>CM060191.1:51956946-52484446 GCA_030549335.1 Pontederia crassipes | reverse complement strand
GTAGCTGTTCTCCATATGGATCCTATGCATGCAAATGGAGGGATTAATACCTTTGATGTCTTCAATTGAGTAGCCTATCACCTCCCTATACAGTTTCAACCTCTTTAGCAGCTCTTCAACCTGGTCCTGGAGTAAATTAGCATTAATGATAACAGGAAAAGTTGAATTTTTCCCCAAGAATTCATACTTTAGATTGCTAGGGAGAGGCTTGAGTTCCAACTTGGAATTGGCTTGAGCTAGATTGCCTTGGCACTCAGCAATGATAACCTGTTGTACCTCACCCTGAATTGCTGGATTTTCTATTGATTTTGAAGATTTCAGCACTGATTTGTATGCCATAGCCTCTGGATATTCCAATTCCTTTAAATGGTCAAACATTAGACACCTTTGCAATGAATCTTCAATAGGAATTATAGCTGAAACTTGCTCCACCACTTGATCCAATTGCCCATCTTCAAAATCATTTTCTAAAAAACTTGGCCTACTGATAACTTGTGCCAAATTGAATTCAATCTTCTCATCTTCAATTTGGAAGGTCAATCTCTCTTCCTTAACATTAATTACAGCCCCTGCAGTGGCTAAAAAGGGCCTCCCAAGGAGAATGGGGGTGTTCACATTTTCATCCATATCCAATACTACAAAATCAACTGGAATATAGAATTTACCAACTTTGAAGGGTATGTCCTCAATAATCTAATGTGGATATTTGATGGATATGTCTGTCAGCTTGAAGGGACATATTTATTGGCTTCAAATCTCCAACTTCAAGTTTCCTGCACAATGATAAGGGTATGACACTCACAGAAGCTCCCAAGTCACACATGGCTCTTTGAATTTTCCTATTTCCTATCTCACATGGAATTGAAAAGCTCCCTGGATCCTTGAGCTTAGGAGGCAACTTGTTTTGAATAATTGCAGAAGCCTCTTCAGTCAATGCAATTATCTCATGCTCCAATACCCTTCTCTTCTTGGTTAGAATTTCCTTTAGGAACTTGGCATATGATGACATCTCCTGGATGGCTTCAACAAAAGGCACATTTATATATAGCTTCTTCAGGATTTCCAAAAATTTTTCATATTGCTGGTCTTGTCTTGCCTTGATTAGCCTTTGAGGGAAGTGTACTTTGTAAAAAATCCTTGTATTTGCTTCAATTTGAGGACCTGAATTCCTGATTTTCTCACTTGGCTGTTCATTTGGCTTTTCAGTAACTCGAGTCTGAATTGGCTTGATTATCATCCACTTTCTTCATGGGTTCCTCCACCATTTTTCCACTTCTGAGCTGAATGGCCTTTGCTTGCTCCTTTGGATTCACTTCTGGCTGTCCAGGAAAGAATAGGGGAGGTCTAGTGGATGTACTAGCTTGTTGAGCAATTTGGCTTTTCAACAATTTCTGATTTGCATTCATGGCAGTCCTGCTTCTAAAGAATTTGTTGAAGCATCTCCTTCATTTCATTTTAGAATTGAGGTGCTTGAACTTGTGGTGGTGGCTCATACAGATTTCTTTGAATTGGTGCACTTTGACCTTGATTTCCATAAGGTGGTTGCTGATTTCTTAGTAGGATTTTAAGCTGCCAATTTGAATTCTGCATAGGAGCTCCTTGATAGTTGTTGCCCTTGTAAGAAAAGTATGGATGATTCCTGTTTTCTGAACTGTAGAATTCAGCAGGAGGTTTAATTCCATAATTGTCTACAGCATTGATTTGATCCATTGTTTGCTCCACTTGTTGCATAATCAAATTGCAATTTTCTGACACATGGCCTTGATTCCCACATACACAGCACCTGGTTTCAGAATTGGAAGCCCTATTGCCATTAGAAGTCAAGTTCAACCTCTCCAAAGTCTTGTACATCACCTCCTCAAGTTGAGTTGATAACTGGTTCACTGAATTATCCATAGGTGGCCTCCTGGTCCTATCATGTGTGAGGAAGTGATGGTTCTTTGCAATGTTCTCTATCAGTTGGTAGGCCACATCTATATTCTTGGATGCAAAGATACCTCCTGCTGCAGTGTTCAATGCCACCTTGCTAGGGTAGTTCAATCCCTTATGAAAATAGTTGACTAATTGCCACTTTTCAAATCCATGGTGGGGACATGCCCTTAACAACCCTTGAAGCATTTGCCATGCCTCACAAATGTTCTCTTGGTCCAACTGATAGAATCTGACTATTTGATCCCTGAAGTTATCAGTTTTTTAAGGAGAAAAGAATTCTGAAAGAAACAATTGAACAATTGATTCCCAAGTGGCCACCTCTTCAGGATTCAATTCTTTGAACCATGTCTTGGCTTTGTCTTTGAGTGAGAAGGGAAATAATCTCATATATACTGCATTCATGGGGATATTATTGAAGTTGACAGTGCTACATATCTCCTTGAAATTGTCCAAATGACAAGCTGGATCTTCAATCCCAAGTCCAAAAAACTGACTTTGCTTAATCATAGAAATCAAGGCTGGATTAACTTCAAAGTTTGCCACAGGTGCTAAGGCTCCTCCCCATGGTTGATTCCTTGCATTGCTTGGTGAATAACAGTCCCTAAGAGTTCTAGGAGCTGACATATTTTGATTCACAACTTCTTCAAATTCAGGGTTGTATGCCTCTTCCTCTTCTTCTTCAAATATCCTTCTCCTTGCCTCAAGCCTTTGCACATCTCCTTCTTCTTAGAAATCTTCTTTCAGGTTCAGGATTTGATTGGTAATGTTTTTCTTGATGGTCCAAGTCCTGCATAAAGAGATTCAGAAGTATCAAATTTAAGAAAGAAATGAAAACTAGACAAAAGTGAAAAGTTAAAAATGATAACTTGCAAAAACTAAAAATTGGCCTAACAAATGGACTAAAAACTAATCTAAACTATCTAAGTTAGCCTAATTGACCTCAAATCCCCAGCAATGGCGCCAAAAACTTGGTAGTGATAATTGGGATTGATTAGTGATAACTTACTGAAATTAAAGAAAGGGTCAATTTTTTCAATTTTTAGTCTCACAACTCACTAGCTGCAAGTGCATAGGTAAGTTGTAGTAGACTCAGGTTATCGTATCTACAAGAATTTGAAGTCTAAGACACCCTAAAATAATCTAGATTAGTTCTACTCTAATGGCTAAAAACATATTTTTAAAGAGAAGTGAAAACAGATTTTTAATGGAAAGTGAAATGATAACAGATTTTTGGGTTTTGAAAATTTATCAAAACTGAGTTATAAATGTTAGAATGAAGTCTAAAAAGGTTCAACTATCAATGAGGAAGGTTCTCCTAGGAGTTG
This sequence comes from Pontederia crassipes, assembly GCA_030549335.1. Classification (NCBI taxonomy): domain Eukaryota; kingdom Viridiplantae; phylum Streptophyta; class Magnoliopsida; order Commelinales; family Pontederiaceae; genus Pontederia; species Pontederia crassipes. Next base: position 52,481,189 of record CM060191.1, on the reverse strand, counting down.
AGGTTCATCTAAATTAATTATGGATGGATTAGATCAAGTTATCATTGAAAATTCAAATCTAGTTCAACTTGAAATCTAACTGCTCACACAGCTCAATTGGTCTTTAACTAAGCAACATATTATCATATAATTGTTAGTTAGGTTGAATAAAAAAGGATCCTCACTGAAAATCAAGTTATCATTGGACTCAAAAGAAAGTTCAATGCTGATTTTTTTACAATTCAAGAAAATCTGCAGTGATAACTTGATGGATGCAACCACAAATTAATAAAATCACTTCAATTAGCTAAACAAGAATGAAATCTATCCAGTATTAGTGCTTATGCTCCTTGATTCATCTCTGAATTTCAAGGGGATTGGAATTCAACCTCGCGGCTGCAAATTAAGAATGGAATCCACACAAACACTAATTAATTGGAATTAAAAGGCATCCAATCTTTAATGGGGAATTCAGTGATTATCCAATGCTCCTTGGGTCATCTCTGACTCTCAAAAAATGGCCTTAAGACTGCCTCTCAGTAGTGGATTAAATTGACGCTTAACAATGGAAATCAGAATTTAATTGAAATGAGAAAATAGAAATCAGCATTTCAAGAAATCAGCAATACTGATCAATGGAATTCAGCCTTGCAATTTGCTTCTTGACCCATCTCTGGACTGCAAGAAGTTCCTAAAATACACCTCTCAGTGTTTGAATGAAATAAGGATGTTCAATTGGCAAATTCGATTCCAAAGAAATCAAAAAATAGATTTCAGAATTAAAACTCAGAAATCAAATTTTGGAAAAGACAGATTTGAATCCTGAATTGTCAAACATCTTGATTCATTTCTGAATAATATTAGGGCAAATATTAGCCTCTCAACTATTCAATTAATCCAATCCTTAATGACAAATAGATCCAAAAGCCCAGGAAATCAGATTATGAAATTCAGGAATTTCATATTCAAAAACCAGACTTAAAGTAATGTTGTGAATAGATTTGAATCATGGAATGCCTAAATATTCATAACTCATTTCTGAACAAGATTAGGATGAAGACCAACCTTTCAATTGCTCAATTAGTCAAGTCCAGAATGACAAGTAGATTCAAACAGTTCGGAAATCAGATAACCAGAAAAACCCATAAATCAGAATTTCAGAAATCAGGATTTTAAATCAATTTGGAATTCAGAACTTGACATTGATTCCTAATTCATTTCTGAACTAAGGATAGATCAAATGATAACTTCTCAGTTATAGATTACAATAGGATCTACACAATGGCAAGAAATGATTCAAAACAGTGCTGAATTCTAAAAATCAGAAATGATTTCAGTGCAGGAAATTAATTCAATCCATATCCATCCATACTTAACCTAGATTACTACTCTATCTTAGGAGAAATGGAGTTTAACTCCTCATATTTACAGAACTTGACATTAAATGGATCGAGAAATAGATACAAATCATCCTTCTTGAAGATGTCTCGGCCAGCAGCAGCAAGTCCAGCAGCAGCTCCACAGCCTCCTTTCTTGCTCCAAACCCTTGCTCAAACCCTCAATGTCCAGCCTCCCTTCCTCTTCCAGAAATTTCACCTTTAATATGACTCATCTCCACCCTTGGATCAGCATCAGAATGTTCTTTATCCTTTGATTGCAGCCACCCTTAAAAATGATAACTTGTGATAACTTGAGTTGTGGTTATCCAAATGTGATGAAATTTGACCAACAATGAGTTAAAACAATAACAAGATGATTGTTTAATGTCCCTATGCAGAATTAATGGTTTTGCATGTCGAAATGATAGAATTGTCCTTTAACGATAACTTGGCACTTGAAAAACGATAACTTGTTCAAATAGATTTAAAACTTTGCACAAGCTGAGATATGACTATCCAAATATGATTTATACATGATAATGATGGATTTAGGGCAAGAAAACTATTGAAAATCAGTTCATTCAAAATAATGATAACTTGACATATAATAATGATAACTTGTCCTCAAAATGATAACTTGGCATAGAATTTAAATATTAATGGATTTTGGCATTTCAGAACCTCTATGCACATGAAATTAAGTATGAAATGAGGAATATCAACTAGTTATCACAATGTATGCATCCAAGTATAATTGGCCCAAAAATAGGCAAAAATGGGACTCGATATGTATGAATTGCATCTAAAATGGGTTAGAAATATATAGTGATCAGCAAGTGATCAAAGCATACTCTAGTTGATCCCTAGTTATGGTACTATGATTTATGATGATGCCATCATTGGAAAGTTGATCGAAAATATACTGCGCGACTTTTCCGCAAGAAGAACCCGACTCGAGTTCCTTATTACCCGACTAGGATTATAATATATCTCGATTGAGTTCCATGAACTCGGCCCGAATCCACCATTGTTGATGCTCTCAGAACTCTACAATTAGATGAACCCGGCCCGGGTTGAAGATGACCCGGCCCAGGTTCCATCCATGATGAAGCGGTTGGGCGCGAAGGCCGCCTCGACTTGATGATGACCCGACTTGAGATTAACCCAATTTTTCCTTGAATACATCCGATGAACTCATCTCCGGTTTTGGCCATACCCGACATGGGTTTCGACATGATTATGTTAATTTTATGATGCTTAGATCCCTAATTCACGTACTTACCCTAGATCTTGTTTATGATGATAATTATGTCGTTAATGTTCTGATTTACTCTCCATGATCTTATCTTATAGTCTTGATTTAAATTCTAACAAAGACTAATTAAAAGTTGCAAGATAAAACACAAAAAATGATAAATAGAGAGTTCTTTTTATAATGGACCGATGGTCAGGTATGAGCTGACGACAGTCAGTATGGGCTAGCTTTTCCAGTTATGATGATGATGAACGGGTTGAGGCTTCCCGTGGGTTGAAATATATTCCAAATAAATTAAAGATGAATAGTAATATGATGAAGAAGATGGAAACATATGAACAATGAAACTTTCTTATGATGATTGGGTTTTACCATCCTTTTATGATGATTTACTTATGACCTCCTTGATCTCTTATTCATATGTCAATTTACATGTTTCTTTTACTCTTACGATAATCATGGTTACTTTCTATTATATGATGATGATGTTCTTACAATGCAAAACTCATAGGGAGGTTTCTCCCCTGCATATTCTTAAATGTAAGACTATGTCAGAATGATGAAAAAAAATCAACGGTGACCGATCAAGTTCGTAGGTGATTGCACATGGGTGTCTTGAGTCCTTTAGATTATGGGATAAATTTCCTTTTTTGCATATTAGATTAATGTATTATTTTTGTTGGACTCACATGAAGTTATTTACTAGTCTTCCGCATATTATGATGTTATACTCTTTTTAGCATTATTTAAGGTCAATGTACTATTATTAAGTCAGGTTATGTACTATGTAAGGCAAGGTTGTTTGGACCGGACCGGACCGGCCGGTCCAGCCGGTCCAACCGTCGACCATCACTTGAGACGGGTTTGGTTCGACCCCAAAACTGGAATGGCATTTGGACCGTTTCGAACCGGTCAAGACTGGTCAAAATCTAGTTAAAACCGGATAAAACTGGTGAACTAGCGATTTTAGGGCAATCGGCCGGTTCAAAAATTGGAAAATATTGGAATAATAGTGTGAGTAGTGGATTTTGAACCTATGACCTCTTAAACAATTTATTGTGTACATTCCACTATGCTATGTTCATTCATTTGAATGTTAAGTTATTTTACATTATACAATGGTTATCAACTTATCATCACTCATTTATCAAATTATTCATTTTAATAAGAAAATTTATAATATTTTTAAATGTCAAATATTAAATATGAAAAGATTAATTACCTATTTAAATTAAAAAAATAGAAACTACAATAATATTTCTAGTTTAAGTAAATATTAATAGTTGAATTTGAGAAATATGAATTTGTAAATTATAGTTGAATATATTTAAATCACACAAAACTCATATCAATAGTTAAATATGCCACATTTGATTTCTTAACTTTAATTATAAATGATTTAATCATATGTACTTTGATGTAGAAATATATAAATTATTGATAAGAATATATAAGTATTATAATTTATCTTTTTATATTATTTTATTACTATTTGGTTCGACCGTCCAAGTTAATTGGTTCGACCGGTCCAACCTGACCCGGAGACTTATCCGGGTCGACGTCCGGTCCGGGTCTTACAACCTTGATGTAAGGGCAATGTTGTAGCTCGGCCAGGGTGTAAAAGAGCTTGCCCCAGGATTAGTCTGTAAAAGCTTGTTGGTATAGTAAGATGTGAAGTTTAATATCATCCGATCATGGACTAAAGATGAGACTTTAGAACAAGGCAATTAATAGACTAAAACATGCTTAATTATCATTAGGACTTGATCTAAAGAAAAAATATAAAAAGCAAAGAAAAATAAAAAAATCTCCTAAGTCTCGATAACCTAACTTAACAAAATAATATTATAAAAATGTTCAATAAAGAACAATCTCACCATGGGTAGTTGATTTACTCGTGAACGTCCAATGCGATGAGCTCAGCAAATGCGAGTGAATACACACCCAATCAACACTAACTTTTAGTAATCTTCTTCGATGATTTTGGCTTTACCTCTTATTTCGAATTGTGATTGCTCTCCAATTTGATTTGTCTTTGGGCTCTTTGGTCGCCATTGTTGGGATGTGATTAGTGCTTTTGATGTTGATGGTGTTAATAATGCGGCTCCCCCTTTTGTCGCAATGAAATTGGGGACAAGTTCATAGTTGGGGTTAGAACTTCTGAAGGTCAGCTCCTCCTTCGAACTATTCCATCTTCAATTACATATTCATTTGTCTCCTTTACCCTCTACTCTATAGTCCATGTTCTTTGATAATTTCTTCAAGATCATCTTTGATAAGAATTTTGATGGTGGCATGGGCATACAATAATTGGAGGACCGTTTTCTAAAGAAGTCTTTTGACATGAGTCAAGTTGAGAAGAAAAATTTGCAACCTGCTTCTCTAATGCTTGGATCTTTGCCTTCATCTCCTCAAATTTACTTTGAATCTCAAATGGTTGCGGAGGCAGAGGCGGAGGAATGTCATTATTGACTTTTATTTGAGCCTTGAATCAAGTGTGCTTCTAAGGATTGAATGAGTTGGTCTTGAAGGTTTAGCTTGTTCTCAATGTTTGAAATAATTTGGCAAAGCATCCCCTCCAAGTTGGATCTTGATTTAGTTGAGGAGTTATCTTCTCGCAAAGATGAGAGGACACCATCAATTTCTTGGCCATGTTGCTTCAGATTGCATCTCCATATTTTGTATGAATTCTTCTCGCGTGGAGATCTTTGTCAGCAACGTCCCCACCATGTGAGTAAGCAGGACTAGTGGGTCTTGAGAAGTATCTCTTTCTCCTACACATGCATGGAGTGGCGTGATTTCATCTTAGAAAGTTTATACCAACTTGTATAATTTTAAGTGCGGAACCGCCTTCATCCTGAGGGCTACATAAAAATTCAAGTTGTTCTTCTCTAGGAACTTTGATTATATTTCTATTATTCACCATTGAAGATTTATCAATTTGTCTTTAAAATAATTTTCCTGAAACACACACAAATAGGAACTCATGAAAGTATATGAAAGGAAGGTTTTCAATAAATATATGCAAATAAAAATTTTAAATAGTGCAAGAAATAAAGAGAACTCTCAAGTCAACAAACAAAAGTAGAAAAAATAGAACTAGAAATAGTCCCCCGACAACGGTGCCAAAACTTGATGCGTGCAAAATGAGACAAATATACTAGCAAGTATATTAGATCGTATCAAGTAATAAAGAGTGAATAGAGTGTCGAACCGACGAGGACTAATCTAGATTCCTATATTTCTAACTTAAGTTTATTAATTGAGAAAATAATAAGAATTGATTTGAGATAAAAGTAATCCAAATTGATGACAATCAGAGATAATGATGCCCCTAATAATGCGAGAGAAAGTAAAGTTTAGACTTCGTATCCCTAACGTAATCTATTAATTAACAATTAATCAAATATAGACTTCTTCTAGAAAATAAATGGATAAAAGGTATAGGACTAAAAAACTTGAGAACCTAACTACCCTAGTAAAAAATATAATCAAAGCATGTTGAAAACTCAATCCACTTTAATATACTCTGAATTAAGATGCATTAATATGAAAGGTTGCTTAAAGTAAAGGACTAAAAACTTGAGAACCTAACTATCTTAAATAGAAGAAAAATTAAATATGTCAAAAACTCGATCAACTCCAATCTACTTTATCTAAGATGCCTTAAGTTGCAAACCTCTGTTTAATGACACAATTGTTAGCAATTAAAACTAATTTACTAACAAAAATATCAAAACAACATAACTCGGCCCGGGTCTAATGGAACTCGGCTCGGGTCGTATACAAAAGTTTCGATTCGCGAAATAATGAAGTAACCCGGCCCGGGTTGTATCCGACATGGCCCAGGTTCTTCACACGTAGGCGATTCTGTTCGATTTTTCTTGTATGAATTATGCAAAATTATATGAAAGTAATGCAAGAAACTAATACTCGGATAATGCATGAAATACACATCATAACCATGTTCTTAGAAGTCTAAATAATGAAATATATCCAGAGAAAATCGAGGTTCAACATAGTCTTCCTCTAACAACTAAACTAATCCATAGTCGGAAGAATTAACATCAAATTTGAGGGAGAAAATATAAAATAAAAAATGGAAATTATAAATCAAACTCCTAGGTGATGGTGGACGTCTCTGGAGCAAGTCTTGACTGAAACTATGCTCCAAACGATCGCCCGAAATAACAAAATCTCTACTTCTATTGATTTGCATTGGCGCACAGTAGAACTTCATCTCTCGTTTCTGGTGCAGCTAGGGCTTCAAACTCCGTGATTGCATGCTTCTTGGGTTTGTAGTACATCCATATTTATAGGGGTGGCGACCTTTTAGAGTTTTGAGTTGAAATCATGGCTCAAATTCAAGTGAAAGTTGATAGAAAAACCATAGTCGTCCATCAGTCTGATTGTACTAAACTAGGTCCAAGGTTTGATCCAACTCGGACCAGGTTCTATTCAAATTTCATTTATAAGCAGAAATTGATTTGAAGTTAGTTTTTAACGTCAACCCGGTCCAAGTATGATGCCAGCCCGGCCCGGGTTCTTCTTGAACTCAATCATATGTGCTCTTTGTGCTCCATTTTTTGCATACTTTTATGATCTGATCGCTTTGCTCCTCCAAAATGATGATCTTGAGAATAAAACAATCCACAAATGAGTAGCTTCTAACTTGAAAGAATTTAAGAAAATAAATGCATGCAATGATAAAAACTATAAAAAATAATCTAAATGATGCATATAATATATGTATAAAAATGAATGCATCATAGACGAGGACAACCAAACTCCTATTATCTTGGGAAGACCTTTTCTATCCACTACATGAGTAGTGATTGATGTAAAGTAAGCTCATCTTACATTTCAAATTAGCGACGACATTGTGGAGATTCGAATGAATCAGATCATCAACTGCCTGAATATAGAAAATTACCACTTCCAGCCCGAGCAAGTAGATCCTCTAATTCAGAAGGTTGCTTCTATTATACACATTTTTTATCCATTAGAAATTTCTCTTGGAGCACAAGAATCATCATTGTGGTATGAAGAGGTAGCTCAACTCCTAACTAGTTATATGTTGGCTACACAAGTTCAAGTTCTCAACAATATGAAAGAAGGTCAACCTCTTGAAGCTGAAAAAAAATCTGAATTCGAAGAAGTAGCCAAAATCCGAGCTAAAAAAATTGGCACAGAATCTTAGGTATGAATATTCTGCTTATCCGATCATCGTCAATACAAACTTGGAATCAACAAGACAACTCCAGATGCTATTAGCCAAGCTGAAATCGTATAAACATGTTATCGGGTACACTCTTGACGATCTCAAGGGAATTAATCCCTCTATTTTGTATGCATCAAATTCCTATGGAGAAAGATTTCATGCCATCTATTGAAGGACGAAGGAGACAAAACCCATGTGATGAAATTATTGGATGCGGGCATCATTTATCCAATTTCAGACAGTTAATGGGTGAATCCCATGCAAGTCATGCCAAAGAAGGGAGGTATGACTGTGACCAAGACTGATTTGGATAAAATTATCTCTACGCATACTATCACAGGATGGAGAATGTGCATGGACTTCAAAAAGTTGAATAAGGCTACCCGAAAAGATCATTTTCCCCTTTCTTTCATCGACCAAATTCTGGAAAGACTTGCAAATCATTCATATTTATGCTACCTAGATGGATTTTCTGGATTCCTTCATATTCTCATGCATCTAGCTGACCAGGAGAAAACCACTTTCACATGTCCATATGGGACCTTCACAAGTTTTCAAAGGTGCATGATGTCCATTTTGTTGAGAAAATCATGGAAGTGTTCATGGATGACTTTTTAGTATACGAAATCTCATTTGAAGATTGCTTGAACAATCTCTGTAAAGTGCTATAAAGATGTGTCTAGACTGGTCTGGTATTGAATTGGGAGAAATGCCATGGTGCAAGAAGGTGTATTGTTGGGATACATTATCTCTAGCAAGGACAAAATAGAAGTTATAGAGAAACCCCATTCACATTCTAATATCAAGGGGGTCAAAAGTTTTCTTGGACATGCAGGATTCTATCGGTGATTTTTCAAGGACTTCTCAATCATTGCAAGGTCATTGACAGAGCTTCTATCCAAAGAAGTTGACTTTATATTTGATGAAGAATGTTTGAAAGCTTTCAATAAACTAAAGAAAGCACTCATGACCCATTATTCAGCCACTTGGTCATTAGCCTTCGAACTTATGTGTGATGTCAATGATCAAGCTATTGGAGTTGTACTTGGTAAAAGAAAGGACAAGAAACAACATGTGATATATTATGCTAGTTGAACTCTACATGAAGCACAAATCAATTATTCCACAATAGAAAAAGAATTTGTGGTTTTCATAATTGCGATTGATAAATTCAGATCATATTTAGTTGGGTCAAAAGTTACCGTATACATATACCATCAAGCAATTTGAAATTTGATTTCTAAGAAGGATGCTAAACATAGACTCATTAGATGGATTCTCTTACTACAAGAATTCGACTTAGAAATCAAAGACAAAAAGGGAACAGAGAATCAAGTTGTGAACATCTCTCGAACAGAAAAAATCATTCTAAAAGATATCAATTCATCAACGATTCTTTTCCAGATGATCACTTATTCTCAATCAAAGCTGAAGAGCTTCCATAGTTTGCTGTTTATGCCAACTACCTAGCATCAGGAGTTCTGCGCCCAGATCTCTCTTATCAACATAAGAAGAAATTCTTTTCAGATATCAAGCACTATTTCTAGAATGAGTCATTTCTCTTTAAAAAATGCGCAGATGGAATGTATCGAAGATGTATCTCAAAAGAAGAGCAAGCTGCAATACTTATGGAGCGTTACTCATCTCCTTATGGGGTCATGGAGGACATCTGAAGACTGACTCTAAGGTCTTACAGACAGGTTTTTATTGGCCATCCCTTTAAAGACATAGTGGTTTTTGTAAAGTCTTGTGATACTTGCCAAAGAACCGAAAATATTGGCCGAAAAAATGAAGCACCTCAACAACCAATACTTGAAGTGGAAATCTTCGATGTTTGGGGAGTCAATTATATGAGCCCTTTCCCAAGTTCATTCGCTATAAATTTATCCTTCTAGCAGTAGACTAGTTTCAAAATGAATCGAAGTGATTCCCACAATTGTAGCGGATTCAAAATCAGTCACCAAACTTTTTAAGGACATTATCTTTCACGATTTGAGTGCCTAGATTAGTTATTAGTGATGGAGGTTCACACTTCATCGAAAAAAGTTTCGAAAATTTCTAATCAAGTATGGAGTTAAGCATCGAGTATCCAATAGAGGAATCAAAATGATTCTAGAAAAAACAATTTCAGTAACAAGAAAGGACTGGAGCAAGAAGATCAAAGAAATATTGGGCATATTGCATACGCATAAAAAACTCCAATTGGCACGACACCATTCTGGCTCATCTATGGCAAACACTATCATTTACCTGTGGAATGGAGCATAAAGCTTTTTGGGCCATCAAAACACTTAATTACAACCTCCAAGTGGCAATAGAAAAAGGACTTCTACAGCTTAATGAGCTGGACAGACTCCGGCTATACGCATATAATAATTCTCATCTTTACAAGGAATGCACAAGGAGATGGCATGACAACCACATACTTTAGAAAAATTTCAGAGGCCAAGTTCTACTGTTCAACTCCCGCCTACATCGGACAAGATGGTCAGGACCATTCATGGTCGAGAAAGTTTATCCCCATGGAGCCGTTGGTATCAAAAATAGCAACTTAAAAATTTTTAAAGTTAATGGACAGTGGTTAAAACGGTATAATCCGGAAGCAAAGAATTCAAAGAAACTTTACACTTGCAGCCAGTTCATTGACAAATCAGTTGCCACGTCAAGACAATGACTCTAAAAAAGGCGCTAATGGAAGGCAACCCAACTGAATAAACTATCGTCCACCACATTAGCAACCACATCATCTCAAGAGAATTTTGAGTTAGCTAAAAAGTGCATTGGATAGATTTGGTTGGGGATATTCACATCCTGGCATGATCAACACCGAGGCAGTGTTGAATTTAAGCATGGAGAGGTCAACACGGTACATTTCTACTCTTACACCCAATTACTTCTTTGCTGTCACGATTTTTTTTTCCGATACATGCATGTTGCCTGAATGAAATTGCTTGAAATTACATTTTAGTATAACGATTTTGATTCTCCCCATGACATTCTAAAATATATATGGAACTAATTAAGGATAAGAGATGCTTTGACTCCCTTATAACCAGTGTGTTCCTGATTCTTGGCTATAAGATAGAAGGCAGTCAAAGATAATTTGATGATTTACAGCATGCTTTACTCATATGGCTAACCTGAGCATCTCTGATCCAAAACTTTTAACACTAAATCACTTTGATGTTTAGTCAAAACAGCCATACTTAGCCTAAGATATTCCTAACATCCCTTAGTCTTTCATGATCTCTATTATTTGATAATCCCCTGAGCAGTAATGGTTAAATTCAGTAAAGAATAAGCTTCCCCCAGCTTGAACTAGATTACTGTGAAGTATCAAACTAACAAGGACCTGACGCGGGTAATATGCTCAACCCACTAGCCATATTTATGCTGAAAGACACGTATTTTCAAAATTATGCAAACTCCGAAAGAGCCATGTAATATGCTCGGCCACTAGCTATATTTATGAGCTGATGAGCGTACTTTCTATCTGATAAGTAGCTCTAATTCAAGTTTGGGGGAGTTTAGAAAGCAATTGAAAAGAAACAAAAAAAGCAAGATAATAAAGGGGACATATGAATGAGATCATTAGAACTAAGGGATGATTTTTAAGCTTGATTTTCTAGTATTTTGCTTGGGGACAAGAAAGAATTCAAGTTTGGGGGGATTTTGATCACCTTTTATTTTACTCAATCTTATCAATGATCCAAATACGAATTCTGCCACCTTTGTGATATTTTGTCCAAATTTTTAAATATATGAATATTATTTGACTACTTTGAATAAGTCTCTTGGAGTGTAACAACTTTTTTAATTTTGAATTTCATAAGAAGAAAAAAGAGGAGATAAGAGGGGGAGCTGAGGAAGAGAAGGGGGATCAAAGGACAGAGGATGACACTAGAAGAGAAAAGAAGACAGAAGACAAAAATTTTCTTTTGGGGGAGGAGGCAACGTGAAAGATACTTTTATTCTATTCATGTCAACACTCAGCTAAACTCTAATTTCCTGGTGGTGTAATTGTGTGGCTATTATGGTTTTGATTTCCTTTTTCAGCCATATTCTAGACAACTATTTTGAATAGCTCCATGTTCTATTTCGAAAGTCTGCAGTGGTGGCGGTCGAGGTCAGAAGAGGAGGCTAGAGGCGGCAGCGGGGGTGTTAGAGGAGGAGGCGGAAGGGTCAGACGAGGAGGTGGTGGTCGAGGTCAAAGGAGGAGGCGGGGTCCAAGGAGGAAGTAGCGGGGTCAAAGAAGTCAACGATGGTTGGGGTCAAAGGAGGGGGTCAAAGGAGGAGGCGGGGTCAAAAGAGGAGGTGGCGAGTTCGGAGGAGTCAGCTGATGTGGAGAATTTATGAATATATTTCTACTACTAATTTTCATGTATTTTGCTCTTATACTATGCCTACTTCCTTTTCAAATGCATGCTAACACCATTCGAACATGTTTCTACGCTTTCTCCACATCAAGTTCATTAATACAACATTGCCATTTGTTGCCAAAATGTCCTCTGAAATAAATATCCATGTAGGAAGCCGACGAATGCTCAACGGATGGAGTGGAGCAGGTCGGATGATCACCTCTTATTCTACTCATCTTTATCAATAATCCAGATAGCAATCTTGCCACTTTTGCATGAAAACTCTGTTTAATTATCGAATATTGACTATTATCTGATCTTTTTGAATTAGTCTCTGAAAATGTAATCACCTTTTGAATTTTAAATTTCACGGGAGCAAAAAGAGGAGAAAAAAGGGGGAGCTTTTGAGAAGAAAAGGGAGAAGGAGGTGAAGCTCGAAGGAGAAAAAAAGATCGAAGAGAAGAGAATTTGAGTTTTTTTTTTTGCGGGAGAAGGAAAACAATGCAAGAAACATTTATTTTGTCTATGTAGAACTCGCATTCATTGTGGTGTAAATTGTGTTGCTACTATTGATTGATTCCCTTTTAATAGTTGTATCCATTAGACAAATATTGATTTGTTTTAAGCTGCATCACGAATGGTTTATTCGTGCTTAACTTTTATAGATTGAGAGACCTTGTTTTATTCATACTCTATCTTATTCGAGACAAGGGATAGAATTTCTTTAAACTAATTGTGATTGAATCCTTTTTAACGTGTCTTTCTATTTCTAAATTGACCGAGAGGTCTACCTTATCACATTGTGAGGCGAGAGTCCGCAATGGTCTTTGTTATCTTGGATTAAGTTTTTATTAAGAATAGGATTCTAATTTAAATGTTCAAGAGAATCGAGAGATCACTTTATTTACTAATCAAGTTGAGAAATCAACTGATTATCATTCCTTATCTATCTATTATCAGCTTGATCCCTAACATTCCGAGAGATATCCAGGAATGGGTAGGAAGAGTTAGATTGTTTTACAAGTTAGAATCGAGAGATCATCCTCCTCTTTTTGGGATCACATCACAGTAGTAGCCAATTCACCATAAGGGAGTTCTCATTTTATTAGAATCTTTACATTGACAACTTCTTTTTATTTCCTTCTTGTTATCAACATTCGTGACAATTTCTGAGATATAACGAGAACTTAATTAATATAAGTCAACGGGGTTACGACACTCGTAGTTTCTACTCGACCTGTATACTTGCAGTAGTGTGAATCTAGAGTAATTGATTTAATTTTTAATGACATTTAGTTGCTCTGAGAGATCATGACTTCTAAAATCCATATCACCAGACACCATGCACCAGTGTCTGCATCACGGAAGATTATTTGCTTCATGACAGGGGAGAGGCCATCGAACCAACAGCAAACATCGACCAAATTCTGGGGACCAGCCAACTCCTCAAGCCACGTCGCGTAAGAAAACTTCCACTGCCTAGGAGGAGATCACTGTTACGACGGGGATAAAAGTTCCAGAAGCGGCCGCTGCAGGAGGAGGATAGAAGGAGGAGAGCTTATAAAAGAAGGTCTAGAACAACTAAGAGGGGGGATTCCATCACCGTTTCGAGAAGATACTTTGAGGAAGAGTCGAGGATTTTGTAAAGATTTTGGAAACAATGCCCTATTTAATGGTTGTATTAAGGGATGCTTGTTCGCCCTTGATGAATTGTAACTAACCAGCCAGCTGAGGCCGAGAAGTATCTGATGCTTTCTGAATTCATGTTCTTTGTTCTTACTTTACATCGTCATTTTCATTGATTGAACTTAATGTCGAGCTTTGCCTTTGTTTAATGATATCCGTCTTTGACTTTGGATATGTTGCAAATCTTTAATTTCCTGAAGCTATGTTTGGATTGAGGTTTTGAATCACTCTCGCCATGCCCCCCTCATGAAAGGGATACTTTAGGCTCTGTCCGACCGAACGCAGAGACATCGAGCATCGATGAAGTGATTCCTGCTTGGCTTCTTTTGTTTCCTCACGGCTATGATTTGATTGGGGTTTTGAATCGCTCTCACCACGCCCCCTCACGAAAAGGATGTTTTATACTCTACGCGACTGAACACAGAGACATCAAGCATCGGCGAAGCGATTCCCATTCAGTTCTCGTGTTGTTCCGACAATGGCCATTGTCCATTATTCAGTTTAGACGTCACACATTCCTAAACCCAAAGCCCCAGAGAGATATTCATTGTCTAAAGCTCCGGTAATATATGGCCGTGTTGAATTGGAGATCCGGTCATCTTAGATGGGTTTGAAGTGCGTGTTTGATTCTTTTCACTTTTCGTTTTGCTTCACCATTGCCGCATTCGGTCACACATTCGGTTTGAAGAGTTTACTCCTCCTTCGTCGTTGTCGACCCAATAGGGCATGTGACGATTGGGTTACGTCTTGAGGACTCTTAGCAATCCTACGCTTTGTTTTCAAATCGGGTTCTCTCTTAAATCATCATCTAAACATTCTTCGCGACATCTCGATTCCCCATGTGCCACCCGGGAGAGTTATCCTCATTACTCTGAGATAAAGGCAAGCTGACCTTAGCTGTATATGTTCTCAGTTTATTTCTCTAAGAACATCGAGGCGTTGGGAAGGAGCGAAGGTTTTCCTCAATCCAAAGAGGAAAGCTCGATTTATACGTCTGAGCATTGTGCATGAGAGTGACAATTCCACCAGACATATGAACCCTTTCACGTGTGTAAATTAGATTTCCCGCGAGCACGAGAGTGTCACAGGTAAATCTAGTGTCTCTATGAATCACTTTCTTGAAGATTTCGCCAAGTTGTTCCCAGTGGATTGAACCTCAAGCACTAGAATGATGCTCTGTATACTTGCGGATCACATTCGATAGTATAGAGAGATTATAAATTTTAAGACTTCATTCGACGTTTTCCACTGTGTTTAAGAGTAATATGCTAGTGTAAGGTATAGATATACATCTCGAGGCTCCTCGCCTCCCATATGTGTCCCTGTTACAATAAGTGTGTCAGTTTCATTTCATGTGATATTCTCTATACACACTTTATGCGAGTCAAGTTTTTGGCGCCGTTGCCGAGAAACATCACGCACTTTCGCTTGTAATCGTCAATAGTGCTTTGCGACATACTCAGTGTAATCTTGCCGAGAACTTTGTTTCATATGTTCAAAACACTTATATATATTTCACATTTTGTTTTATATTTTCTCAGACTTGTTTAGTTGTTGTTTTCTACTCATTTTTCCTTTGTTTTAGAGACCTATTTTCATTTTATTCGCTAACCCATTAACCTAAGTTTTATGTCAAGTGCTGAACGATATTTCACATGCACAAATTTCACAAATTGGCTTAGGATCAAACTTTGTCCCTGAGAACTTTAGGAATATGCAAAGAATGCATAGAGCTAGAAGAAGCGCTGCTCAACAAGGAGGAAGAAATCTGAATCAGAATATGGAATTCGACGACCCAAATGCACTCCGTTCTCTACAAGAGTTTTGCACACCATTAGCTATCGGGATTACAACTGGAATTAGAAGGACGGATATTGTTGTGAACCACTATCATATCAATCTAGTGATTATCACTGTGATGGGATAGAATGCTTTCGTTGGGGTGGCAAACAATCCAAATCAACATCTCATCACTTTTTTGGAGCTTTACGCTACCTTCATATGTACTGATGTTACTACTAATGCTATGATTCCATTTTCATTAAGGGACAAAGCCAAGATATGAATTCGACCTGTAGAGCCAAAGGACGTGGGATCACCTAGTAACTACTTTTCTCACTAGATTCTTCCCACCCGGGAAAATTGTCGAAATAAAAAATTGAATCACTTCCTTGTACCAGTACGACAAAGAACCTCTACATGAAGCTTGGGTGCACTGCACCAAGCATGATCTGATCCTACCCACACCATGGTTTTCCAAAATGGACAATAGTACATACTTTCTACAGTGGCTTAACTGTACAATCGAAAGCTTGTGTAGATTCGGCCGCAGGAGGAATGTTCATGGCCAAGAATGCAAACGAGGGGTACGGGCTAATAGAGAAGGTCGCCTAGAATTTTAGAAACTGACTTCAGAAACAAAGGCAAAATAGAGTGAAGCCAGATGAACCAGCGACACCAGTAGCCAGCAGCTGGGACACCATCACTCTGCAAGTTGAAGACATTGTAAAGAAATTCATGCAGAAGGTGAATCCATTAGCCAACATCTTCACCTTGGAGTCAGGAGTTCCTAACCCCTATTGATACTTGGAACAACTTGCACACAATGTCAATCATCCGACCATATGTATTCAGATTGTCCAGAGCTAAACGGAGAAGCTATCAACTTAGGTTTCATTGGGTCGACAAATGAAGACGCCAATTGCCTCTATGTAGCATCAACTTAGTGTCGCATTAGCAACAGAGAAAGTCGACGCTGAATATGGCGCCATTGCGACACTATTTAGGCACTATTATCACGCACGAAATTAGAAAACTCGCGGCAGATCGCAATTGCACGACGCTAAATTAGCGTCACCATGATCGTGATGCTACGTCAACGCTAAAATAGGAGGCGATATTAGCATCAACGTCTTGCTTTGTATTGTCATCGACATTTGTGATGCTATACTAGCGTCGGAGGAAGGGCGACGCTAAATAGATGCTAATTTATGCTCTTTTGGTAATATATTTTATATATTGTATTGTACAATATAGAATACTATACTATACTATACATTATACTATATTATACACCATACTATACTATATTATTCTATTACATAATATACAAAAATTAATATACCATGCTATGCATGCATTATACTCCAATTCCCAAAATTAAAAATTGGATGAAAAGTGTTTCTTCATTTTTCATGAGATTCAAATGGCGATTGTTGAAGATCCAACGTTGGATCATCGCAAAATTTGTACCTCCCATAGACCATGGCAACACAGATTTTTTAGTATTTTTTAACAATTTTAGGAAGTCGGACGGAAGAGTTAAAAACCTAGGGGGAAAAAGTCTTCCGATGATCACCGACATGAGTCCGACAGTAATCAATCGAAACGAAAATTATAGCCTCATAGATATCGATGTGAGCTATCCACCCGCACAAAAATTGCTGCGATCGGAGGTCAGAAAAAAAATTTAATAAAATACGCAAAGTTTTAGAATAAAAATGGTAAGTTCTCCATGGTCCTCGCTCGGATTGTCACAAAAAATAGGCATTTCGAAGGGCTCGAGAAGGTGAGGTGGTTTTCCGTTTTCTCCGATTACAAAATACCTATTTTTTATAATTATAAAAATTCCTCAAAGCTTTCGCCCCGCTAAAAATTTAAAAAGATGCATTCTCAAAAATCGAACCTTTCGGGAGTGCTCAAAATGGTCCCATTTAGTTGACATAGAGTTTTCAAATTCTTTTGAGAAATGCTACATATACATATACATACATATATATTACATATACATATATGCATGTACATATATATATATATATATATATATATATACATATAAATATGCATATACATATAAATAAACATATACATACATAAATATAAATATACATAAGCATGTACACAATTTATTGTTAATAACTGTGGCGCCACCTCAGCGTCGCAATAGCGACGCAACATTGCTATCGACATGGTCACATCATAATAGCATCACATAATTGTGATGCCACTATTGCGCCTTGTATATTTGTGTCACAATAGTATCGCCTTCTTGTGATGCTAGTTTAGCGTCGCACATTGGTGACTCCAATAAGATTATTCGTATTCACCGCCCACCCATGTTCGGCCCTTTTAATCCATTCCATGTTTTCTCTCTCACACAATCCAATTTGCTGCCCGACTCTCTCTCTCTCAACATCCTCCCTCTCTCTCTCTCAACCTCTGCTCTGACGATGGCGACTGCCACCGCCGCCGCTGCCCCAACACCTTTGCCATTATTCCCCTCTCAAGTTGGACAGCAGTTCGGACACCGCTTCTCCTAGTGCCTGGTCGACCCACCTCAGCCGACTCGCTGAATCGGTTGTCATCCGTGGTGTTCCACTCAGGCCGTGCCGAGATCTAGTGCGGTGGTGTACACCCCCATGGCACAGAGCCCAAGGTGGAGACCTTCTACTATGTGGATCTCATGACAGAGAACGTGGGCGGGATGCACGTCTCCGGGGTCTCAGCCTCGTACCTCCGACTGGATTCGACGATGGGGAAGAGAGGGGTCATCATGGACTCAGGAACGTCAGTGAATGCGGCTGACCGGGGCGGCGGGGCTCAAGGCAGCGATGGGTCTTCTTGCAATCGTCCAGGGAGGGAGGATGATGAGGAGGCCCTCAACTGTAATTTGATGTAATCAGATCATCTAATTGTGATAGATTCAATTTGATGTAATGGAAATGTATGTGATGTAACGTAATTTGATATAATGGAAATGTATATATGATGTAATGTAATTTGATGGTGCTTCAACTATAATGCAAAAACATAGCAATCAATGAATGGAGCGCCATTGTAATGTAATTTAATGGTCGAATGAGCAAGGCGACAATCCATTCTGTTGAATGAACATATTGTTCTTAGCATCTCTCTAGCGTCTCTATAGCATCTCAATATTTAGCGCCACATTAGCGCCATATTAGCGATGTAGGAAAAATGAGTTGTAATGCCATATTAGCGCCAGTTTCGCGTCGCAACATAGCGCCAACACGGCATCGGATGAGCGTCGACAACTTCAGCGTCGCTTTAGGGTCGGAGTAGCGACGCATATTGGCACTCCACGACGATACTTTTCACATCATTATAATGTCTCATTAGCACCATTGTTCGATGGTAATAGCGTCGACAAACCCATGGGTGCGATGTCGATGCTATTAGCGACTAAATATTAGCGTCACCAAACCTGTGGCGCGAAGTCAATGCTAATACTTCGCTATTGTCTTTAGCGTCGAGTTAGCGACGCATTAGAGTTTATATTGTTGCGTCGCTAATCGATAATTTTCTTGTAGTGCCAATGCGGTGGCCCTTTATTTTCCAAATGCAGCGGGGGCTAACCAAAATCAAGTTAACCCAAAGCAACCCTAGATGAGAAGTCAGAACCACCCTAGTTTTGCATACGGAGAAAACAACTACATTCGTCCACCATAGAATCAAGCATAACTAATTCGTTGAATTTTGTAACAAATAAATTTTCTAGTGCACTAGTCGTATCAAGTAATAAAGTAAAGAGTAGAGTGTTGAATCCACGAGGAACTAGTTAAGTCTAATCTATCTCAATAATCTACTAAGAGAAAAAAGGGTGTTGTGATATAAAAGCAGAAAATAAATGTGCAGAAAATTAAATAACAAAACATAAAATAAACGAGGTGTTAAGCCTAAGGATGATGGATGATTAAAGATAAGGATGAACTACCATGAATATGAAGATTGAATTATAACAATGATAAATAGGTTAAGTTCTCGAGAGGATTAGGATTACCTAAATTAATGACCTTGAGTAAATCAAACTATCTTAAATCTCACAGAACCTAGGATCACAAACGTTGAGTTAATCTTCAGTTAAGAAAGATATTAAGATACATTAAGTTGTATATTCTAAACTAACAATCATCCATGCTGGGTATAAATTGATAGATCACACAAAATCTAACACAAACAATGAGTTACTAATTTCGTGTTATGATTGCTTTAACTCTCAAGTTAAAGAACGATTTGGTAGAAATTATTAAATCTTAAAACTAATCACCCCAGATCTAGTTTGTAGTCTTATCTCATAATATAATAATCTCAATAAAAAGCATTAAGCACAACAATCATAATCAAAAGAAATCAAAATATTTGTATTAATCCAAATCTAACAATCGAGTTCATGCAATTTTCTCAATAAATTAAAATTTTCTATTACATAAAAGTTAGAACTAATGAAATCTGAGTAAAGAGCATCCAAACAATAGATATAAGATAGAATTCTTTGGCTTTGATGATCTCTGGATCGCTGTAGAGTACACGTGTTGAGTTGCTTCATAATTTCACCCGAACAAATATCTAAAAACTCTAAAATTCTTCCTCTGCAACGTAGCACGGCTCCCAGGTCTCAAGCACCTCAAGAACCACAAGCCCCTACAACACCCATTTTTCTATCTCCTAGGACCTCTATTTATAGCCTATAGGTGCTCCAAGAGTTTTGATAAAGTTTCGGTTTGATTGAGAGTTTTTTTATGTCAAAATAATAAAAATTTGGAATAGACTTTGTTTGGATTTGAAAACTATCCAAAACTTCTTCAAATCTCAGTAAATATATTTCCTAATGACCCCTGGAACATGGGATAAAATTTAGAATCGATCTGCAATTGGAATTCCCAAGAAAAGTCGAAGAAATTTTAAAATCAGCCTTCGTAATGCCCCATAAGAGCTTCGTAACGGCCTGAATATGACTTCTCATGGCCCGTAATACTGATTTCACGGTCCTTACGGTGTCCAAATCTAGGCATAAAGTAAAAGTTGTGTTTTCACAGTCCGTAATATTTTGGTCATAGCCCGTAACTCGGGCAAGTTTCTGAAGGAATCTACGCATTTTAATGGGTCATTACATGTCCATAACGCCCCTGCAGTTACGAATGTTACGGTCCTATCTTAGCCCCGTTATGTTCATTTCAGCCTTGGTAGTCTCCACTAATTTTTAATTTTTTGTTCCGTTCTAACTCTGATTTCGTGATTTCTCTGATGGCTTCGTGATTCAATTTTCTTTGTTTTTTTAATAAAACATAGAATTTGTGTATATTTATATTTTTATAAAATTAAAGAAAATAAGATTATAAATTGATGCATATTATATGAAAAGGAATCGAAATGTGATTAAATGCATAGCTGCGTTGTATTTTGCATGCATCAAATTCCCCCAAGCTCAGATACTTTCTTGTCCTCAAGCAATGTTCAAAACAAAGCTCCAACCAAAATGGTTAATTATCGCTTCCATCTTGTCACTTAACTACTCTTCTTAGCACTAGATTTCCATAATAACTTGGCTTTGTAAAATTTCTGAATGAAAAACATTTTTAAACTTCTCCAAATTCATCTCTAAATAATAAGAAAATTATTCTTGAAAATAAAAATATCAATGTTGAATATACAAGTGTAACATGCGCTTTTATTCATTTATTACTCTTATATTTTTTCACTTGGACACTTTTCATCATCATTCATTTTTTCTTCTTTTTTTCACCCTTTTTTCATTGATTTGGTACTCATGTGCTTCTCCATATTGCGCAAGGTGGTCCATGTAATGGAATTTTGACTTATGGATCCCATAGTATTTACCCTTAGGTCATCAGATAAGAATCCCTCATGGATCTAATTACACGAACTCACCAAGATTCTGAATAACACCTTTTTGTACATCCTCATACTTTATGGGACTCCATTAGCCCTCTTTTGTATATGATGATAATTTTATATGTACTTATTTATTAGTAAGCTCAGCTACACTTGAATGTTCAATAGAGATATAATCATTATCAAGATAATATACATAATATAAAAAATAAGAGCATGAATAGGACTTGTCGTCAAACATAGTTTCACTAAGCAATTTTTTTCAAACTAATTACCCAACACGAAGGCGATAAAATGACAAAATAATAATGCTTCAAAATTTGTTAATTAACAAGATGTCTTTGAATAATGCTTGAAGAATAAGCAAATAGTAAGACATGAGAAAATAAGATGCAATTTTCAATTATGAAAAACAATTTTTTATGGTATTTTTTAATATGAAATGCAAGAAAATATAAACATAAAACATGAAGAGAATGTATGCTTGCAATGCAATATAAAAAGATATGTGTGACACATAAAATTGCAAACTCTCCCAAACTTGAACTCAACATTGTCTCAAGTGCCCAAAATCAAACTTGTAGGAATATAAACATGATAATGAAAAATATAAAAGTATAAAAGAGAAGACATAACCTAATTTATGTGGAATATTTAAGAAGAAGCCACGAAGGATCTATAGTATCTTTGGTCGATATAAATTTGGGAGTTTTTGTTTCCAACTTTTTTTTTTCAATTTTGAGGAGGCAATTTTGTTTTCTCTTTCTTTCTTCCTCTTCTTTTCTTCTTCTTCTTGTCCATTTTCTTCATGCCATTACGGGTTGTGAAGGGCAACTAACGACCGTGATACACATAGTTGGTCGTAAGGTACTATTGAAGGTATTGTTGGGCTGTCGCATAATCAGTAAAATCAAACCAAGAGAAGGTCTCATCTTGGTGATGGTCCTACAGGTGGGATTAGTGGAGTTGCGGCCTGCTTAAAAAGTAGTCAGTTATGTGTAAATACATTTTGGTCACTGCAAGGCACCTCTAGATCACTCGCTTTAAAAATAAAAACTAACTCCTCCACTATTGGTCTTGGTGAGGCCCATGGCCAGAATGGTTCGTCCGTTGAGATGGACACTTCCCGGGACATCTTCTAGATCATCTAGGTCAAGTCTGAAGTATTGAACTGTCGGCATGATAAAGGCACCCATATTGATGTTGCCACTCCGATAAGTAGCACGATGTTGAAGACAACGGATGAGGAGGACGCTGACATTGACCTGTGTCTTGTGGAGCATTTTGTGGATCAAGAATAACTCTCCCTCTGAGATGATTCCATCACTGTCACTTCATCCACTAAGGGTGTTGCTAAGCATGCGGTGGACAAAGCACATGATAGGATTCTGAATTATGCTTTTCTTAGTTGTGCCCCAAACCAATCGGTCTTCTTTAGTTATCTATTTCCAAAAGGCTTCAGCATCAAAGTTAGTAGGAACAAAACGAGCCCCATAGTTGGAAAATTCATAAATATTGTTAAAATCTTCTAAAGTCAGTGTGAAGGGTCACTCGTATAGCTGAAAAGAAATGCAGGGCTGATGATATTGTCTGCCATCTAAATTGAAGACTTCGAGAGATGACAAAAATTCCATGGTGAGAACTTCATAAGTCGGCCACCAATGCTGAATAAAATGAGAAAGGCCGATATGAGAGAATAATAAATGGATATCAGCAAATAAATTACACTCCCTAAGTAATTCAATGTTTGGAAATCTAGTGGCGTGGACTTGTATAGCAAACATTCTTTCAAAACGATCTTGATAGGCAGGCTTG
This sequence comes from Pontederia crassipes, assembly GCA_030549335.1. Taxonomy (NCBI): domain Eukaryota; kingdom Viridiplantae; phylum Streptophyta; class Magnoliopsida; order Commelinales; family Pontederiaceae; genus Pontederia; species Pontederia crassipes. The sequence continues at coordinate 52,457,843 of CM060191.1, read as the reverse complement.
ATCCAGTAATAATCTCCCGGATATAAAATTAACTATGAAGATTGTGGTGCGGGCTGAGCGTCTGGATGTCATATGACGCGCTGCCCACTCCAAATATTAGCAAATTGCCTCATCTGGATTCAAAAATAAAATTGCCGTTGTGTACGAGGAAGAAAGGTGGTGGCTTGGTCTGTTGCATTGCTCCAAAGGAAGTGAAATCTCGGCGATATTGTCGGTAAAGAGAGAGATTCGGCCGGTATGAAAAATGTCGATGAAAAACTTTGGCCATAGTTTGGTGGAATCTCTGAAAAAGACATCGATGAACATGGCGATGAGTCTCGGACGTAATCCATAGTGGCGCAAGGGAGAAGGAGTCTCGGCTGCTACAGTTGTCGATGATGAAATTGGCGGCCGATATGGGGTATGAGCACATCTGGCGCAAAGGAGAAGAAGGGCTGCAAAGCTGCTGAAGAAGAGATGTGGCGGTCGGCAAGTTGCACTATGAACGGCCACGTCGATTCAAATCTGGGCGCCAAACTCAATAGTTCGTGTATGCATGTGATCGATAAGACTTGTGAAAGGCTCTTGAATGATGCTGCTCGGCGCATAGGTCAAAGAGGCTCATGTATCGCCCATGATATGGCGTGTCATCCGTATGTAAGGTGGTTTTAGTGATTCGCTCATCAGGTGATTGGATTTGGCGGCTATGCATCTTGTGCAATTGGTACCCAGTGTCTTGTCACATGAGTAGTCAGGCGATATCAAGTGTCAAGGTTGTTGTGTATCGACCGTGAAATGTATGCATGTGAGACTAATGGACAGTGATGTCATCGGTGGCAGCATGTACTATTCACGTAACCCAACGTAAACTTCATGCATGTAGTCGCGGAGCGCCATGTCAACGGTGTCCGAAAATTTTGATTATATGAATTCCTCTCCTTGCACATAATATGATCATAAATTATTAGATAACTCTAAGACTAGGGGTATGTTTGGCAAACAACTAATGGAGGGGTGGGGTGGGGTGGGATGGGGTGGTGTAGTGAAGGATGGTGTGGTATGACTTTATTAAGCCCATGTTTGGATAGAAAATAGTGTGTGAGGGTGGTGTAAACTAAACCATGTTTTGTTTGGATAGAATGACTTAAAACATGGGTTTTCAAAGGTTATGTGTGATAAATGTCTCTTTTACCCTTTATGCTTTATTAGTACTTATATCACTTAATAATTTTTTTTATTTAAAAGTAAAGCAAGTTAATGACAGAAGAACAACACCAAAAGGTAAATGTCTCTTTTACCCTTTATGTTTTATTAGTATTTATATCACTTAATAATTTTTTTATTTAAAAGTAAAGCAAGTTAATGGCATAAGAACAACACCAAAAGGTTAATAAAAATTAGACAAATTCTTTTGTGGTTAAAAAATCTTGTCAAAATTGATAATACGTTATGATCATATTTAACGAAAAAAATCAAAGAAAATGTATTAAAATAAACATTTGAAACATTCATTTTATCATATAGAATATCACTGCAATATGAATGAAAACTTCATCATAAAAGCATTATATATGCATTTGAATAGAATAAAAATTACCATCAATTGCACCATAGTTCACCATAACAATATTCTAAGTAATACAAAATAGTAATGTGTCATTAACATTAATTGAATAACAAAATAATTAACCTATTAAGTTCTCGTGAAAAATATGATATATTTTAAGGAATTCTTGAACCAAATGTTGCCCGTATCATCAAAGATTTGTACATCTCCTTTGGACAACCTAGTATGGCCTTCAGTTTTTTTGGATTCTCCACAAAAAAGAAAAGCACATCCATTAAATGAGCTTCATCAATCTGCAAGTCTTCAAGAATCTTGTAAACTTCACTCTCAGGAATAGGAGGTGATGGAGGTGCCGGAAAAGCATGAATGAATGCATCATTTCCTCTTTCTAAAGCCCCTGTGATTCCTTCAATTGCAACTTGAATAGATGTGAGAGAATCATCCTTCGAAATCTTTGCCTTTTTAGCTCTTGAACTATTTTCATATAGTGTTCGAAAAGTCTCATCCATATTTCCATTGTCCATAGTATCATTATTGAAGGAGGTGTCAAATTTTTCAAGGCTAATATCATTTTGATTTACAAGATTATCTATATCATCAATGGTGTCAACAAGATCTTCTTGAACTTCAATTGATTGGTGTTTTCTCATCTCCTTGGGGGTTTCTGCATGCTGTCCTGTAGCTCTATCATTCCCATATAAGAGCATCAACTTGTCATAATTCTCAATTCGTTTTTGTTTTAATTCTTTTGCTGCAGGATGAGCCTATAAAAAAGTATAACAAATAAGTGCACATTATAATAAAATAATAAAGACTACATATATGAATGTAAATATGTATATAAAAATTATACTTACCTCAATCAATTTTTCCCAGACTTCAGGTTCAGCTGTCAACATTTTGGTGACAGAATTCCATCCGAATCCACTCAATCCAGTCTTGATTATATCATGGTATTTTGAAAATTTATTCTTCAAATTCTTCCATCGATTTTGGATATTGTCCTTGGCCAACTTCATTTGGAGTTTTTTGTTAACCTCGGTCAATATATTTTTATAAGCTTGTGATGTGAATGTTCTATTAACCTTATTTCCAATTTGATACTCATGAACAAAAGCATCAAGCAATATTTCATCCATGTATGGATTCCATTGCAAATGACAATCCTTCATTGAACTTTCAACTTCATTACCACCCCTTTCTGACATTGATCAACCTAATAAGATAGTAAAAGTATATAACATGAAACAAAAGCTTAATATATTTTTCAACAAAAGATGTTCAACTTGATAAAGAAAACGTACGTGACAAAAGATATCATATTTTTAAAACAAACTACATATTATAATTATTCCACATCAATTCAGCCATTTGATCTCTTATAGTCATCCCTTGATTTCCATCATCGTCATTGTTATTTTCATCATGTTGGTCAACTTCATTTGGATTTTGACGTGCAAGTTCACAATCCACTTCGGCAATTAAATCTTCATTTGGATCGACACCCATGAAAAAGTTATGCAAAATGCAACAAGCAATCACTATGCATTTTTGAGTTTGAGCATTATAGCGAACTTCAATGCCACTTGCTATGATTGGAAATCTTTTCTTAAGGACACCAAATGCTCGTTCAATAACATTCCATAAAGATGAATGACGATGATTCAATAGCTCTCTGGCATTCTGTGGTGGATTTCTACTTGAATATTTCTTCAAGTGATAGCGTTCTCCTCGATATGGTGTAATAAGGCCAGAAGTCAATAAGAATCCAGCGTCAACGAGATAATATTTGATGGTGTGGCTTATACCTCCAAACCTCTTATGAATGTTAAAATATTTTTATCCAAACATGGGGTACAAAATTTCATTCCCTCTTATTCCACCCCACCCTCCTTAACCTTCAATCCAAACAGACCCTAGAAGACAAGAATTCATAAATTATAGGAACTTAACAACTAACTAAAGTAATAACTATAAACTAAAGAAAGAGATTAAAAAATAATTAATATTCATCTAATTAAATAAAATAACTAAAGCCTCATCTAAACTAATTAAACAAAATTAAAAGACTAACCAACTTAATATAAAAAAACAGTCAAAAAAGAGTCGGTTGTGATATAATTTTCAAATAATTTCTACAACAACCAAGTATCAAGAAAAAAATTAATGTGTGAGATATAAATTTATCCAAATAATTTTCAAACTCCGCCTATGTTTTATAGCCGGTCCCAAGCCCGGATAAAGGAGGAGGGTTGTGTTAGGCCCCGACAGCCAGCGTAAAACCTTGTCGAATCACATGAACATGGATCAACGAATGGCGTCGTATGATCCATGTAGTCGACTCCACCTAGTGGGATAAGGCTTTGTTGTTGTTGTTGTTTGATTTAAAATTAGTTGTGATTAGATTTTCACTCAAGTCCTGCAACAACTAAATCAGAAAATAAGAGATAAGATAATAAAAGAATATACAAAACAAAAATAAAAAAACATAAGATATTACAGATAATCAATCACGATTAATCAATGCAAATGTGTTTTTTTTTAAATAATTTGTTGACTATGACTTGCAATTCAAAAGATATAACAAGTGGGTTGTAAAAATCAGAAAACAGTACCGAAAAGATTAATGAGAGTTAAAATTCAATCGAAGTTAAAATTCATAATAATCAGATAAATATAATTGAATTCAGAAAATCCAAAAAATTGGTCGGGCGTAACATTTTGTGTAACAAAGAAATCAGATGCTGACTTCGAGAATAATTGAACTTAATTTATTAAGCTGTCATTATAAAAACAATTTAATGTGGTGCTAAACTCCGACACTTACCATTGGTAAATAACATTAATCAAACATAGTTGGACGTTAAAGTTCAGAATATCAATCTTATCAGGAAAAACATAAGACGAATCTTATCAAACTCCAAAGGTGCAGAACGAATTCGGATGAATTATAAATTGTCAATAAGGAGATAAAACTACTCAGGCACCAAATATTAATATCACGGTGTGAAAATCAATAACTGGGCATGAAAATCAGCAAGAAATATTTTCAGTGATTAATAAACTTGATTTACTTGGGCGCCATACAAAAAGTAATTAGAATTACGATCGAAACAAAGTCACCAAATCATAACATAAAACAAGGTTAAGAAAAACAATTAATGGGCGCCTAGGTAATGTCACGGCAGAAAGAAAAAATAGAACCCTAGGCGCCAAACATTACAATAGGAAAATCACGGCCGAGAGAAGATTAAGTAGATGGTCATAAAACCCATGCATAATCCAATGTTCGTTTAGTAAACCTTGGGCGCCAAAATCATGAAATAATATCATAGAGTGATTAACCAGCGTGAATTGATAGTGGGCGCAAAACAAAAACTCATCCATATCTCGGCTGAATAAAATTGAATCAACACCTTGAAAGTCATGCATTAATCAAGATGCGAAACAAAAGTTCAGGAAAATACAATTCTCGATGACAAATTCATTATAAATTGTCGTCACGCCCGAAATAAAGCCAAATCAACAGTAAACATGGCATGAAAATAAACTTTAGAAAATTAACAATTGTCGGGTGTCAAAACAAAGATTCAAAAAATTAAAACAATACGAGGCGCAAAACATACGACGATACTTTCTAGTAAAGCAGACAAAAATTAATCATGGTCGCAAGTTCAAAAGTCGACACAGGTAAAAAAAACTTTATCCAATTTATCAAAAAAATTCACTCGACAGAATTTTAAAATAGAATAGAGTGTTGGCCGAAAGTCAACAAATTTTAATCCAAAATCAATTGATAATCTCGTGACCTTTATCTGCAAAAAGAAAGATGTTAAATTATTTACAGAATAACTACTTATTTACCGAAAAAATATTTACAAATAATAATAATAATACAGATACATTTTTACAAAAAAATTACAGATTTTATTTACATCTCCTAATATTAAAATCATAAATCAATTAATAAAATATTCTCCGGCAACGATGCCAAAAACTTGTTGCATAAAATGATGTAACAAAATAAATCCGCTAGCAAGTGCATTAGTCACTCAAGTAATATAGTAAAAAGGAGTAAAGAGTGTCGAACCCACGAGAAATATAATTAATTTAATATCTGAATTTATAAATTAATAAGAAAAGAAAAACATGGAATTTTGGAAATAAGTTTTGTAATTATAAAATAAAATAGAGAAAATAAGATAAGATAATATTAATAATATAATATAGTGGTGTTGAAGTTAGGCCTTAGGATGAAAATATATCAGGATAAATATTTGAACCATAAGATAAATTTAATTTTTAAAGATGGGTTAAATTCTCCCTAAATTATTAAACCATCTTTATGAATTGAAGTCTCCACAAATTGGCATCCCATCAAATCATGCTAATATTAAGATGTATTAAATTGGATTCGCTAGACTATTAATCCCTCCACAAACCGGTATAGATTAACAGATCACACAAACTTGATTCTTCACACACTAATTATTAAATTTATGTCAATTATTTCATATAAAATTAATTAAAATTAGTATCATGAATTCTGAAATTAAATACTACGCAAAATGGTATAGCCTAATTTAGAAATCCAATTAACTAACATAAAAGCATTAAGCACAATTAATAATTGATGAGAAAATATTTAAAAAAATAAAAATATGATAATCTCCTAAACTAAAAGGTATAATAAAAACATGGAGTTCATCCTAGAATTGCTAGAGATATAATTAAATATAGACGATGAAAATCGGAAGAATTACACCCAAGATAAAAGTAGAGATCTCAGTTCTGGGCATACAGTTGGCAGCCTTGTGGACTTCAACCAGCACCTCTCTCCTCTCAGTCGTAGCCTGTAGAGCTCACGACTCACTGTGGAAGAAATCTGGACTTCAAGGCATGAGTTGGGACGATGGCTTCCTCCTCTATTTATAGGTGCAGACGGGTCTTCATGTAGATCACGATCGTGAATAGCATACGGTCGAGTTTAACTTTATGAGATAAACCTTACGACTTTATCCATAGGGCCGGATGATAGAGTTTCACGATCGATAAACTCCATATAAGATAAAGTGTCGGCCAATAGTAATTTTGATTTCTTCAACTTGGCTCCCAATCAAACTTCTATTGGGTTTGTTTAACGGCCGATAATGCTTAAGTATTGGTTAAAGATGGTGTTTTGTGCCCAATGATCTCCACCGTTACAGATAGCTTTTTTGGTTATTATATTAATTTGGCACCCCACGATAACCTACTTCTCAGCCGATAAAGATAAAGTATCAACTTGATAGAATTTAATTTTACTTTCACGCCTCGTAAGAACTCTTCTATATCTGTTTCATGGCCGATAATCTCATTCATCATGATAAAATATCGGCCGATGAAAACCTCCAAAGTGTGTTTTGTGCCCTATACTGATAAAATTTCGTCTTGATAAAATTAATTGATCATGAGTAAATTGGCGCCCGAGTCTTAATCCTTCGGATCCCTACAAAGTAATTATAAAAATTAATTAATCCATCCACAATAGATATATTCGGAGATTTAATAATCAGAATCGATAAATCCAAAATTATGATTAGAAATAACCTAAAATAATACATGCCATGATAAAATTACAGAAAAATTAATTAAAATAATAAATCAAAATATGTTATATTTTACATGCATCAGTGATAGGGGCCATTGGATAAACAGCAGACACCACCCTACACATGGGGACCAGCCAGCTCCCCCACACACTAAAGCAGGGAAGCTTCCTGCACTAGGGACCATGGTAACAGGCAAGAGACAAAAGCTACAGCGACAGCAGGAGCTACAATAGTGACAGGAATAGAACAAGACAAAGATGAGAGGAATATATATAAGGAAGAGGCTTACCGAAGAGAAAGGTAGGGGGATTCTAGAGGAATTTCCACCATTAGAGGAGAAAATGGAGGGTGAGAAGAAACAGAGATAAACAATGTCTGGTTTTATTCGATGGGATATTGTTCATCCCAAATGAACTATAACTAATCAGCCCTCGTGAGACCGGGAGGTGCTTTATGTTTCTGAACTGATGTTCTTTCGTTCGCACTTTTATTTTGCTACTTTCATCGTCTGAATGTCGAGCTTTGCTTTCATCTAGATGACTTCTATTTTTTATCTTGGTTTTATTGTTTATCTTTACCTCATGGGTTTATGTATGGATTGAGATTTTTCGGATCGTCTTTATCTTGCACCCCCGATCGTAGGGATATGTGAGACTATGCACGATTGTACGTAGAGAAATCGAGCTATCACGAGATGGTTCCTACTTGGATTCTTCATTTTTCTTTGCAGTTGAGATTTTGGAGGAGTTCTTGAATCAATATCGCCTTGCACCCCCGATCTTAGGAATATGTTAAGCTCTGCATGATCGTACGTAGATAGATCAAGCACCGGCAATAGTGATTCGTACTTTAGATTTGTGTCACAACGGCAATGGTGGTTTTTTGTTATCTGGTTTAGACGTTGTGCATTTTTGAACCCGAGAGGGTTATGTGCATTCTGAGGTTTCGGCAATAAATGACCATAGTGAGCTGGAGACTCAAATCATCCTGGACAGGCTCGAAGCGAGTGCAAGTGATTTTTCCTTGTCGTTGCTACTTTCGATTCTTCTCTGATTCTGAGAGCTTATGTCAGTGAGGGGAATACTTTTAATCCTCCTTCACTGTCAGCGATCCGAGAGGGCGGATGATGAATGAGTTATATCTAACAAACTCTCAGTAAAATTGTATTTCTGAATTGATCTTTCTCTCCACCTTAAATTGTCTAAACAACCTCGGTGATATCTTAGTTCCATGCGTTCTATCCGGGAGGGTTGTCTGTATTCCACTAAGGCGAGTGCAAGTCGATCATAGTTGTCTCGCCTTCAGTGTATTTCTCTTGATTGTACGGATACTCAATTGTTACGAGACCTTGGCTCATGTCCAGGAAAGGAAAGCTTGAGTTATAAACTGGGATACCGTACGCGAGACCGACGATTGCACCAACTTTATAAACCCCTTAGGGTATGTTTGGCAAACAACTAATGGAGGGATGGGATGGGGTGGTGTGGTGAGTGATGGGGTGGGGTGGTGTGGTGAGTGATGGGGCGGGGTGGCGTGGTGTGTCATTATAAAGTCCATGTTTGGATAATAAATTATATAAGATGTGGGGTGGGGTAATGAAGATTTTATTTGTATAAAAGTCATTTTTATCCTTCATTGTATATTTAAAGTATTTATAATCGTTAATTAGGGATGAACATGAATCGGGATGACCGGTCTCCCTCGCCCGCACCGGTTCGGATTTTTTAAATTTTTTTCTGACCTGATGGATAATTGAGTCAGAACCGAGTCTCATTTCTTTGACACTCGATCAAGTCGGGTCGGGACCAAATCTGGGTTTTACATCCTGGCCCGATTAAATATATTATATTAATATTAAATTATTTTTAAATGGTATATTTATGTTTATTTTGAATAAAATTTTATATTTACAAAAAAGTTTTATTTAATAAAAATTATATATAAATATGTATTCATATTAGAAAAAAGATAATATATATATATATGAGAGAGAGAGAGAGAGAAGAGAGAGAGGGGGGAGAGAGGTGGTTTAATTTGGTAATAAGAGAAATAATTTAATTTGGTAATAAAAAAAGAAAAGAGGTTAATTTGGTCTAAAATAATCTATCCCTCCTCATTCCACCAATTTGGTGGAATGAAAAATGTGGTGTTTGAAGGGCTTAGCTATTCCACCCTACCCCTCTTAACTTAAATAAAAAATGTAATCAAACATGGTGTAACTAATTTCATTCCCTCATATTCCACCACACCCCTTCATAACCCTCAATCCAAACAGACCCTTAACGTGTGCAACACAGACTTCTCATGAGCACGAGAGTTTCGTGGGTAAGTTGAGTGTTTTTCCCATCATGTTTACCATACACACACGTGAAGGAGCATTCAGTCATTTTTACTCATATCATATTTAAATAAAGAACTTAAGTCCCATAACAAAAACACCTCTCGTAAGTCCTCAGCATGAGTTTCTAATTGATTTTCTTGCACTCCCCAGATTTAGTCGTCTTTTTTTCCTTTTTGTGTTATTTCTTTACATCTCGAAATTTACAAAAACATTTAATTTCCTTTACTTTATAATGTTATCCTTTTTACTTCTATTTTTTAGCATTTCTTCTCGTCATAGAGTTAGTTCCATGTGGATCGAACCTCAAGCACTACAATGATGCACCGTGCGCTTGCGAATTACATTTCGATAATGTAGAAAGATTATAAATTTTAAAACTTCATTCGACATTTCTTTCTGTGTTCAAGAACAACACGCTAGTATAAAGGGTAGACATATATCTCGAAGGTTTATGCCTCCTTTCATGTGGTACGATATACACACTTTATGCGAGTCACTGCCAGTAAAAATCAAAAGTTAAAAAATGTATGCCACTGTGAGATCCGTTACACTGAGTTTAATTGATGGTTCAATAAAATTACGGATGATAAAATATAGTTACAGGTCGTGATGAAGTAATTACGGCTCATGAAATATGAACTACATGGAATAAATTACTGATAACCCAAGAATGGCCCGTTATATTCTACATAACGTCACATTCCATGTAAATATAATAATGGCTCGTGAAGAAGAAAAATTTTAAATTTCAATAAAATTCAGCTTGTGACATGCAGAGACCTATTAAAAAATTAATAAAAAATAAAAATGATAGAATGAAACTAAAAAGACTAAGCAACTAAGATAATCAAACTAACTAATATAACACAAACTAAATTAATCTAAACTAAATTACGCGAAAGGTCTAAACTATAAGTTTAAATATTGAGAATGAGTAGTTCTAAGTTTAAAGTCGCTAGCTCGACTTCGATATGACAATAAGTTTATCATACCTTGTCATGTTATATCATATCATCTAATATCATGTCCTGTAATATTGTCTTAATAACAATAATCATATAATGATGTAGTTCCAAATAATAGCAACACTTCAAGAACTCATGTAAGAATTTATTCATGTTAATATCATATTAGTTCAATTTTTATATATTCTTTTACACTCATATAATCATATCTTAATTATCATATTAAACAAATATAGCATAATTTTTTGTACAAGTATTCACTTTAATATTTCTTATGAATCCACATTGATGCATAAAATTACATATTGCATATAAATGATGAATACAATAAAAGCATATGGATCCACCCTACATACATCCTCTTTAAGTTTTTCCATATAAATTATTACACCTTAAACGAGTAGATCATCCTCCCTTACTTCTCATAGTCTTTCTTCCTATAACAATAAATACATAATACTAACATAAACACCTATGACATAGTAGACGAATCATATATTCCCCTTAAACAACATATAATTCCTATAAGATAACCCTATTCAAGGGCGGAGGTAGGTGCCTGCACAGGCACTGAAATTATAAAATTAATATAGTGGTGATTAGTAAAAAGTTCAAAAAGGTGTCACAGTGGCCCAGTCCTTTAAGTTGACTTCACAGGTCACAAGTGTGATTCCAGCTAACATCAGATTCTAGTTTCAATTATCCAGATCCAAATATTTTTATCTAATTTTTTTGTGATTCTTAATTATATTTTATTTTCATCATACTCAAATAATAAAATGCATTTTATTATTTTGTTTTTTAATATCCTAATTTATTTCTGCCTGCAAGATATTTAAATTTCATTATTTTTCATGTTATTGTGCCATGTATAATAAATGTATTTTATGCAATTATTTTATTTATTTTGGAATAATTAACTTTTTATGTTATTAGCTTATTATGCATTATTTATCTTACTAAATTATGTCGTTACTCTTTATATATGAGGACACAAAAATATTAATTAAAGAATTTTAACATGTTTACTCTAGATTAACATATTTAGTTTTATATTATGTTTAATTATTAAATTTATTAGACTAAATTTAATTTAATGTAATATATTTCAGTTAATTGGAAAAATATTTCAAAAAAAGACATCCTACTTCTGAAAATAATGAAATGAGTGAAAAGAGAAATTTAAGTGAGAATACTTCAAATTTTAGATGACCGCTTTCAAAATTTGTAGAGTCTTTCTCATCTTTCTCTTGGTGGAAACGAAAAAGCACATCATATATCCATTGATATACTTACTTTTGAAGTTGGCTTTGATCCTACCCATCGCAACACGGCAATCGTTGAAAGAGCTTTTTCCGCAATGAATATTGTGAAGACCAAATTACAAAAACGAATGGGAGATCAATTGATGAATAATTGTTTGGTAACATATATTGAGAAAGATATATTTAGTACTATCAACAATGATGCTATTATTGATCGATTTCAAAAAAATGAAACCTCGTAAAAATCAATTGTAAGAGTACTTTTCTTTTAAATATACATTTTTATTTTATAATAAATTATAGCTATAATTTAGAAACAATATTTTAATACCATCAATAAATTTTAACTATAATATATAAATTTATTAATTATTTTATTATTCCAACACTAATTTTTATCATGATAGGGAGCCCTCTAAAAATTTTCCTGGCTCCACCACTGACCCTATTGAATATGCATATCTTTGCATATCTTTTATCTTTGGAAGATTCGTATAATATTACACATGGTTAAATCTCATGAATCCATCTTTATGTGAACATAGGCTTCTATAAAATTGCCCATTAAAAATTTGAGGTATTATTTACTTATGATTTCTTCTCAAGAAAATCAAACACTCAACATATATTTTATGTTAGTTATGTATTCTAATAGAGGACATTATTTATATAATTTGTATTAATTAGTGAATGACTCTTATTTTGGTACTTTAAATTTTTATGAAAGTAGACATCTTAAAGTCTCATTCCAATTAAGGTTTATTTTAATGCATGATATGATAATAATTTTGACAAATAAGTTCACTCTTCTAAATTTTACGTTTGCAAACATAGTAATGTTCAATTTAACATTTCATAACTTCTCCAAACCTAACCTTTTGAGGTGATTCTAATTTTTCATAAAATCACAATAAAATTTAAAATTCGTGAATTATTACCAATAATCAGCCAATATCGCTTTTTGCATATTGTGCACGTGATAAAAAAAAGTTATTGATTACCTCAAATCCGATTAATTTGAAAACTCGATTCTTTATATTACAATTAACAGAGATATTTCAATTATGGAAGGAATATTTAAACATTTGAAAAAAAAATGTTGTTTAAAAATAAGAAATAATATTTGTTACAAATTCAAAATAAAAAGAAAATGATGATATCCGACCAACAACCCCATTGAATAGATTTCAAACTAAAAAAAGGAAAAGAAAAAAAAAAGAAGACTAACCGACTGAATAGATTTGGAACTAGAGAAGGAAAAAGAAAAAGAAAAAGAACTAAGAGTACCATAAGCGAATATTCTTTTGTTGCCGAACACATCTCGTAGAATTATTAGTTGAAGAAAAATATCATGATAATTCTTAAAAGTTATGAAGTATCCAAAGAGAGCCAAAATAATATTCAAATATAACCTCAGTGATTTTCTTGAGATAATATGCCCACATGAACTCTCAATACCATTTCCTACTTTATAAGTTGATGTACTAAAATTCAAAATTCACTACATGATTTTAGTTTCAAAGATTATTTTACAAACTTTATACTCATCCATGGTAAGGCGTTTTTTGTCGTTACAAGAAAAGACATGAAAAAAAATTGTTACTCATCAATAATCTCTATCTTCGCTGTTGCTTAGATAAAACCCGGTGAATAATAAAAGAGAAAAAAATTCATTTATAGAACATTCGACAAAATACCCTTTTTTCCCCATTAAATTAACAAAATAATTATATATTGCTTTCTTTTATAGTTAAAAAAACAAATTTCATAATGATAAAAATCACTAGATAATTGCGATTAAATTGTTTTAACATATATAATTATTGAAACGAAAATAATTTATTTAACCTTGTATGATATTTTTGAATTATCAAAGTAGCCCAATAAATATATTACTTCATGTATAAACTAAAAAATAATTTAATTATGATTTATAATTATTAAATTTGAAAATAATCGTTGAATTAATCAAATGATAGAAAATAAATCTTCTGCAGTAAAACGTAGAGCAAAGTGCTCCACATGTCGTAATAAAATGACAGCAGCCATCATTGGGATCAATAAGTATTTTCATTTGGTACATATCATATATCAGCATGGAAATAGCCTTTCCAAAGAACACTCCCATCAAACACTACATAAAATTTTCCAATAATCGGGGACAAGATGCTTCACTTAGCAAAAGGTCATGACATGAGCACAAAATATTTCTATTATGAAAATTAGATCACGAGAAATGGCCCCCTCCATCCGTGCAGTTTTCTTTACATGGTTGGTTCCCTGTAGCATAAGAAGTCAGAACTACCTGCCGTTGTAGGTACTCACCGTTCCAGAAGCTTTTGCTACAGACAGGTCATGGCCTGTACAATCTCGAGCCCAGTGGCCAGACCTACCACATTTGAAACAGGTGCCAGGGGCGGAAGATGCAGGACGATTTCCTCTTGTGCTTGCATAGCCATCTGATGATTGCATGGGGCAATCCCTTGACCAATGACCTTCCTGTCCACACTTAAAGCAAGAACCTTTGGTTTCACCATAGACTTGGCTACTTGAGTAGTTAACATTTTGAAATTTGTTTGCAATAAATGCAGATCGAACAGTTGGAGAATTTTGGTCATCACACCATTTGAAAAAACCACAGTAACCACTTCCCTGTTCATAAAGAGAGAAAAAATGATAATGTGAAGAGAACACCAAAGAATGAATACTTTGAACAACGTCTATGCTTGTTTGGAATGTCCAAAAAATGGAACTATTTCATATTAATTCTTACATCTCTCTCAACAAAAAAATTGTTGAGATGATATATTGAAAGAGACACAAACTTTCAGGATAAATGACTATTCCACAAGGAAAAAATCCTACCAGCATACTAGAAGTTTTATGTCCTAGATTTTCAGCTTTGGAGGTTCCAACCGTGATTACACATTTTCTTCTTAGAAAGGAAATCATAAAAAACCATAAAAAGATATTCTCTTATATCCTAGGAAACACCTCTTTCTTTCCCAACAGGATGCTAGAGACCTCAAACAAGCTTTGTTACACAGAGCTAAACACATGTTCCAGAATAAACACAATGCATTTTCAAGAGATTCTGCAGCCCAAAATCCTTGAGAGTAAGGATAATTATAACTCAAGGTAAAGTTCCAAATCAGGAATTTAATCAAGTAGGAAATCTGCAAGATGCTGTAAGAGAAAAAAATTAAAGAACATTTAACAGCAAACAGATTTGAATTCCCCTTATCCCTAGCACCAGAATTGAAGTTGTTCTTGAAATTAAACAACTATGATGGTTCAGATTAAAATTAAATAGTTAACACAACAAGCATGTCATATGATATATTGAACAATAAAGGCATCAATCATTTAGTGCTATACCTCCTTTGCTGGGCAGCGATAGAACTGTCGGCCAACATTCTTTCCATTTTTTGTGACCAAAACAAGGCAAGATCCAGCACCACATGGACATGAAAGGTCTGTAACTGATGAATTGGGTTCATAATTTGAAGCATGAGTTGCAGGAACATTCTTCAATGAACTATCACACCACTCAAAGAAGTTGCAGCCACCATTTTCCTGGATCAAGCATCAGAATCAGATAGATAAAAAGAAAGAAACAGAGGAAATGATACTATTCTATGCAAAAAATAATTCTACAAAGCTAGAACAAGGAGCAGAAAATAGGCATTTAATTGCTAAAGTGACACTTGTTACAGATTACTATTCTACAAACAATTTATTTGTTGGACAACACCAAACAAGCATTATTATGTTACAACATTTTATTCCTTAGGATAGACATGAACATCAAACTGGAAGAGGAGAAAAGGTCAAAAGTACTGGTGGTGACAGACCAAATTTGGCTTTGCTAGTTGAATGTGAAAATAGAGAAGTGTCATCCAATAACATGAAAAGTAACTTGGACAAAATGTATAAAAATGCAGAATAAAAGAGGAATGTCAACAAAGGAAGAAAATCATGCTCATGTCTACAGGACAAAAGCCTAATGATCAGTCACAGTGGAAATGAGTCAAAATTTCTCCAATCCAACTGATACATATCACATAGTTAATCAAGGCACAACCTTAACCGCCATCTGATTGAAGATCTTCAGCATTGTTATTTGAAAGGAATATTGTTGAGGCATAAACAGAAATTCGAGTATATCCATCCCCTAAGAAAGCAAAATAAGTCATCCATGGTTTCCTAAATAATACATCAAAGTTCCATGTGCCATTTATCATTAGCGAAGACTCGCACCAGCATGAAGCTTCACTTAATAACTGGAGAATAATCTATATAAATTTAGGAGCATAACACTTCAGGAGCTCTTTCACATATGGATCCTGAATGCCACCATCATTCATCAACGAACAAGCAAACTACAAATGAACAATGTAATTTATTATTTGAGAAAATATCTAATTTATTGGACTTCCAAATCCATTTTTTTAGGAGAAAAAGGATGAGCACCAAATTAATGTGTCATCAACAACAACAACAAAGTCTTATCCCACTAGGTGGGGTCAGCTACATGGATCATACGACGCCATTCCGCTCATTCGTTGATCCATGTTCATGAGATTCGACAGGGTTTTACGCTGGCTGTCTGGGCCTAACACAACCCTCCTCTTTTATCCGGGCTTGGGACCGACTATAAAACATAGGCGGAGTTGAAAAAGTGTAAGTATATATATCAGTAGATATATATCACTATGTTGTGAAAGATGTACAAGTGTAAGCTCTCACAAAGAGAGCAACAAAAAGTTGAAAAAGTACAACCACTATCAGAGACCCCACTCCCGAAGAAGAAAAGAACAATGGTGTACAATATCATCTATCTGACATCTCTTCTCACAAAAAAATAATCCGGTTGCGCTGAAGCCAAATAGTCCAATTACCGGCTAGGAAGGTCACTAACAAAACTCTCCTCTGTGTCCATCCATCACGGGCTATCAGAAACTGCCAAAATGCCTCCGATGTATGAAGGTGAACAACAATAGCAAAAAGAGCAACTACATCTCCAAGCACTCCTGATGATACAAACTATGACTTTCTTATTCATAGGTTAGAAGAACAGATGCCATGCTTCTTTACTAACTCAATACATCATGATTTGTATGAGTATGACCGTGTGAACTCAATTTTGCTCTATCCTCATGCACAGATACAGAAAGATATATCAACACTGAACACTTCAGATAGCAGCAAATTATTAAACTTCTGCTTTTTACTAAACAAAGGAGTTCAGCAGTCCAACCAGATTTGGTTTATGACAGTTCTGGAAGAACGCTAACTTTTTTGTCAAAAGATGGGCATCTAGTAACAAAGAAAAACAACTTAAATGATTTGGGGATTTCTGGCAAGTTTCCCTTCTCTCTTGTGTGTGTCTTTTATAGTTATTTTCCGCGTTCCGCCCACTGACATATTCTCATGCAACGCGACACTAGAGCGGGTCACAATCACTCCCGCGGTAATTGTATCCAACACTCCCATCCCACTATTCGTGTAGTGTTACAACAGTATACAACACTCACTCCCACTTTTCGTGGGCTAATTTGGGAGAAGGAAAAAGAATGCTAAATCTTGCCTAAAAAACAATGCAGTCAAGTTGAGGCACAACAACATACATCTAAACGGCATACTCGATACCACTATCAGAGGTTTACCTCTTTGAGAGGGCACCTATAGAACTTCCGGCCAGGATTCTTTGGCGTGTTTGAGGTGCGAACCAAACAACTCCCAGACCCACAAGGGCACGCCTTCTCCGGCACCTCGCATCCGTCGTCACCGAAAGAGGAAGCTCTGGCACTAGTGAAACCGCCAGCATTTTCGTTCCCCGTCGCAATGGTGCAGTCCCTAGCCCAGTGCCCAGCCACGCCGCACTTGAAGCAGGTGCCACCGCCGGATGAGATCGTGGAGGAGGCGTTGTTGCTTCCCATCGTGATGCTTCCAACTCCACTCCTACCCTTCCTTTGGTTGGGTCTTATCTCTTGTTGCTGCTGCTGCTGCCACAGGGAGCTCCGGCTGCCTTTGAGAGCGGTCATGTAGGGCCCTTCGGTGGTCGGCGGGAGAACGACGGCGGACGCAGAGGCGGAGCCCTTGTGGCGCTTGGCAACGCGGGCCTCAGACTCGGCGGCAGCTACGAGCTCGAGGAAGCTGGCGTCGTCGTCGTCCTGTAACTCGATCACCTCCGCCATCGTTAAGGACTCTATCGCGTTCGCTTTGTCCTCTCAAATCCCTCGTCACAATTGTTTAGTTTTTCAAGAAGCGTTTTAGTTCTTTCCCGCCATGTTTCCCGCCTCTTTTGGGTTTAGAATTCGAAATTGAAATGAATTTGTGTTTGGTTTGGTTGATAGAACAAAAGTTCCAGTTAACTCCAAGAATTTGTTGATTTAATACTAAAATTATTGTTTAATTGAAAATTCTGATAAAGGAGAATTATCCGGTTGATTGGATGTTAACTCCAAGAATTTGATGATTTGACACTAAAGTTATTGTTTAGTTAAATTTTTTTATAAAGGAGAGCTATCCGATTGATAGGATGTTTAAATTTGTCTATAATGCACCATAGTTAAAAAAAAAGAAAGAAAGAGGGGAACGTAAAGAGTTCTCCCCTTTCTCTCCCCTCTTCAATGAAGATGGACGTTCCGTAATGGAGGGGCAGAGGGGAGATGAAGGAGCAACAACTTCTCCATATAACCCTCCTCTCCGCCCTCTCTCTCAAGTTTCTTTTTCTCCTATCCACACATTCTTACTCTAGTTCTTCTCCTTCGGTGCACATGGACAACAACGGAAGAAGACACTCCGGTAAGATCTTCCGATGTGGACGACGGAGGATGAACCTCCACACGACGAATTGGAAATAATAGGCTAACATGTGTGATTTGGAGATCTAGGTCATGGATAATTTCAAAAGAATTTGCATGCTTTAAGGATTGATTCGTAATTAGAATTCATGCTAGAAAGGGGTAGAATTTTGTGCAATATGTTTTCATGAAGTTCTCATTTGATTTTGAAGATTTCATGCTATTAGCCAAATGATATCATGTGATGTTATAACTTGTTTATATGTTGAATGATCAAATATGTTAGAGTATCATTGGGACAGTTATTGGATGATATGTTCTTATGCCTCAAAGATGACAATTGATATCGACTGGAATTAAGAGAGAGATTGACAATCGTTCTATGCTTAGTATGAAGACTTATTAAGTTATGACATATGAAAGAAATTGATGTGAATGACATGTTAAAATGAGATCTTTCATGTTAGATGTATCTCTGGATCATGCTAGGCGTTAAGTGTCATGTTAAGTAGTGTTAGATCTCTTTTGATTGCAAAAATAATTGAATACGTAAGGATTTCGACATGTGGCTCGAACTGGAGTGGTCGATCGAAACCTTTTTCGGACAACTGGTTCAATTCAGCAAAAGTATAGCGACAGCTATATCAGATGACCGAAACTCGATCAGTCAACCGATATAAACCAGAATAGAAGTTCGAAATCCTTTTGGACAACTGAACTGAAAAATGTTGAGATTCGGCAATGGCAAGGATAACCAGTCGGACGACCAAAATCATTTCGGTCGATCGGTCTGGATTATCTACGGTCTGGATTATCTACGGTCTCCATACAGCCTTGATCAATCTACGGATTGAAAGAGAGGTCTATGAATGATGGAATGAAGTGATGTGGAGAATCTAGGTATACATTTATACCACTATTATGCATGTATTTTGCACTTGCGATCTGTTTGTTTTTATTACAAATGCATGCATGACACCAATTGAACATATTTCATATATTCTCCACATCAAAATTTGTCCACATATCATTCTTATTGGTTTGTTGCTAAGAATGCTCATTATGATAAATGCCCATGTAGGAAGTTGACAAGCTTGATGGATGGGGTAGAGCAAGTCGAGTACCATACACTAGTCTCTGCATTATGGAGGGTGTTTTTGCTTCAAGGCTGTCACAAAGGCCATTGGACAAACAGCAAACACCGCCCTACACATGGGACCAGCCAACTGTTCTCGCCACTGAAGTGAGGAAACTTCTTGGACGAGGGGACCACGATGACAAGCAAGAGGCAAAATCTACAGGAAGGGGCAGGAGGTACAACAACAAAAAGTAGGGGAATATATAAAGAGGAGAGAATAGCAAAAGGAGGGCAGAGAGACCTTCGGGGAGGGGTAGAGAGCATTTTCACCATTAGATGAGAAAGCAAAGAGTTGTGAGAATCGGAAGAAACAATGTCTGTTTTGATCTTCATTTTGTGGAATGCTTGTTCATCCGGGATAACTGTAACTAACCGGCCCCACTGAGGCCGGGAAGTATTTCGTGTGTCTGGATCTATGTTCTTTAGTTCACATCTTATCTTGTTGTTTTCATAGTCTAAACTGAATATCGAACTTCACTTTCATTTAGATGATATTTGTTTGTGATCCTAGTTTTATCATATATCTCTTGACCTCCTGGATCTATGCATGGATTGAGTTTTTGAATCATTTTCATCTTGCACCCCGATCGTAGGGATATACTAGGTTCTGCGTGATCGTACGTAGAGAAATCGAGCACCGATGAGATGACTCTGATTTCTTTGTTTTCCTTGCAGCTAGAGTTGGGGGAGTTCTCGAATCACGGTCACCTTGCACCCCCGACTAGGGATATGCTAGGCTCTGCGGAGCACCGGCGATAGTGATTCTAAGTCTGGATTCTGTATCACATTTGCAATGGCAGTTTTATGTTGTTTGATTTAGATGCCATGCATTTCGAACCCGAGACCCGAACGGGATGCTCACTGAGACTCTGGCGATAAACGATCATAGTGAGCCGGAACTCAGACGAGACTAAAATGCATGCTTGGTTTCATTCGCTTTCCATCTGTTCTACCGTTGCTATTTTCGATTCTTTCCTAATTTCAAGAGCTTTCGCACAGGAGGAAAAATTTTTAACCCTCCTTCGTCATAAGTGACATGAGAGGGTGTATGGGGAAAGATCTATGTCTGAAAGAGCTCTCGGTAATCCCAAGCTGTAGTTCTAAATCGGTTTCCCTCCCCTCTTAAATTGTCTAAACAACCTCGGTGACATCTTAGTTCCTTGTATTCTATTCAGTAGGGTAGTCCATATTCCATTGAGGCGAGTACAAGCCGATCGTAGTTGTCTGCTCTCAATGTATTTCTCTTGAATTCTCGAG
Source organism: Pontederia crassipes (assembly GCA_030549335.1). NCBI lineage: Eukaryota > Viridiplantae > Streptophyta > Magnoliopsida > Commelinales > Pontederiaceae > Pontederia > Pontederia crassipes. The sequence goes on along the minus strand of CM060191.1, from coordinate 52,436,931 downwards.
TACTTAGTTGTCACGAAGCCTTATCTCAAATTCAAGAAAGAAAAGTTCGATTTATAAATCGGAGTATCATATGCGAAAGTGGTGATTACACCACTCCTATAAACCTGTTCACGTGTGCAACACTAACTTCCCGTGAACACGAGAGTGTTGCTGGTAAGTTGAGTGTCTTCCCCATTAGATCGACCATATACACACCGAAGAACCTAAGTCTATAGCAAAAGCACCTCCCATAAGTCCTCAGCACGCGTTCTTAATTGATTGTCTTGCACTCTCCAAATTTAGTTGTTCTCTCTGCGCTATTTTTTACATTTTGAAAACAACAAAAACATTTAGTTTTCCTTACTTTATTGTGACATCCTTTTTATTCTCATTTTCAGTATTCTATTCTGTTAGTGAGTTAGTTTCGAAGTATCTCTTGGAAATTTCGCAGACTTTTCCTGTCGATCGAACCTCAAGTACTACAATGATGTACTGTACACTTGCGGATCGTATTTTGATAGTGTAGAGAGATTACAAATTTTAAAACTTCACATCTGTTTTTGTGTTCAAGAGTATCACACTTGTGTAAAGGGTAAACGTACAATTTGGGGGCTTACGCCTCTTATACGTACCCTTGCTACATCAGGTACGTCGGCTTACTTTACGCGGACTCACTATATATACACTTTATGCGAGTCAAAGTTTTTGGCGCCATTGCCGGGAGACTCTCAAGTGTTCTTATTCGTTATTTTCGGTAGTTCTTTGCGCAACACTCGGGACCCTATGCTAAAAACCTTGTTTCATATGTCCAAAAAGTTCTTAAACTCTTCATATTTTGTCTTACATTTTCTCGGACCGGTATAGTTGTCGCTTTCTACGCCATTTTCTTTTGTCCTAGAGACTTGTTTTAAATTCTTGTTTCGCTAACACACTAACCCAAATTTTATATCAAGCGCTGAACGAAATTCTGCAGAAATCTCTCAACCCGGCTTAGGACTGAACTTCATCTCTGAGAACCTCAAATTGGCAAAGAAGACGTAGAGCTAGGAGATGCGCTGCTCAACAAGGAGGAGGAAACCTGAATCAGAACATGAAAGCTGAATATTCAAACGCGCTCCGCCCTTTACAAGAATTATGTGCGCCTGAATTCAGAACATGAAACTTGAATGAGCTGTGGGAATCATAATAGGAATCAGAAGGGCAGAGATTGCCGCGAACCACTATCAAATCAATCCAGGAATTATCTCTATGCTGGGATAGAATGCCTTCGGTGGAATGGCAAATGAAGATTCTAATCAACACTTGATCACCTTTTTGGAACTCTATGACACCTTCAGATGTACCGATGTTACTATTAATGTTGTGAGGCTTCGATTCTTTCCATTCTCACCGAAAGACAAAGCCAATGTATAGATTAGGTCTGTAGCACCCGATACGATCATGATGTGGGATCACCTAGTAACAGTCTTTCTCACTAGGTTCTTTCCACTAGGAAAAATTGTAACAGAATCACTTCTTTCTACCATGATGTGTAAAATGATGTAGCAAAATAAAATCTCTAGCAAGTGCACTAGTCGCTCAAGTAATATAGTAAAAGGAGTAAAGAGTATCAAACCCATGAGGAATATTATTAATTCAATGTCTAATTTTATAAATTAATGAGAGGAAAAACATGGATTTTGAAAATAGGTTTTTATAATTATAAAATTAAAAATAACATAATAATAAGATAAGATAATGATGTTGAAGTTAGGTCTTAGGATGATAATAAATTAAGGATAAATATGTGAATCGAAAAAGATAAATTAAAGCTCTTAAGATGGATTAGGAATTTTTCTAAGTTATTAATTTATAAGATTAAAATCACAGAATCCATAAACTGGTAATTCTATTATTTAATCAAGCAAATCAAACTATCTTAAAATTTTAATCAAAATTGAAGTTCCACAAATTGGTATCCATGCATATGAGACTAAATTTAAGATGCATTAATATGAAAATTCTAGACTATTAATCACTCCACAAACTGGTATAGATTAACAGACCACGTAGATCTAATTCTCCACGCACTAGTTATTACATCTATTTCAATTTTTAATTTCACAATAAATCATTTAATTTAATTAAATAAAATCTAAAATCAAGTAGTCCACAAACTAGTAATTACTTAACTCAAATATTCAAATAACTAAATCAAAAACATTAAACATAATTAAAAATTGATCAAAAGAAATTCAATAATAAAATAAGTGTTCATAGAATTTTCCTTCAATAATAATCTCCTAAAATAAAATAATTAAATCATGAAGTTCATCTTAGAATTGTAGAGAATAATAACAAAATAATAATAATTGGAAGAATGACACCAAGAATAAAAAAGGATCATTAGATGTTGTCGGCGCGTTTGGATTAGCCGTCCGATCAACTTTCTCTTTTGGTCGAAGCTTGCAGAACTCATGACTCCCCGTAGAAGAAAATAACACTTCAAAGCACGAGTTGGATTGATGGTTTCATCCTCTATTTATAGGTGCGAACAAGTCTTCATGTTGATTACGGGTGTAAATCGTACGGTTGGATTTAAATCCACTTGATAAAAGTTTATCACGGTCTCTCGGCCAAAATGATAACTTCTTCTCATTACGCCCAAAATGATAAATTCTTCTTATCTTTACTCCCTTTTACACGTCATACGTCCGATTGTGACCAATAAAAATTGGTAATGTAGGGTGTAAGCTTTATTTTACGCCCAAAAGAGTAATTATTCATTTCTTCAACCCCAAGGAAGTTGGACGTAAAATTTTATCCACCCAAGGTGATAACCTCAAATTTACGCCCTGAATGTGATCATCTCGGCCAACATGTGATCAGATCTTGGGGTAAAGATAATTCATTCATAGCTATTTTACCCAAAATCTCTTTGTGATGTGGCTTACGATCGATAATTCCGTAAAGATAAATCTTCGATGATGGCTTCAATTATCTTTTGCGCCCAATAGAGATAAAGCCTCTAAGTGTCACAAAATTATGTTTTTTTATTCATCTCATTTACGTCGTGACTGAATTAATCCATCCCATAATGCATCATTTGACGTTAATTCGGCTTTCCCTACAAAATATTTATAAAAATTAAGTAAATTCCCTCTTAGTTAAAATATTCAAAGAGTTAATAATCAAAATCGATAAATCTGAAATTATGACTAAACAATGACCTAAAATGATACATATCATGATCAAATTATATAAAAATTAATTAAAATAATAAACTAAAATATGTTATATTTTGCATACATCATACCAACATGACAAAGAGCCTCTACATGAGGCCTGAGAGCATTATACTAACATGATCAGGTCATATCCACACCATGGATTTCAAAAGTGAACCATAGTACAAACGTTCTACAGTGGCTTAACCATGGAATCAAAAACCTACTTAGACTCTGCCGCAAGAGGAACGTTCATGGAAAAAAAATGCAAACCAAGCGTCTGAGCTGATAGAGAAAGTTGCACAAAACTTTAGAAACTGACTTGAACAGAGCAAAGCCAGAACTGACGACACCAGCAACCAGCAGTTAGGACACCATCACTTTGAGAGTTGAAGAAATTGTAAAAAAGGCCATGCAGAAGGTGAATCCATCGACTGGCATCTTTGCTTTGGAATCAGGAGTTCCTAACCCCTATCTGATACTTGAGCATGTGCACGTGATGCCAATCGTCTGACCACATGTGCTCCGATTGCCCAAAGCTAAACGGAGAAGTTGTCAACGCCTTGATGCAAGATCACACCAATGCAATAGCCCCTTACTTTTCAAATGTGATGGGGGCTAACTAAAACCAAGTCAACCTAAGACAATCTTGGATGAGAACTCAGAATCACCCGAGTTTTTCAAATGCAGGGATCAACTACAATCGTCCACCTCAAAATCAAGTACAACCTAGATAAGGCCTGCAGCTGTACTAGTTCCTGAACAAACAATCAAACCCCATGATACAGTTGCCTCCTCCTCAACAACAACTAACGTTGCCAGCACCAACTGAACCATGAGGGATTGTCGCTTTAGAAATAATGATGCAAAACATGCTAAAGCAACAGGAAGCTCAGAATGATAATGTCAAACAAAGGTGGAAGGCCTAGTCGCCCACAACAAGATTTTACTTCCACTTCCCGACAACCTGAACCAAACCCTCGACAATAATGTCAATCTAGGGTGCTGCGAAGCGAAACTCAACTGCCAGAGAGGAAAGCTCCAGAGTTTCCCATGCAAGCCAAACACCCAACGAGGTTGTGGTACCAATTTCCAAAGGCAAAGAGATAGCTACAGAGCCAAGTTTCAAGACTTCGAATGCTACTAGCACCATTGAGGGTCAGACTCTGAAACAGAAAGACAAAGAAAGCCAGCCAATTTTAGATACTTGCCTTTTTCACAAAGGCTAGTAAATAGTCAGACCGACCAATAATTTCTAAAGTATATGGAAGTTCCGAAGAAGTTACAAATTAACATCCCCTTCATGGAAGCTATTCAACAAATGTTGATGTATGTCCGATTTTTGAAGAAAATCTTATCCAGGAAAACAAAAATTGATGCTCAAGAAATAGTTGCTCTGACGGTAGAAGTTAACAAGCTACCACAAAAATTGAAAGATCTTGTAAGCTTCTCCATCCCACATGAAATAGGAAACTTGAAGGTGAACCAGGCGTTATGTGATTTGGGAGCCAGCATGAGCTTTATACCCTTATTGATGTGTGAGCAATTGGGGACTGTAGAAATGAAACCAACCAACATGATCCTCGAACTCATTGACGAGTCAATCAAGAAGCCCCAAGGGATCATTGAAGATGTTCCAATCAGAGTGGAAAAGTTCTTCATTCCTGCTGACTTTATTGTATTAGATATGTAGGAAGACACAAATACTCCCCTTATCTTGGGAAGACCATTCCTCGCCATAGCTGGAGCTATAATCAATGTAAGGAATGGAAAACTGTCTTTCCAGCTCGATGAAGAGACCATTGACTTCAATCTAACCCGAGAACACCCAAGTTGGCGGACGTAATTGAAGTCGAAGACATAATAAATTTGACAGTAGAAGAAGTGTTGAATCTCATGTTGATCAAAGATCCGCTAAGGAATTGCCTGACCGAAGAAGAAGAGATGGTCATTGTCACTTCAAAAGAATGCAGGGAGTTGTTAATGATACTTGAGGCGCAATCCAACATTGAAGGAAGCAACGGTCCAGAAGTCCAGAATGATACAATACGCCCACTTTCCCCCAATGACAAATTTGAAGACGTAGCCTTGATGATCGAACCTAAGCTACATCCACTAAAAACATCGTAGGTAGAGATGAAACCACTTCTCTCTACCCTCAGGTATGAGTTCTTTGGACCGAATTAGACATACCATGTTATTGTTAGCTCTACTCCCACTAAGGACCAGATCAAATCATTGCTAAACATCTTGCAAAAACATAGAAAGGCTATAGGTTACACAATGGAGGATATAAAAGGCATTAGTCCTACTTTGTGTATGCATAGAATTTCTTGAGAAGATGATGTTAAACCCACTAGAGAATTCCAAAGAAGGTTGAATCTCATCCTTCAAGAAGTAGTAAAAAAGGAAGTAATGAAACTACTAGATGCAAGGTTAATCTATGCAATTTCTTACAGTAAATGGGTGAGCCCAATCCAAGTCGTTTCAAAGAAAGGAGGGATGATCATAATCGAAAATGAGAAGGGAGAAAGTATAGTTAAGTGCACCATCACAGGGTGGCGCATGTGTATTGATTTTAGAAAACTCAACAAAGCAACTAGGAAAGATCACTTCTCCTTACTCTTCATAGATCAAATGCTTGAGCGATTAGCAAAGCATTCCTACTTTTACTACTTAGATGGTTGATGACACCGATTTCTTACTCATTACTTTTATGGTAGAAGCATGATTTTCTTGATTTATGTTGCAATTAAACAACATAAAATCTATATTTTTAACCTTTTACTTGTTATATGAAATCTCCATGTCATCTTAGCTCTTTTGCTGAAAACATAGATAAAATCTTCTAAATTTATAAATTATTATCTTTTAGCAAGTACCCTCACGTTGCATGGGGGTATCCGGCAGCCAAGTTAAAAGAGTCCCGGTATCTGACGCTGCTAAGACTAAAAGTTGAGCTGGCAGAAAAGACAGATGTCACCTGACTCGCACAAGGAACAAACATAGAGTCTGCAGAAAAAGAAAAAAGCACTAGGATCGATGTCACACATCTACCTGCCTGATGAAGGAAAGAGAGAGCAATACAAGGAATCAAAGACAGAATGTGGTGTGTCAGGCTGGACAAGTGTTACACATCAAATGGCTGGACAAAAAGATGATGTTGCAAAAGGGACATGTGCCAAAGATCAAATGATGGACAGAAGTGATGACATGATATAAAAAGGAAAGAATGTCTCAAGGAAAAGGGGTTGGCCAGCAATTATCGTGAGGAACATTAGGGAGACAATGTTAGGAATAATTCAGAGGACGTGGAGGAGGCCAACTTATAGGAAGTGGAGAAGCCACTTTAGAGAAGAAGAAGACCAGCTGAGTCGAAATGGGAAGCTCGAGCTCTAATCATAGTGTTGCTTGTTGCATTTTCTATTTTTCCTTCTTTTTGATTGTTATTTTTTTAGTTTTTTTCTATTGAACAATGTTTAGTATTAGGATGATGATGTTTTGTGTTGTGATCTCCATAGTTATGTATAACTAATCAGTCAACGAGGCTGAGGGATATGGGTGTGGATTCGGTTTGATGTTTTTACTCAATTTCGGATGATGTATTTTTATGGTGTTTGATCTTATTATTATTTCTGTGAATACTGTGATTGCAAGTTCTTCTTCATGCAATGATTTCTCTAAGAAGAGAATATATGTCGTTAATAACATGCTATGGGCCGAAAGGTTAGCATGCAGAAGAGAAATCGTACGAGAGAGGATTTCTACGAACTTCTAATTTGATATCACCTATTGGTGAAGTGGCTTGGTTCAAATATGAGAGTAGGAGAACCAAAGGTTATGTTTCGTGAGAATGAAAAATACCCACTAAGTATCATCATCCGAATGCAATCTTAAAAGAAACAATATCTGCTCGTCGAGTTCCCCCATAAGAATGATTCCTTGTGCCTCTATTTTATATACTGTTGAAGCAATGATACTTATTCTAGATTTTACTTTACTCGAGTTTTCTAGTTAAACAAGAAAATAACAAACAAATTACAAAATCTAAAATATAAAAATACACCCTTACTTCTCTTACTATCAAAATCAAATATGCTTCTCTCATTGCTATATAAGTCTACGAACAAATGCAACTTCTCTCTCTATGGTTCGACCCCAATCTCTACATCCATGATGATTGTATACTTGCAACTTGAGAAGTGTAGTTGGGATTGTATATTTAAAACTTGTTTACATTTCTGCAGAAAGAAACTCGATCTTTACATACCTGCATCTAACATGTGAATACTACTTCCCATACTTACACAGATTTCTCACAACAATGGTTTTTCTAGTTTTCTTCAAATTTTCATACATCTTGACGATCAGGAAAAGACCATCTTTACTTGCCCATATGGCATATTCACTTATAGATGTATACCATTCAGCCTTTCCAATGCTCCTGCGACTTTCCAAAGATGCATGATATTCATATTCTCTGAATTTGTGGAAAATATTATGGAGGTATTCATGGATGACTTTTTTGTCTAAAGTATTGCAGACGTGCGAAGAAGTCAATCTGACTTTAATTGGGAGAAATGCCATTTTATGGTGCAGCAAGGAGTTATCGAGAAGTTGAAGAGGGATTGAAGTTGATCCTGCGAAGATAGAAGTTATCGAGAAGCTGCCACCCCTTGTCAATGTCAAGGGAATTCAAATTTTCTAGGACACGTGGGGTTCTAACGAAGATTCATCGGTAACTTCTCGCACATAGCTAAACCCCTCACGGATCTACTATATAAAGATGTTGAATTCATTATGAGCTGAGACTGCATTCAACCATTTAAGAAGATTAAGAGAGCTCTAATCTCAATCTCGATTATGCAATCATCTGACTGGTCTCTACCTTTTGAAGTAAGCCAGTGATTTTGTAGTAGGAGCAGTTCTTGGTAAAAAAAAGTGACAAAGTCATTCATGTTATACACTACGCCAGCAAAATCTTGGACTCAGCTCAACAGAATTACACAACCACATAGAAGGAGTTACTCGCCATAGTCTTTGCAATGGAGAAGTTCATATCATATTTACTGATCCAAGGTCACAATCCATACTGATAAGTATCTTTTCTCCAAAAAGGACTCCAACCAAGACTAATCGGATGGATATTAAAGATAGGAGTGGATTAGAGAATCAGGTGGCCGATTATCTTTCCAAAATCGAATACAAGAGAGAGGAAGTAGAAATCAAAGTCGCCAATTCAAGCAGATCTGCCAGACGATGCCTTATTCTCCGTCTCAATCAGCACCTATCCCTGGTTTGCATATATCACAAATTTCAAGGCTGGGGGAATTTTACCTAGCAACTTAGACTATGGAAGAAAGAAGAGGTTCTTATCCGGAGCAAAGAAGTACTTTTGGGATGACCTTATTTGTTCAAAGAATATTCAGACGGCCAACTGAGATGATGCATTCCAGAGGAATCTGTACAAGAAATCATTTTCGCCTGGCATACGCCTGTCTCGGGGGACGCGGAGGTGTACAACGTACTGCAACAAAAATTCTTAAAGTCGGATTTATCTGGCCCACCTTGTTCAAAGATGTTCACCAATAGTATTTGCACCTGTGACAGATGTCGTATGCCACAAACTATAATACAAACAATAGAACTCTTTGACGTGTGGGTGATCCACTACATGGGACCCTTTTGGAAATATAAATTTATTCTAGTAGCAGTGTACTACTTCTCCAAATGGGTAGAAGTCATCCCCACCACTCATTGTGACTCCCACTCTATGACCAAACTATTCTCAAGGGTGTCGAGGCTCATTATAAGAGATGGGGGAAACACTTCTTAGAAAGATAATTCAACACTCTGCTTTCTAAGTATGGAATCACACATAGAGTCGTCGCTCCTTACCACCCACATATTTCAGGGCAAGTCGAAACATCGAACAAACAACTCAAGACAATCTTAGAGAAGACGGTGGCAAGCTCTAGAAGGAATTGGAGCTCCAAGCTCGACAATGCATTATGGACGTACAGGACGTCCTTCAAAACTTCTCTGGGAATGATGTCGTATCGACTAGTATACAGGAAAGCATGTCATCTGTCGATCAAGCTGCAACACAAAGCTTTTTGGGCGTTGCAATTTCTCAACTTTGACCTCAAGACAGCTGGAGAGAACTAAGGACTCTAGTTAGCTGAACTGGAACAACTAAGGAATACTGCTTTCAAAAACTTGGTCATCTTCAAGGACAAAACCAAGAGGTGGCACTACAGAAGCATTCAACAGCGACAATTCAAAGAAGGAGACCTGGTATTGCTGTTCAATTTTAGATTACTATTGTTCCAGGGAAACTCAGATCTCGATGGATTGACCCTTTCAAGCTAGTAAAAGTATTTACGTCTGGAGTCGTTAAGCTTGAAAAGAATGGGAGATACATTCAAGGTAAATGGCCATAGGTAAACTTGTATCATGGGCTAGCATCCAAAAATATCGAAGGCACCCTCTTGCTACAACACCCTCAACCGATTGATAGCAACTCCAGCAACGTCGAGCCAACACACAAAATAGAGGCGCTTCTTGGGAGGCAACCCAAGTCCTAATGTTTCAATCTTTCGTTTCTTACAGGAATAAGAAGGCATTCCACATAACGGATGTGTTGGAGGAACATGAAGCTCAAGAGGAGGAAAATGGGTCATCACATCCCAAAAGGATTGGCTATGTTTGGCGGGAGAACGGTGGAAGCTATTTTGTGGAGATATCATCAAAAGGACTACGCTAATCGCCAGAAGAAACATAAGTTGTCGTGTAGTGGAGCTTATTTTCAAACTTCAAACAGACACGTCATTTTTTAGGGCCCACAATCATGTCTAGCCAACACTGCAGTGATTATGGTACCCACGTGGCTTCACCCTTTGCATTTCTCTCTCCATTTCCTTTCCCTCACAAAACTGCCATACCACTCTGCAACACTACGTACGAGGCACAATTGCTTTTTCATACATGTTGCTACCTTTTTGTTCATTATCCACCTCCCCCAAACCCTTCATCTCCTCCACCATCAAACTCCACTCCCTTATTCCATCCTACAAACCATCGATGAAACCCTCCTTCACCTCTCCGCTAGTCATCATGGTCCTCACCAAAAATCGATCCAAAGGCATTAGATGGAAGCCCAAAGACTTAGGCCCTCAGAGGATCATCCTCAACGATGAAGATGACGATAGATCCACTGGAGACGAGGGTCCCCAAGAGTTATCGGTACATACAAAACTCCCATTACGAGCGTCTGCACCTCATCTCCGATCTATGGTCCACGATCGCTTATCTTCACCAAATGCAACAAGAGAGAACATATGAGAAACTCCAGCGCCTAAAGCAGCCAAACCCTCCGAGCGAGAAAAGCCCGCCTATCTCCAGTCAACTACAGAGGACAGACGAACCACCAACGCTAGATCCGGGCAATAGAGAAGATGCCACCTCAACTACCAACAACAAGGATCAAATCCGTAGCAAAGGAGCCGCCATGGACGCGCCCGTTGAATGTTGAAAGAGAAGATACTTCCAGTACTTCCAAGGAGTCGAAAAGCCAAAGTGGAGATGAGTCAATACCCTCGAAGCAAACACCCTAGGGACATACGGCCGATGTACTGCCGCCTTCCGCGCAACACCAGATGTGCACTGGCCCACCACCGCGCTGCATCCACAAAAGACGGAGCAAGATGAAAGCTTACTCACGACAACCGATGCCTACGGAGCAACCACCCTCCAAACCCACCTTTTCCTGCCCTCCATCTCCTAGTTCCCCCTTCACCAAAAAACATACACTCATTGTCCCCTGCCAGATCTCAACATCAACCCTTCATCCTCCCCATCAAAACCACTCTCACTCTGCAAAATCACCAACACTTGTTCCCGAACCACATTCTTCACCTGATCGACAGCGCTCTCCATCCCTTCTTGCTGAACTCTCCCCCGACTCTGCCTCTCCAAGCACTTCATTCCATTGGCTTCATGGTGAATGCTCGCATTCCCCTTCCCCTTCCACAAAACATGCCAGTCATCTTCCCCCTCATATGAGCACTTGTCATGGGACACACTCGCAGTCCCAGTCACCTCAATAGTCTTCCTCTAACAAGTCCATTCCTTCCAACGAACCAGACCCCAACCTCATCTACCCTCCCAAATAAATTGTTTTCTCTTAACAGCAGTGTGGTCGTTACAATTCTTTGATGGTGCGCGCTATTCTACTAACCATCTTCGCAGATCACAAAGTCTTATCCTCTCTCAGCTTCTTCGTTGATATGGAGCATGCCACAAATAAGATGGGCACTCGGGACTTTTTCATGCCTGTTTACCCCACATACCCTTGACTAGTCATCGAGTTTTCAAGCTCTTATGATAGGCGTCAGGAGAGGGTGTCATTTCGTCTCTTCAACCATGACTTCGAATGGTCCTACAAAAAACTCAACCAAGTCCTACTTTACCTCCCTAGACGTCTAACACCCCCCATGCTTTAACACACAAGGCATCCTAGGAAATATCATCGACGACAAAACTGAAAGGGCTAGGGCAAGAGCCTCTGCAATCTCCAAACCTATCCCAGGACGTGCCAATATGAAATCCCACATTATTGGCTCAGACCTCTTCATCATCAACGCTTTCCTCTACGGGTGTCGAGTCAACCTCCTCGGACATCTACTATTAAATTGGAACAAATGTATCCGGATGAAATCGGGTGCCATTGCATTTGGCGGGATTATTACAACAATCGTACTGTGACCTCTACCTCGGCTCTTTAGAAATAGCACAAGGACCCATGGCAATAGACATGAAGACGCACAAGTGCCTACTCATAAAAGGAACAGACCAAAAGCTGCACCTTCCTGACATTCCAAAGGTCTCGATCAAATTTGAGTCCAACTGGAAGATCACTCCTTGACAAGTTATCACTGGTTATCACTGATTGTGCTCAATTCAATTCTTGCCTTCATTTTAACTCTAAAATGGCTGAGATACTCTAATATGACAGTAATACACTCCAATACCAAGTGGTCAAATTTGGCCATCGTCTTCTTGCTTTAATCAGCCTATTAATTCAGATGCATTTGAATCAAAATTTCAGCTAAAATTTTTTCTTTTTGTGGGTAACACTAGCTGACAACTATGGATTGTTTTGAAAGTAGAAGATGTCTAGAAGGGAGTCAAGGTTCTTGATGTCATGTTAAATAGGAAAACTTGACTCTTTGGACTAAGGGATCTAAACTTTACTTGAGTTTGAATTATTGCTCACTTCATGAACAGAATAGAAAAAGAAAAAATGGAGAAAAGAAAAAGTGAAAAGTTGCATTTTGCATTGCATGCATAAATAAAGAGAGTGAAATTCCAAAAGGGAACCTCTCCTGAATAAAGCTAGGATTTTTATCATGTGACCAGCATGAATAAAAATCAGGTCTCAACCTATTTATTGCATCATCATGAATAAAAGACAGGTTTTAAACCTGTTTAAGAAGTGAAAAATCTGTTCATGAAGGGATTTGTAGCTTGTAGTAAAGTTGGCAATTCCTGAAATTCAAACTTGTTACTGCTAGTACTTCTTTCATGAATTAAATTTGTTTTAGCCTTTGTGATTCCTTAGCTAGAAATTGAGTTTTGGAAAGAATGGGGTGTTGGCAAAGTGGGAAACTCATTGGACTTTAATCAGTTGGATTTTCATTCATTTGTGAACTGTTTAATTCAAGTTTGTTCTTAATATCTGAATGTTTTGCTTGAGGACAAACAAAAGGCTAAGCTTGGGGGAGTTTGATCACTAGCTGATCATATTAGGTTTTTATCCAATTTTCTATTCATTTCACCCATATCGAGCCCTCATTTTGCCTTACTTTTAGTAATTATGCATGGAATGCAATGGATTATGATAACCAGCTGATCATCCTCATTTTACACTTAATTCCATGTGCATAGAGGTTCTGAATTGCTAAAATTTATAAAGATATCGATTCTATGTCAAGTCATCATTTTTTGGACAAGTTATCATTCTAATGTGCAAAGTTATTATTTTACTAATTGAGCTGATTTCTAGTGGTTATCTTGCCCTGAATCCCTTGCCATTATGAATTAATCATATTTGAATGATCATGTTTCAACTTGTGCAAAGTTATCATTCCATTTCACAAGTTATCATTTTTTGTGCTAAGTTATCGTTTTTAGGGCAAAATTGTCATTTCAATGTGCAAGGTTATCATTTCTGCATAACAGCATTAGGCAATTGTTAAATTACTATCCTAACTCTTTGCTGCTCTGATTTGATCACATTTGGATAACCACAACTAAATTTACAATAAGTTATCATTTTATGACACAAAGTTATCATTACGGGGCTCAAGTTATCATTCCTATAAAATTTTATCCACACTTGATAATTGACCTCATTTACTTGCTATCCTAATCCCTTTGATGTCTCCACTGCTCTGAATCACTCATATTTGGACAATTACGATGATATGGTATAAAGTTATCACTCCGGGCAAAGTTATCATTAAACAAATAAAGATTTCATTCCTGCACAACACCTAATCTCATTTGACAATAGAGTTGATACTAGTTGTTGTCCTAATCTTTATTTGTTTAAATCACATTTAAGGACTTTGATGCTTGCTGTTTTGACCTTTTTAGTAAGGAAAAAAAGCTGTAAAACCTGGAAAAGGAGGGGGGACCACTTGCTTTCTTGCTGTCCAAAAAGCTGGCACCTGCTGATATTTTTAGGACCAGGACACGTGGCATAATCAGGGCATAATAGAACATTCTGATCTGCATCTAAGGGTGTAGAAGGGTCATATAGGTGAGGGGACAATCCACCTGATGAATCAGAACCAGAGCATAACTAATACAGATCTGGACCCGCAATAGAAGATACCCTCGAGCCGAACATCTCCAACCTCCAGCAAATCATTTGTGACCTTTCCTCGCAGGTGCACAAGCTTCGACGTATTAACCTCCGCATAAAGTGCATGTTGCATAACCAGACTCCAGTCTCCAATGCATTGGAAGCAAGTTTGGGGCAACCTGCCGATTTCCCACACACTCATCTTCCTCCTAAACTGTGCTCCTACCCTGGCTTTAACACACTAATGATAGTGTTGTGTTTAAGTCTAGGGGAGCACATTGGTATGCTTTTTGAACATACTCCATATATCTTTAACATACCATTGTACTTGAATTATTATCATGTCTCAGTTTAAATTTTTCTTGATCAGACTCTTAATGATATGCACACTCGTGTCTTTGAACCCCTGTTGAAAAATCTTGAACTATTCTCTAGCCTCTAGCTAAGAAACATCATGAGTTGCATTGTCTACCCCCCGTCCTATATGTCTGACATGTCTGAATGCCAATATTTAAAAGATTTTACAAACTTTAAAAATTTGCTGCCCTCATGTGACATCAAAGCCCATCACTATATGCTGGATAGCTTTCTACATGCCATTGCCTAGGCTCATTCATGCATTTGACTTGTCACTTGCTTGAATACCAACATCTTGAACCATTAAAGTATATCTATCTTTATTATGCTCTGCATATCTCTTCTTTTGCATAATAGGAATTTTCTTTTTCTTTCAATAAAAATCCAAGCGCTCCATCCTAATATTCTAGGAAGAAACAATGGGGAATGCTTTTGGGATAAAAAAACTTATGAATAAATAAAGCATCAATAACTACTCCTGTCTTCCCGGTTTGGGGCAAGACAAGAGTATGCCCCCATGGCACCACTAGCATCTAATGCCCAATTTTTCAGGAAGAAAAGTTGAGATTGCTGAGTGGAACCTTCTGTGCTATGTTCTATCTCATCCCATCATGCAACTGAAGAGTGCTATTGCATACAAAACCTAGTTAACTCTAAAAGAAATAAGTTGGTTAGTCTCATTTCAACTTGAGGACAATTATTGTTGTATGAACGTTCTTAGACAATTTACATGTAGTTGGCCATCTAGCAGGGATCCTATGTGTCCCATTAATAAAAAGGGTTACTGTCAGGGCAATATAAAAATAGGTTATAAAAAGGCTAACGGCAGACATGTAAGGTTGGAGAAAAGGCGAGAGATTATAATGTTCATGATGTGTTTCGAACCCAAGTTCTTAGCTAATTGCTTGAGGACAAGCAAAACTTTAAGCATGAGAGAGTTGATGTGGAGAATCTAGGTATACATTTACACCATGATTATGCATGTATTTTGCACTTGAGACTTGTTTATTTTTATTACAAATGTATGCACGACACCAATTGAACATATTTCATATCTTCTCCACATCAAAACTTGTGCACATATCATTTGTATTTGTTTGCTACTAAGAATGCTCACTATGATAAATGCCCATGCAAGAAGTTGACAAGCTCGATGGATGGGGTAGAGCAAGCCGAATACCATACACTAGTCTCTATGTTATGGAGGATGTTTTTGCTTCAAGGTTGTCATAAAGGCCATCGGATAAACAACAAACACTGCCCTATACATGGGAACCAACTAGCTCCCCCAGCCACTAAAGTGAGGAAGCTTCCTGGACAAGAGGACCACGATGACACGCAAGAGGCAAAATTTGCAGCAAGGGGCAGGAGCTGCAACAACGGCAGGAGCATAACATGACAAAGAGTAGAGAAATATAAAAAAAGGAGAGAGCAGCAAAAGGAGGGTGGAGAGACCTTCAGGGAGGAGTAGAGAACATTTTCACCATTAGATGAGAAAGCAAAGAGTAGAGAGAATCGGAAGAAATAATGTCTATTTTGATCTTCATTTTGTGGGATGTCTATTCATCCTGGATGAACTGTAAGCCCTACTAAGGCCGGGAGGTGTTTCATGTGTCTGGATTTATGTTCTTTAGTTCAGATCATATCTTGTTGTTTTCATAGTCTGAATTAAATGTCGAGCTTCACTTTCATTTAGATTCAATTATCGCGCTCATATCACTACATCCTCAATGGGAAGAAGAAAATGTCCGCCAATCAACAAATTGAGGAAGATAAAGTTGTTGTCCAGCAACATAAAGTTCACAATGATGCAACAACGAGTCACAATAACATGAAGATGCCTCAACAAATTGATTATGAAGACTTCTTTCTAGACTAGAAGCCATCATCACAAGTAAGTTGAATTTCCTGTTGAAACAACTCTCCAAGCAATCATATCCAATCAAATATTTGGAGAGTCAACTTTCAAACTTATGACATTAAAGCAATGAGACCAAGGATGTCATCACATCACTTCTCAAATCAAAGTCTTAGTTAAGCCAAAAGTTGACGTCAAAGGGATGATGGGTCAACTTATTACAAGAATTGAAAGGAAGCTCCAAATGCAAGATCAACACATTCAAAATTTGGTGGCTCAATTAAGACAAATTCAAAAGCAAATCGAAGTTGACGATATGATTCACTTTTCGACACGAAGCTCAAGTATGATGTTTTGGGAGCAAAGCTACATGCATTATAGAGTCAGGTCGCGCAATTGACTTCTCTAAAATCTAAATCTTCAAAGCACATTGACGAGAGATCAACCGTCATCATGTGCCCATGCCACCATCAACATTCATATCAAATAAGAGGGCATTCAAAAACAAAATCTTCAGCAAGGACAACAACTATGTAATGGCATATTAAGGAGAAAATATCATGGAGAAGGGACAAGTTCGAAGGAGGAGCTCGCCTTCGGAGGTTCCCACTATTCAAACTTCAACATCGACAGCTTGCAAATTCAAATATCACTAAGGGTGCGTTCACTGCATTGCCATTCAACATTACCTAACAATGTAGATTGCCTCTCAGAAAGATTGTCACTTGTTAAATTACCAGCAATGTACATTACTTTATTTAGTATGCATAAGTAATCTATCAGGTAATCCATATTAGTTATTTATAAGAAAATACAAATTTATGAGTTAATATATAGTTTTTACCAATATATCCCTAATCAAAAAAAATATGTTTAGATATATAAATTAATTTTAACTTTGTATAATTAAATCACAAATATATATTCTCATCCATAAAATTTAAATTTATAAAATAATTAATATATTTTTAAAATATGATAATAATAATCATAATAATTATAATATTTATTTGATTAATTTATAATTTATTTAATTATTATTATAATTTATTCAATGTGTTATAGAATTTATTTAAATAAAATTATAAAGGATAAATGTGGAAAATAAAATTTAAAAGATTGCAACTCAGGTGGTAATGTGGATTGTCTATCCTCCTAGAGGCAATCTGCATTGCCACTTCATAGGCAATGTGGATTGCCTGGGCAATGCAGATTACCCATTAACTATCACAAGTGAACAAGGTAATATGGTGGGCCCAAGTAATTTAATACAATATTACCTGATAATCTACAAATATTATCTCTAGAGAAATGCCCCTAAGGGAAAAGAACATCACTGACATCTCTCCGACTCCTACACAATAGTGGCAAATTAAAGAAGCACATCATCGACCTCCAACACACCAACTACATCGGTTCAATGCGACCTAAAAACTATTTAGGAATTCATGATAATCAACAGCATAAATCACAACTTCAACCAAAGAAAGCTGCTATATTTGAAGAACCCCCACCATCGAACGACGGCATGAGGATGGAAACATTGGGCTCCATACACCGCTGCACATGCTGAACCTCATCATGAAGAGCATCCACAAGCACATCTAATAATCCTGGTGAGATTGTTCCTTAATTTCATATTTATTGATTTGAGTTATATTACTTTTATTGGTTATATTATGCACATGCATATCAAAGTCAAGTTAAAGACCTCAAATTATAACTATTATCTCACCTTAATATGTTAAATTTAGATTTTATGAGATTGGTTTTCTTTCTCTTTATTTAGTGTCTTAGATGTTTTATTTTATTTATTTTTATCTATTATTTTTAATTTTATTGATCATCCCTTGCAGGTCCAATTTCTATAAAAAAAAGAAGAAGAAAAAAAGATAAACATTTTTCACGGGTCATTATTTATATATCATTATCTCAAGTTTCACGAGGCATTATGAAGTTGTCACGGGTCTCACAGTATGTTTAGACCCAACCTTTTCATCTATCATAGGTTGTTACACAAATCTCACGAGTCACCCAGTAGGTGGTATCCACTCTCACAGAACTCATCACGGGTTGTTAAAAATGTTACACTAATCTCACAGTAGGTTTCAGTTCCTACCGTACTAGGTCTCACGAGCTATTAATACTATCTCACGGGCCGTAAGTGATTTACACGGTCCTACATTCTACCCGATTCATGACCTTCCACATTTTTACGAGTCATTAAACATTTTTTCACTAGGCGTTATTACTTTTTCACATGTCGTGAGGGACACGAGCTGTCTTTCTTGAGAGCACACGTGGCCACTCCTTATTGATTGCTACCTGTTTCCCCGGATCGACCCACGTGTTAGCAGCCTAGAACCGCATTATTTCTCATGCCCTATGAGATCTTGTTCACGGCCCGCTCTACTTTCTTATTTTATACTCAGGTCCGTGATGCTGCTCCTTCATGTCCCATTGTCTACCACACGTCAGCACTCTGTTCTTTCTCTCCAACCGCCGACATAGGGTTGCGGGACGTCCACCAGCGGCAAGGATCTCGGCAACCTCCACACATCGACCTCTTCTTGATCTTCTTCTCCACTGTTGGTGATCTCTTCACAGAGGCATCCCCCGACACTCCGTCTACTGCCCCTGACTTTTGACATCAAGCGGCGCAGCCTCTCCCCAATGAAAAGGACCTCATCGACCTCCTTCATGCCGACAGTGACCTCCATGGCATCAATGATCTTCGGCCGAAGATCTAGCAACCCCGCCCTTTTCTTCTCTTTGACCAATCAAGATCGGCCCCTCTAATCGATAGCCAGCTAAAGAACCTTGATCACGCGCCATCATCACCGAAGCACCATCACCGACCGACCTGCACCACCGGTGACCCATCGACAGAAACGAAGAAGGCAACTGCACAAGGGTCGTGATTTTCAGTTCACAGGCCATAATTTTTGTAATTTTCGTGTCAATCTTTTTTCGTGACCTTCAACCTTGCATCTTGTCGCCCCACATTAAGGTCCTCGTTCATAGTTGTTGATGTACTAAAGTCATAAGCTATTGAGGAAGGCTCCCCATCTCAGACTAGTCATCTGAAGGAGTAGCAGTGGTGGCCTTCCCACGAGTCGATCACCATGGAGTTCTTGTATTCAAGTTTCCAAATGAAGGCCACTTACACATTCTAAAGGAGTTCAATGTCCTGACTTTCTGGAATTGAGCAACACATACAATATATTATAAAGGTTATTCGACATCGACAACTTCGCTAGATTTGACATCCGAACTATACATTGGCTTCTCTTTACGAACTTCACATCCATCACATTGGGATACATAGGTTGTCTCTTTTCAATTCTTCCCTTTGTGATTTCTTTATTATTTTTTTACTCCATTTCCCGAATTTGATTTTCAACACTGAGGACAGTGTTGAGTTCAAGCTTGAGAGAGTCATTTTCATGCATCATACCCATCTTTTTATATTACAATACATGCATATGTTCTTATCATTTTTATCTATTATTTGCATACATCATATCAAATATATATATATATTAAAAATTCCATATAATTCTTTCTCATTTTTAATATTTTCTTATTTTCAAGCATTATTCAAGGCCAACCTGTTAATTAATGAAATTCGAAGCACCATTATTTTATCTTTCATCACCTTAGTATTGGGTATTTGAAATGTAAATGTTGCTAAGTAGAACTATGAATATTTGGACGATAAATTCTTGTTTATGCACTTTTTTATTCTTGACTCTTTGTTGAATGCTTAAGTGTTTATTGAGCTTATAATAATAAAAAATATAAAAAGATAATTAGTTTAAAACCCCCCAAAAAAGAAATAAATAAGTACAAATACGTTATCCTAAACCTTGAAGTGTTCAGGTGATTAGATCCGTAGGAAATTCTTGTCGCGACATAAGGATAACTGCTTTAGGATCTATTGATCAAAAGCCCATTATAGGGACCCTTGCGCAATATAGAAAAGCGCATGAGTACCAAATAAGAAAAAAAGAGTGAAAAAAAAAGAAAAAAATATAGAAATGTTCAAAGTGAAAATGTATAAGCTCATTATACACATGCTTTCAACATTGAAACTGTTATTTTATAGACTATATGTTTTCTTGTATGAGCTGAACTTGATTGAGTTTAAATATGTTTAATATTTAAAAATTCTATAAGGCTAGGTTATTGAAATGATGACGAGATACTTTGGTGATCGCTATATAAAACCTAGTGCTCAGAAAAATAATTGAGTGACATGGTGAAACGATGATTGACCTTCTTGATTTTTTGAGCTTTGTCTTGAACATTGCTCGAGGGCAAGCAAATGTTTAAGCTTGGAGAATTTTAATGCATGCAACATACAACATATTTTAGCATTACATTTAATCTTATTTCAATTCATTTTCTTATCGCATGCATAATTTTATGAGCTTTTTTAAATTAATTTTATAAAAATTAAAATATAGTCAAATGTATTTTATTGTTTAGGAAGCAAGAAAACTAAATTACAAAGGCAACGGAGAAAATCGCGCTCAAATCGGAGTTAAAACGAAGTCAGAGAGTGAAAAATAATGAAGCCGACGAGAATTGAAATTGCGCTATCATGGGGGCTGTGAAGGACTTTTCATGATCGTGAAATAGAAGTAATGGACTGTTAAAAGTTGTCCATGACACGGTCGTGATGAATCTTTTATGGGCCGTGAAATCCATATTTTTTATGTGAATAGGACACTGTAAGGGCCGTGAAATATCAGTCACATGCCACTTTTTAGGCCATGAAATCATCATTATAGCTGTGACGGACTCTGGATTCGAGGTTTTGACAAATTTTTTAAAGAATTTCATGTGCATAAGGACTCCTACTCATACTATATGATCTCATGATTTGAAAATGAATTATGGCTCAAAATTTAGAATTTGACAAGACTAAAATCTCAGAATTAATTCTACTCCGAATTTACCTTGTTTTACATAGAAAAGATTTTCGTTCCTTCTCGATCACATGAAAATATGAACCCTTATAAATAAAGGCTTTCTACAGTCAGAAGAGAGGGTGCTAAGGCCTGCAACCTATGTTTTAAAGACAAAAATATGGGAGCATCTTAAAGAACAATCGAGAAGATATCTTGAGCGAGGATCGCTGCGATCGTTCATTTCAGCTTTCAATTTTATTTCGTTTCAGCTTTCAATTTTATTTCATGTTGAGATGCGTCATATTATGCTTTAAATTTCAATCTTTTAATCTTTGTAATTCGGATAATTTAGTTTAGTTTTCAGTTTCAATTTTATTTTTGCAAGAGTTTTACTGTTAAGACAACTTATGAATCTTTCTTAGTACTTTATTATAATTTATTTAACTTTTAATTAAGAATATGATTGCTATATTTTGAGGCTTTTCATTAGTTTTATTTGAATTATTAATGGGCAGTGCTATCAATTTATTAATTCATAATTTTTTAAGCAATCCATGTCGTAATCTAATAGAGTCGGGCGGAGTATTAAATTATGTGGTCTCCCAAGTTGACGCAGGTGAGCGATTTGATAGTATAAGAATCATAACACATAACATTTGAGAGTAGAGTCAGATGGAGTATTATCATCTTATTAAGATTAGAAATAGTTGATTTACTTGGTTAGGGAGATCATACTTTAAGTATTCATAATTCATCTAAAAATTGAACTTGGGTACTTTTCGATTAACTCAATTACTACAGAAGTAAAACAAGTTTGTTCTTAATCATTTTAACTCATCCTAAGACCTAGACATCAGTAGTTTAGTTTAGTTTCATTCTTTAATTTTTTGTAATTTACTTTTTTGCACATCTTTTACCCAAAACCATGTTGTCACTTATTAGCATTTAAAATTAGTTTAGTTAAGTAAGTTAATTTCTCGTGGGTTCGACACTCTACTCATTACACTTTATTATTCGAGTGACTAGTTCACTTGCTAGCATTTAATTATTATCAATTCTTGCATAAGTGTCGAGGCATTTCCTTCAATTTTATACTTAATAAGTCATTAATGCATCATTCACGTCAAACTTTTTTCATCTTGGAGCCTAATTTCGATTGAGCATGCATTACGTGTATCTATGTGTTATATATAATTAATACACATCCATACATAACCTATAAAAGATAAGACATTTTTCAGTGTCATGACCGTGCCCAAAAATGTCATGATTGACATTGTCACGGATGTGCCCAGCATTGTCACGGTCATGTCGAACCTTGTCACGATTGTATTCAAAATTGTCATACTCAATCTTTTCACAGCCATTTCTAGTCTAACCAAAATTTGATTGTCACTCTCCTTCACGATCATGACCAAGTTGGTCACAATTGTGCTTGACCTTGTCACGATCGTGACAGAGTTGTCATAGGTATGACTGAGAGCCTTTAAATCGCATCAATCTCGTCCTCTCATTTATGGCACAATCGTGCCAATGTCCTAAAATCTCGATTTCCAATTCAAAAATATCAATATTTGAGATGAAATTTTCAAGAAATCATGCATATCATCCTTAATAATCCTAAAGGACATTCATATACATCTAATAGGTATATGAGATGAATAAAATCATGGGAACCATACGAATTAGGGTTCTTCCCTAAAAAAATAAAGCAAATCATCATTTTTTAGGCATGGAAACATATAGATCTAGCATTAAATATATAGATCTAAACATATGACAAATACACCCTCAATCAAAATCTCTACTAAGAATTAGGGTACTCAATCCAATATGAAATCCATTGAGAGAGGAGAGAGGGATTGGATCCCCTTTACATACATTTAAATTTTAAGTCTAAACCCTCTTTTCCTAATCATCTTGCATTATTCTTCATTATCAAAAAATCTCTAGATCTTCTTATACTTTTTTTCCTTAAAATTTTGATCTTCTCTTCATTGTTCTTGCAACATTGCCACTATGAAGAATAAGACTCTAGATCTCCTAACCTTGGGTCGTTTGGTACATTACCAATTTAATTAACCGGTAATTTAGATCAGATTACTACTATTTAAATTATCAATAATATCATATTATAGTGTTTGACACTATTGGTAATACAAGTTATGATTAAAATATAGAGAGAGCAAATTACCAAAATACCCTTAAAATTATTTTAAAATTTCATCACATGATATTATAAATAAACAAAGCAAAAAAAACAAAAAAAATGAATATAGTAAAATAAGATGAGGCAAAACTAAGAGTTATTTTTAAAATATTAAATGATAGAGAAATGAGATTGAATGATATTTAATCATTAGAAAATATTTAAAATTAAAAATCTTGATTGAATGGATAATTTTGTCAAAATAAATGTCAAACAATTGAGAATATGGAAAATCACCTTCCACGCCTGCTATTTGAATTACTAGTGAGGTGACAATTAAGATTATCAGTGCAATAAAAATTATCGATAATCAATCATAACTAAAGGAGATAATGTGGTTAGCTTTGAAAATTTAAAATAAAATAGTCGGTAATCTATTTAGATTACCTCGTACCAAACGCATAGAGTAGAGAAATGATAGAATTCTCTTCTTGAGAGTAGAAATTGATAGGTTAAATTTCTGAAAAACTAATACAGTTGTTAGGCCTTATATAAGATTTACATTGAAATTTTGATAAAAAAAACTCAAAAATCTTTACCCAAAATTTTGGATTGTTACAACCATTAAGATATTATTTCTCTTCAATCTTCTGGTTTGAGTAAAAAAGTTTAAAATAAATTACTTTACATGCCCACGGATGCTATGGATCGTGAATCATGAAAAGTGAGATTTGAGCCTCTATATATAAACAAAATTTTATCACAAAATTTGACTTATTGCACTCCTATCAAAGTGGCATCTTCTACAATCAAATAACATAAGAATAAGTTATTATTTAGAGTAATTTTTTTAGAGTAAATTTAAAATAAATTTAAGACCACAGTTAATTTATAAATATAGTCCACATATCTGAATCCATCTTTGGTCCATACAATCTTCAATCCCTTATTATTTCTATTTCATACTATTTTCTCTCTCCACCCAAAAACTATAAAGAAATTTATTTACCTCCTCTCAACCCAGGAAACTTCTTCCATCTTATCCCACAATCATTTTGTTATTTTCTTTGATTCGCTAATTCCAACTTTACACTCGATTGTTTGTTAAAACATTTTTAAAAAATCTACAAGATACATTTGAGATAAGATAAACTAAAAAATTAAATTAAAAAAAATATGATTCATGATGAACGATTAATCACAAAAAAATTTAATAAATTTATCATTCATCGTGAATTTAACATTGATAAATGAAAGTCTAATAGTGCTACTTCTTAAAAAGGTAGTACAAACATTGAACTCTTAAATTAAATACTTAAATTATCATTAAAATTTTATTGTCTCTTTTATTTATTTATTTTTTCGAATGATTATAAATGTTAAAAATTTAACTGGATTAACAAAAAAGGATATATAGAAGTTGACGTGCACGTTAAATTTTAAGCGAGTATTTAAAATTCAGAAAAAAAATTAAGCACTCTTAAACTTCGTTCCTCGTGTTATATTTCGTCGTCTTATTCTGATACATGGAGCCCATAGGCCCACTTTTTGTTGTTCCTCCCGCTCAACCATCGTTCCCCATGTTATAAGCACGCGCTCCCTCTTCCCCTGCCAAGCCCTAGACGGCAGTGGTGTTTCTGATTTCGGCGGCAATGGGTGCGCATTCGATCTATTTCTTGGTCACATTTTGCTCTGTTTTCTAAGCTCCGGCCTTTAGTGTATATATATATATATATATATATATATATATATATATATATATATTGTTTTTACCTTGGATTTGGATTTCTCCCGGCAATCTATAGATCCGCATGTGTTTAACTTTTTCTCACTTTTCCCGGACTGGTCGTTTTGATATATGGCTTCCAACCTTATCGTTGTTCTTGTGGATTTATGAAGGGGCTTACAAGTACGTGTCGGGGCTGTGGAGGAAGAAACAGTCTGACGTGATGCGCTTCCTGCTGCGCGTGCGCTGCTGGGAGTACCGTCAGCATCCCTCCATCGTCCGCGTTACCCACCCAACGCGCCCCGACAAGGCCCGCCGCCTTGGCTACAAGGCCAAGCAGGTAGATATGTGTCCGCTGTCTGGGATATTGTTGTGATCCTTGGGTGCGTTTGAATACTTACATGACATGACAAGGTCGCCTGTTGTCGATTGCCTTCATTTATGAGGTTTCTCGAAATAATCTTGATTACTCGGTACGTTAGAGTTCTTTTAGCGTATATGATGTTTTGCGATTGACATTTAAATGGGGCTTTGCACCTTCTAGTCGAGTTTTGATTGACTCTATGCATTTCTAGCGACTGGGTCAATGAGGTTAGTTAAATACCACCTAGTTGTCACATATCTACTTGTGCCATGTTTCACTTGCTTTCTTCACAATTGTCCCTTATGTGTGTCTATGCACCTTTTGATGTCTATCTGGTTGACATTGTTATTTTTTGAATTAAGCACATCTCCTGGACGGCCTATGTACATTGATCATACTGATATATCAATGTTCCTTATCAGGACTCAACCTACAAATACTTCGAAATCATACTTGTCGATCCTGCCCATAATGCTATCCGCAATGACCCTAGAATTAACTGGATTTGCAAGGGTGTTCACAAGCATCGCGAGCTTCGTGGGCTCACCTCAGCTGGCAAGAAGTACAGGGGCCTTAGGGGCAAAGGACACCTGAATCATAAGGCACGGCCTTCTCCTTCTCCCTCCTCTTCTCTTACCTCTTCCTCCGTTCGTACCAGCTACCTCCGGCGCCATTGGCTCTTCCCCCGATCCTTCGCCGCCCACCCGCAGCCCCAGTCTCCTTTCATGGACATCGCCGGCGACTTCTCATCCACCGATTCCGATGCCGTCGCAGCCAGATCCTCATCCCCCGCCGACTTCGACAGCTCTGAGTTCTTCTCCGTCCCTTTGTCCTCATCCGCTGAACCCCGCCCCAAAGCGTCGGCTTGGGACGAATCCTACCGCGCGAGAGCCGACGAGGCGCTCTTCGGCGGGAAGAAGGCGGCGTTATCCGCGCATCGGAAGCTGGTGGAGGCGGCTGAGGAGGAAGAGGAGAGGGAGAGAGCTACCAGGCTAGCCAGGGCCCTCCTTGAGGCCACCCTGGAGCCTCCGGACCATGAGGAGGATGAGGACAAGGTGGTGAAGGCGGAGGACCAGCTGTCGCTCTCAGTTGGGATCATCGGGGCGCCCAACGCCGGGAAGTCCTCGTTGACGAACTTTATGGTAAATTTTGGTTCTTTACGCATTTAGCTGGTAATCTTGGATTAATCGGGATAAGGGAAGAAAGCTTCCATTTGTTGCTTTCATAAGACTGGCTGTTATATGTTTCATGCTAATTATCGCATCAATGTTTGCTCTTTCTTATTTCCCGAGCATTCTACTTCTGAGATCCTGCCTCCTGGATCTTCTCGGATGATCCTGCCTCCTGGATCTCTGCGTCTACTGATTCTTTCAGTGCACATCTCCCCCTCGACTTCATGAGCTGAGTATATCTTTCTGAGAATGGTTTGGGCTTCTTGTTCCCTCCCCTATGATTAAAATCATATCAGAAAGGATCTTTTCTGTTCTCGCAAATATAATTCAGTTTCTTATTGGATATGACACCAATGGAATTATTTTTTTCTTAACCAAAACTACTTAGCTAAAAGGGACATTTACATTGGGACACAAGATATAAAATTTCAATGGATGTAGCGACAGGTCTGTGTTATCTTCACCATGATTGCTCGTAATGTATACCTAATTATATGGAGTGATTAATTTTAGACCTCATGATATTGTTATTTAATTTTATTTGGGTTTATTAATTGACATAAATTTAATAACTAGAGCTTAGAGAATTAACCTTATTGGTCTACTAATTTATACCACTTTGTACATCAATTAATATATTAGCAATACATGTTATTGTATTGTAAATTTAATTTCAATTGATAGGATGCAAAAACTTGAAGAGACTTCAATTTTATTTTAATTTAAAATATTTTGATATGCTTGTGTTGAATTTAAGAGAGTTTTTTTAGAGACCACAATTTAATATTGATAAGTTAATAATTTAAGAAAACCTTAAGCCATCTTAAGACCCTGAATTAGTCTTTTGGTTCATATGTCTATCTCTAGTCTAGAAGCATCCTAAGATTAAAAACTTGGTCATCATATTAGATTAAAAACTCCGCCTATATTTTATAGCCGGTCCCAAGCCCGGATAAAGGAGGAGGGTTGTGTTAGGCCCCGACAGCCAACGTAAAATCCTGTCGAATCTTATGAACATGGATCAACGAAGCGTCGTATGATTCATGTAGCCGACCCCACCTAGTGGGATAAGGTTTTGTTGTTGTTGATAGTTCATTGTGCTGGAACTTCTGATTTTATTTTCTGAATTTCATGTTTGGTGATTAATATAAATTTTATACGAGAAATATGGATAGGGGAATTGATATGGCAATTTTTAGTCGTATTTTTCAGACGAAATATGGCATCAAAATTTGATTATATGATCTCTAAATCGTCACTAAGTGTTATATGGCCTCATGGAAATTAGTTTATATGAAAGGTATTTATATTCGTTGATCCATGTTCATAAGATTCGACATGATTTTATGTTGGCTGTCGGGGCCTAACACAACCCTCCTCCTTTATCCGGGCTTGGGACCGGCTATAAAATATAAGAGGGTGAATGTTGCCTACATTAAGGTAATACAAGATATGTACGATGGGGCATTGACTAGGGTTAGGACACCCGGAGGTGAGACAAATGAATTTCCTATAGGAATTGGTCTACATCAAGGATCAGCTTTAAGCCCGTATCTATTTAACTTAGTTATCGATGCTATAACTGAGAGTATCACAGAGGAGGTACCTAAGTGCATGCTATTTGCGGATGATATAGTACTTTTAGCGGATTCAAGAGAAGAGATTAATACAAAATTGGAAATATGGAGAAATACGTTGGAGTCAAAGGGTTTTCGTTTAAGTAGGAATAAAACAGAATATATGCATAGCAATTTCACAAATAAACAACTTAGAGACGATTTGAAAGTTAGGTTAGGGGAGGATATAATTTCTCAAGTGACAAAGTTTAAATATTTAGGATCAATTGTAAGACAAGATGGTGAGATTGATGACGATGTTAATCATAGAATTCAAGCTGGTTGGTGTAAGCAATGTTGTAAGACCCGGACCGGACGTCGACCCGGATAAGTCTCCGGGTCAGGTTGGACCGGTCGAACCTGTTAACCCGAACGGTCGGACCGGATATTAATAAAATAATATAAAAAGATAAATTGTAATACTTATATATTCTTATCAATAATTAATATATTTCTACAACAAAGTACATATGATTAAATCATTTTAATTAAAATTAAAAAATCAAATGTGACATATTTAACTATTGATATGAGTTTTATGTGATTTTAATATATTCAATTACAATTTACAAATTCATTTTCTCAAATTTAACTTTACTTAAACTAGAAAGATTATTGTAGTTTCTATTTTTTAATTTAATTAGGTAACTAATCTTTTCATATTTAATTTTTGACATTTAAAATATTATAAAATTTCTTATCAAACAAAATAATTATATAAATGACTGATGATAACCATTGTATAATATAAAATAACTTGGCATTCAGATAAATAAATATAGCACAGTGGTATATACACATAAGTTGGTTTCAGGAGGTCTTGAGTTCAAAACTCAGTGTCCACATTATTTCAAGATATTTTCAATTTTTGGACTGGCCGGTTCTTGCAAAACCGCCGGTTCAACGGTTCAACCCGGTTTTAGGCGGGTTTTGACCGGTCTTGACCGGTTCGAAACGGTCTGAATCCTAATCCGGTTTTGGGGTCGAACCAAACCCGCCCAGAGTGGCGGTCGACGGTTGGACCGGTCGGACCGGCCGGTCCGGTCCGGTCCAAACAACCATGGGTGTAAGTGGAGGAAAGCCACTGGAGTTCTTTGTGATAGAAAAGTACCCAATAAAGTTAAAGGAAAATTCTATCGTACTGCTATAAGGCCAGCAGTGTTATATGGTAGTGAATGTTGGGCTATGAAGGGACAACATGAACGTAAAATGGGGGTAGCCGAAATGAGGATGTTGAGATGGATGTGTGGTCATACAAGATTAGATAAGATTAGGAATGACCATATACGTGAACGAGTCGGAGTGGCTCCTATTAGTGAGAAAATGGTAGAGAATCGTTTGAGATGGTTTGGTCATGTTCAGAGAAGACCATTAGATGCGCCAGTAAGAAGAGTAGATCAAATAATCTGGAGTCCGATTAAAAGAGGGAGAGGGAGGCCAAGGCGGACACTTGGCGAACTAATAGAGCAAGATCTATTGGTGAATAATATACCGAAAGGTTTGGTTACTAATAGAGCGGAATGGCGTCGTATGATCCATGTAGCCGACCCCACCTAGTGGGATAAGGCTTTGTTGTTGTTGTTGTTGAAAGGTATTTATAATCAATGTCAATTTATATATTAAAATTGTGAGAAGGAATTCAAAACTAGGGGAAATTAAATTTTTATTATAATGTTTTTTAAATTGTCATTACAAAAAAGAGAAGTTGTTAAGTTCTCTAATCTTATATCATATTTTATCCTTGTATATAATTGTTATCTAGTTCTTATGAAGTTTCTTGATATAATAAAAGGAAAATCTATCTATTTTTTCTATACAAAATTGTATATTTTGAAAAAAAAAAAGTGTGAAAAAGATCAGTTCCCAGTTAATCCAAAAAAACATCAATTCCCACACTCGGAATTTGTTCTCGAGCTTGTAACTAGCTGCCTTTATTAGTATGATCGTTATTTTGTTTTTTATGATTACTCCAACAGCTCGGCTACACCTTGGCAACCAGAATTTCCACTTAATATTTATTACCTAGAAGCTTTGTAATTTTGACCCTTCAAATATAATTTATTTCCTATTTAACTAGTAAACATTTTCGCACTTGGCACAATGTATATTTTTTATTTAAATATTTTTAAAAAATAAAAAATCATGAATATAATATAAGAGATGAATAAAATAATATATATAATATTTAAATATTAATAAACATACATTGTTATGATAGCAATTATATTGCACCATAATAATGTATTTATTGTATGTTTTTAAGAAATTCTCTTGTTCACAGCCTGCGAATGAGTTGCAAAGAAATTGGATAACAAATAAAAAATTTCAAGGAACAAATGGAAATCGAAGTTGTTATCAAATACACCATCTGCTTAATGGACTAAACGTCACCATAGTCAGGAGTAATAGGTGGAGTGAATGAGCTATTATCACATATAAGAAAAAGGTCCTGCACGTGGAAGCCATATCAATAATTTAGTAAATGGATTCGACAAAAGAATTATAAAATGCCATGAGAAATTTAATCTCTAATAAGTCAAGTAAAAATAACAATAAAAAGTTTGTCTTATTAATGGATGAAGGGAAAGGAAGTACCGATGGAGGAGGTGGAGATTGCAGATGTAGATGGAGCGTCCTTCTCCTCGTCAATTTTCGCCAATGTGTCTACTCTTTTCTTTTCTCTATTCTTGGACTCCGTTTTATATTGTGAGAGCGTTTTCAATGGCGCAACAAATATATATATATATATATATATATATATATATATATATCTTTTTGTTACATCAATAATAATATTTATATTTTTTTCAAAAATATTAATGATAATTTCACATAAAAAATATAGAACTTATAACTCTATCATATATAAATTGTATATGAAAGGTATGACCAGATTTCGATAGATACTTATTTAGCTATTAATTTTAATATACTTGTGTATAAAATCCTTAGAAAGAAATAAACAAAAAAAAACCGTGAAGGAGATTTCAGTTGTAGAATCCCAAAAATCGTCAAACCAAAAAAAAAAAAAATTTGCTACAACTTCATCTATTGCCAAGTTGAACATACATCATCTTCATCTAGCAGAAACCATACAAAAATTTTAATGCACAAAAACAAATAAACTTGGCAAAAGACAAAAGACAGGATCCATGGCTGCAGATGTTTGAAAAGATTCTTCCTCGATCCAGTGGCTCCGCAACTCATCTTCTTTGGCATGTCGTTGCTGCATGGACACTGAAGATGTCCACTCTTCTTTCTCATCTGTACTCTGCATGCATGCAGAGGTTTGATTGCCAAGGCCAATGAGTGATATGCCTGGTACGATCTTGGTGATGGCGAAGACATCGTTGAGCTTGAAGGGCCCGTTGTGCGGCCAATGGTGCAACTCGTGCATGTGCTAGAGCAACGTTTGCCACAGCTCTCGATGAGAGCATCGCGCCACAACTCAATGCCTACTTGCGTTGCATTACGTGTTGCACATAAAATGAGATCAAAATTCACGGGCAAACATTCTGCTTCTCAAAAAATCTGTGCGGCATTAGCATCTCCCCTCCTTGGGATGTCTAGTCAGCGTCCAAGAACACCAGTGTGCAGACCCGGTTCATCTCCCAGCATGCCATGCCTCCATGCCCTCATAGAACACACAGATAACATAAGGAGATAAAGGTAGGTGAAAAAGTATTATCCACTCATCTAGAATTCCTCTAGGTCATTGAGATTGGGTCAAGCTCTTAGATGTTGCACAATTCTCGAACAACATACAACGAAATGAGGCAACATAGTCATAGGGCGTCAGCGGACCCTGGCCGCACTCACAGACAGGTACGCGGGAAGGTGCCTTGTAGCCTATCATGTGGCTCGAAGATGGCAAGACAACCTCGAGGCATCGAGGGTCGTCCAAGTTCGTCGATAAAAAATGAAGACAGATCAAATTCCAAGTGAGAGATAAGGTTCTTGTGAAACTTATGGTCACGACGGTTCAAAGCATGTAGGAACATACACCAAAGAGTTGTTGAGGAGGTACAAAATCCCCTCCACCATCAACAAGCGAGTAGGAAAGGTGACTTATAAGGT
The DNA here is from genome assembly GCA_030549335.1 of Pontederia crassipes. Taxonomy (NCBI): domain Eukaryota; kingdom Viridiplantae; phylum Streptophyta; class Magnoliopsida; order Commelinales; family Pontederiaceae; genus Pontederia; species Pontederia crassipes. The sequence continues at coordinate 52,404,641 of CM060191.1, read as the reverse complement.
AGAGATGGAAAAACGGGCCGTGTCGTGTCGGTCAACCCGTGTTTGATCGTGTCGCGAGCTGTGTCGCGCCGACATGGTTCATTTTCAAAATGGATCGTATCGTGCCAAACAGACCATTTTCGATCCCGACACGGTCTGGGCCTGGCCTAATCGGGCCGGTCGGGTCATGCCGAGTCGGGCGGCCCATTTTTTTTTCAATTTCAACTTTTCAAATATTAAAATAAATTTAATTATTAAATTATTATATAATATAATTAGTAGTATTATTTATTCTATAATATGTGATTGATAATAATTATATAGTTAAAATTTCAAATACATTAAGTCATTAATTTATAATTATCAAGTAAATAAATTTGTAAAATGATTAATTGAGTAATAACTAATAAGTTATAACCTTATATATAAAAGTAATTGGTAAGTATTTAATAAATATTTATATTAGTAGTATTCTATGAGTGAGACTATGAGAGTTTGAGAGAGAGAATATAATATATAGTACTACATTATATATGATTTATTGTATAATGCATAAGTAGTATAGATAATTAGGTACTTAAGTAGTATAGTATAGACAATTAAGTACTAATTTATTATATAGTAATAATAGTAATGAACACTGAGATTATCGTGGTTCGGCTATTTTAGCCTATGTCCACAAGAATTTTAATGTTTTATTATTATTGATTATTATGAAATAATCAATAAATGCAAATTTACAAAAAAAAATTTTATAAAAATTACATCTTGTACAACAATTATTTTATAAACAATTATAGGCGGATGAGACATTCGTTTCATCATCATCTTCTATGTATGGTAATATGGATTCCTGACCTTGTGTTCGAGTATATGCATCAAACTAATCTTTTAGTAATATGCAAACCTCCATCGACTTAGAGCTCATTCTATTTCTTCTCTCGTCCAAAATTTTGGAATATGCAAAAAAAACATTATTAGACATCGGAACAGCTAAAAGATCTTGAGCTAAGGTGGAGAGAATTGGATACATATTATCTTTTAATATCCATTATGTCAAGGCATCGATTTCACTATCACATTCATTTGGACGTGATAAGTAATCTTGTAGTTTATTATACAAAGGGGCAGCTGAATTGAATAAACCTTCATCCGAGCCTCTTGATGTGCCCCCCCCCTCACACACACACACCACACAATAGAAGATATGAATCTAAAAAATGATCTATTATTGTAAGGTCTGAGTGCTACTGGTGGACGTGATGAATATGCTTGCTCTCTACGTACATCAAATTTTGCTTCATAAATATTATATAAGTTATTTATTATATTTTCATAATCGTAATATGGATTAATAAAACTGTCAGTTTACAATTCTGGATGACTTCTTATATATTGTTCGAGAAAATAATTCTTAATTTCTCTTGTGTACCATTTAGGACCGGATCCCTTAAATCTAGGATCCATCATCAGTGCTAAAATTCCTATGAGAGACAAATTATTCCAATATTCTAAAAATTTTGATTTCGTCAAATAAATTATTTCAGAAAATTCATTTGATAATTCACATTTTTCAGTAAATGAACTTGTCATTTCATGGAGTTGATTAATTATTAAATATGAAGTTGGAGAATAAATGGCAGATAACTCTAAAGTAGCATTATAAAAAACTGCATTAGCAACATCCATTCTGAATCAGTAATTCGAGCTACTGGACATTGCATCACAATTAAAATATAATTATCAGTGTTTAATTTTTTTATAAGGAATATTATAACGATGATAAATTTCTTTAAATGTTTGTCTCCTATGTCCAGAGTGACATAAATTTACAATAACTGATCTAAGAGTTCAAGTACTCTAACAACTACTTTTAATCCTTTTTTAATACACATTAATAATATGACATGCGCATCTTTGATGAAAAAGAATTTCATTTAAAGGAGGATTTAATCTTTGAATTAAAAATTGTGCAGCAGAATTATTAGCACTTGCATTATCAAGAGTAAGACAGAGAATTTTATCTTTAAAATCATATTCGTTAATTACTTTTTCTATCATGTTAGCAATTTGCAAACCGTTATGAGGATGCTCAATTTTTTAAAATGCAATAATTTTTTTTTTTTTGCACTATCCAATTTGTATAAATCCAATGAACTGTAATACATAAAAAATTATCACCATTTAAAGAGGTCCATATGTCACTAGTCAAATTATACATGAATTGAGAATCCAAAAAATAATTAATTAGTTCATTTTTCTTCTTATGATATAATTTTATCGAATCTTCTTTAACAATTTTTCTACTAACATTTCTAAAGGCACCTTGTACATAATTTTGTTGATAATATAAAAAATTTTCATCTTCAGCAAATGTGTAAGTCATTTATGCATGTATAGCATATCTTGCTAAACCTTCATTCATATTTTCTTGATTATAAGAAAATAAAGAGCTCCCAACAATACCACGATCGGGTGCAACTAGTTGAGTTTGTTGCGATAATTGACCCGTTAATTCCTTAGTCGTTATAAGATGCGATTCTAAATGTCGTTTTAAACTACCTGTGCCTGAAGAAGATGCGGTAGCATAATTAGCCTTGCAAATTTTATAAATAGCATTATCTTTTTTTATCATTTTCATCTATAATTTTTTTTCAAAATAATTCCAAACTTCACTAGTTAACTTTGATGTTCTTCTTTTTTTACCTATTATCTCACCTTGCGCGGGAGCTTGTAGTTGCACAATTTCCTTCGAAACCTACAGAACTTGAAGTACTATTAAGATTAGAAATAACAGGAAGATTAACATATGTAATTGGAGTAATTAGGCAGGTAATTGATGGCGCCATAGTTTCCATATAACCTGACGAATCGCCACTTAGCTGTGCTGATAAAGAATTAGGATCGTCACTACTATTAGTATTATATGGTGTACCATATGGATATGTAGGTAGTGGTCCATAAGGTGAATAAGCAACAAAATCACCATATAGACGAAAGGGATCTCGCGGGTCCATTATGCAATTATATATATATATTATATAAAAAATTAAGATTGAATAATAATATAAAAATACTACTAAATAAATATTACAATATAAATATAAATTAAGAGAGAGAGAGTTTGAGAGCGGAGCACTAATTGAGAGAAGAGTAATGCAGAAAGACTGAGTCACTCAGTGTGAAAGAGGCAAAGAGAGTCACAGAGAGCACTATGGAAGACTTGGAAGTAGAGTAGTAGACAATATTGGAATGGAGTGGAGATGAACCACGCCTTTTATAGGCGGAGCAATGGAACAAAAATATTCCAACACGGCCCGTGTAGAACCTAATACAGTCCGTGTTGAACCCTTTGATCGCGTCCGTGACCTTCCCATGTTTATGTTGTCAAATCACGAATCTCGTTTAAAAATAAAAAAATGGGCCGTGTTTGATTAACGTGATTGCGTTGAAGTTTCAAATGATTGTGTAGGTTGTTGTCCTCTTCTAAATGTGGACCGTGTTAGGGCACACACGCTCCGTGTTAGAGTACAAATACGACGTCCGACGCGTCCCGTCATCATAGTATGTGGACTGTGCTGGTATTGCACGGTCCGTGTTTGAATGTTGAAAAAATAACCCATGCCAAAATGGTCCATGTCATGTCGGGTCCATGTTCACTATGCCCGAACCGTGTCAATAGTGCGGACGGTTGACCTGACACGAAATGGCACGACACGGCCCATTTTTTCGTGCGTGGGTCATATTCGTGCCAGGTCGGGCCGACACGGCTTTTGGGCGGGCCGGGCTGTGTGACCCGCCCAAAATTTCATCTCTACTACAAGGTGCTTCCTCAGAACATGTGACAAATTCATCCAGTGTTTATGTAAGCATGTTGAAGAAGCTCTACTAAGATGTGGAAGACTCCTCAAGGACGATTGGGACACGTAGAGTAGTGAACGACATGAGCACGTCAGCGAAACATGAAGACAGACAAAAGTTTTTGAGGACGACAACGTCTTTGGTGGGGGAGGATTGTCACCCTCCATGCGGCCGTCCCAGGACGTGCTGGGACGATGCATGGAATGGTGCGCGCGCAAGCGGCCATTCGCTGCTCACTTTGGCAGTAGAGCACCATATCCTCCCAGGGCCAAACAAGTTGTTCCAAACTTCATCCCAAGAGGTTGGACGATTGAGGTTGAGGTCGAGCGACATTCCTATTCCTAGTAGGAGTAGGACTCCTAGTCCAAGTAGGAGTCGGACTTGGGCAATAGGCAGAGAACTACGCCACCATCCCATAGCGAGTTGGCCTATCCCAGAATCCGCAGGATGATGTAGGACGTCAAGTGGGACGAGCACCTAACTCCAACTTCGAGTAGGAAGATTCTTGAGACATTTGAGTTCGTGCAGGGAGCAGTTTGAGTTCAAGTAGGAACTGGCTGGTGTGTGGCGGCCAAGTCCTAATGCGCCTAGGACTTGGGACGTGCAGTGCAGGGTCCAGATTTCCTTCCAGGCCGAGTAGCACTAGGAGAGATTTTGCTAGAGGGAAGATGGATCTTCTAGGGTCGACTTAGGATAGAATTATGTATAGAATAAGAGTAAGAGGACTCTTGCACTCGAGTAATCCAAGTCATGTATCCATTCGAGTTTTGTATAATAAAATCTCCAAGCTTTCCTCTTGAACTGTGAGCCTTTCCTATTCTCCTTGGGGTGTGTTTTGTTGTGCACTGCAGGTACGCTCGATAGAGCTCGTGGGACATCAGAGTTTGTGTGTCCAAGAAGGGAGGGTGCAGTCGCACATTGTGAAGTTGAAGATCGTCGACTTAGGGTGTGACAATCCTATTTAATTTTGCAGATTCTCAATTTTGATTAGATTAGCATTTTTGTCAATTTTTTATTAGTTATTAGATTACCTATTTTCGGTAAACTATTAATTTTTTTTAAAATGAATCATATTATAATATGTTCTATTTTAAAATAGGGGAGAGGTTATTTCCAAAGTATTGTTAGAGCTAATAACAAGTCGGTTACGTCAACTGTCCACATAAACAAATCAGGTCATAAAAGAAAATAAATAAGCCAAATTTATGAGCTATGATAGACAAAAAAGAAGGCCTTCACTTATATTATATACTACTAGTGCTAAAATATGATGATATTATAACTTATAATAATTATCAAAACTATTTTATTAGTGATTAAATGGGTTAGACTATGTTGAGAAGAAAATTACTTGATTTAGTATAAAGAAATAAATTATGTCATCACACCAAAACAAAGGAAATATTTTTTTGTTGTCAGTCCTCGGTGTTTGAGAGGCGGTGCCGACGGTCCAACCCCATAGAGTTTGATGAAAACTTTAGAAGTCCGTGATCTCTCATAACAACTAAATATCTTTCGAATTAGAAATAATTACCCTAGAGTCCACACTACTATAAGTATACAGGTCAAGTAGAAATTACGAGTGTCATAACCCGTTGACTTAGTTCTATTTTAATCTAATTATATCTCAAAACTTGTCATGAATGCTAATGATGAGGAAAGAATAAAAAGAGCAGTTGCCAAATTAGAGACTCCGATGAAAAGAAAACTCCATTGTGCTGAATTGGTTATTACTGTGGGTATGATCCCTTTGTGAGGTAAATGATCTCTCGATACTAACTTGATAAACTGTCTAACTCTTTCCTTCCATTTTTCAATCTCTCTCGGAATGTGAGGGAATAGTCGAAGATGTATAGATTAGAATTGATAATCAATTGATCTTTCAATTTGATTATTATAAAGGTTGACCTCTCGATCATTTATGAACACATTACGAAGATTCTAATCTTTGACAACAACTTAATCTGAGACAGTAATGGCTATTACGGACTTCTCGTCTCGCAATGCAATATGATAGACCTCTCGGCCACTACGGAATTAAAAATGTCAATAAAACAAATGATATTGCTAATGGTCTAAAAAGGGACTATCTTTTCTCTCGAATGAGATAGACATACAAAATGGAATATCTCTCGATCTAACAAAGGTTAAACATAAACAAACCATTCACAATGAAACATGAAGTAAGGTCAAATATCCGTCTAAGAACATGACATAAAAAAGATATCAAACCACAATAGCCACACAATTACACCACAAGGAGCATCAACATAAATAAAAATAATATCTCTTTTATGAGTCTTCTTTCAAAAAGTCTTCTTTCCTCTATTGTCTCTAATCTGTCCCCTCTCAAACTATCACGTCCTCTTCCTCTCAACTGGTCTTTAACCTCCTCTTATCTCTCCTTTTCTTAACTCTTGAAATTCAAAATTCAAAAAGTTGTCACCTTCATGGAGACTTATTCAAGCCTGTCTAATAATAATTATATAGTTTGAAATTAAACAAAATTTTCATGCAAAGGTGGTAGAATTGATATCCGAATTATTAATAAAAGTGAGTAATAATAAGAGATGATCAAACTCCATCAAACTTGAATTGTTGCTTGTCCTCAAGCAAAAGCTAGAAAATTAAGGTAAAACCAAAGGAAGAGAGAAAAGACTACTACACCATTAAGTTCATTTCACAAGGTGGCCTTAGAATCATTTACATGCTTTGAGAAATCACTTCTTTCTATGAAAGTTCAATCACTGGCCCTAATGATCTTAGGTGCTTCATATCACCTTACATGCCCAATTTGATCTTAGGAGTCACCATTTGCCCTAATGATCTCAGTCAGATCATTTCCCCTTATTATTTATTTATTTATTTTCAATCACTTTTTTAAACTCCCCCAAACATGAATTAGAACTACTGATAAAAAAAAAAAGCTCATCAGCTCATAAATATAGCTAGCGAGCATATTACATGCCATAGGCTCTTTTGGAATTTGCATAGTTTTGAAAATATGTGCCTTTCAACAATAGTTATAAGTAACGACCAAACATATCGCATGCATAAGTTCTTTTCAGTTTGATATACTCTTCTCAACAATCTAGTTCAAGCTGGGGGGTTTAATTTTTTACTAAATTTAACTGTTATTGTTCAAGGGATGATCAACTAAGTAAAGATCATGCAAGACTAAGGGATTATCAAAAATTCCTCAGGCTAGGTATAGGGCTGAGGGTCGACACAGCCGCAGTGACTCGATTATTCGAAAAATATTCTCGACCCGATTATAAATCGGGTCGGGATCGGTCAAAAAAAAAGAGAAAACCTGATGAATTCCGGGTCGGGACAGGTCCAATATATGAAAATCCGGCCCGTGACCTGACCCAAATGTAATAATAATAAAATAATAATAATGCTACCTAACTCTAATTATTTATTAATTTAATTATTCATTTCTTCATTTTAAAATGTTTAAAATAATTTTGTTGACTTATTATGTGATTAATTGATGTAATTTTTTGCTAATTTGATGTTTATTTAATCAAATCATGATTTAATTTTGCTAATTATATAAAATTTTTAATATTTTTAAAAAAGTAATAATTATTTGGACCCGATTTAATTCCTGATTTATCGGGTTAGACTCGATCCCGGTACCGGGTCTAAAAATTTAGACCCAGCATAAATCGGGTCGGACCCAGGCTTGAACCCAATTTTGCTCTGGCCTAACTAGGTATGGCTGCTTTGACTATATATCAAAGTTATTTAATGTTCAAAAATTCTAATTTGGAGATGCTCGAGTTAACCATCTAATTAAAGCCTGTTGTGAGTAAGTCCAAGTGTCTCTAACTGCTTTTTACATATGGTTAAGAATCAACAACACACAAGTTGTAAGGAAGTGAGAACATCTCCTATCCTCAGACATCAACCGGTTCCATGCTGTTCCAAATTGTTCAACTGGTTTTTTAAAGCATGAATGTCTTCTTGTTGTATAGTATTAGCTTCCACCAGACAATTCACTTGTTCCAAGATAAGATTAAGTTTTTCTGACAGGGTGACAGGTTCACTTTGAGGAGAGTGTGGGGCGGAAGATGATTCAGAAGCTTCTACTCTAGTTCGTCTTCCAACCGTCCTGTGATGTATGTATAGATTGGCGAAGCTCAAATGCAAAGGGTGGCAGTTTCAAGATAGGATAGAGAATTTGAGTTATATCATTCATCCACCAGTTTCTCCCAAAGAATTTCCATTCTTCGTGGGTCCGAAAGTGGAAGAAGTACAATGGAATCCTCTTATCTCTCCTTTTCTTAACTCTTGAAATTCAAAATTCAAAAAGTTGTCACCTTCATGGAGACTTATTCAAGCCTGTCTAATAATAATTATATAGTTTGAAATTAAACAAAATTTTCATGCAAAGGTGGTAGAATTGATATCCGAATTATTAATAAAAGTGAGTAATAATAAGAGATGATCAAACTCCATCAAACTTGAATTGTTGCTTGTCCTCAAGCAAAAGCTAGAAAATTAAGGTAAAACCAAAGGAAGAGAGAAAAGACTACTACACCATTAAGTTCATTTCACAAGGTGGCCTTAGAATCATTTACATGCTTTGAGAAATCACTTCTTTCTATGAAAGTTCAATCACTGGCCCTAATGATCTTAGGTGCTTCATATCACCTTACATGCCCAATTTGATCTTAGGAGTCACCATTTGCCCTAATGATCTCAGTCAGATCATTTCCCCTTATTATTTATTTATTTATTTTCAATCACTTTTTTAAACTCCCCCAAACATGAATTAGAACTACTGATAAAAAAAAAAAGCTCATCAGCTCATAAATATAGCTAGCGAGCATATTACATGCCATAGGCTCTTTTGGAATTTGCATAGTTTTGAAAATATGTGCCTTTCAACAATAGTTATAAGTAACGACCAAACATATCGCATGCATAAGTTCTTTTCAGTTTGATATACTCTTCTCAACAATCTAGTTCAAGCTGGGGGGTTTAATTTTTTACTAAATTTAACTGTTATTGTTCAAGGGATGATCAACTAAGTAAAGATCATGCAAGACTAAGGGATTATCAAAAATTCCTCAGGCTAGGTATAGGGCTGAGGGTCGACACAGCCGCAGCGACTCGATTATTCGAAAAATATTCTCGACCCGGTTATAAATCGGGTCGGGATCGGTCAAAAAAAAAGAGAAAACCTGATGAATTCCGGGTCGGGACAGGTCCAATATATGAAAATCCGGCCCGTGACCTGACCCAAATGTAATAATAATAAAATAATAATAATGCTACCTAACTCTAATTATTTATTAATTTAATTATTCATTTCTTCATTTTAAAATGTTTAAAATAATTTTGTTGACTTATTATGTGATTAATTGATGTAATTTTTTGCTAATTTGATGTTTATTTAATCAAATCATGATTTAATTTTGCTAATTATATAAAATTTTTAATATTTTTAAAAAAGTAATAATTATTTGGACCCGATTTAATTCCTGATTTATCGGGTTAGACTCGATCCCGGTACCGGGTCTAAAAATTTAGACCCAGCATAAATCGGGTCGGACCCAGGCTTGAACCCAATTTTGCTCTGGCCTAACTAGGTATGGCTGCTTTGACTATATATCAAAGTTATTTAATGTTCAAAAATTCTAATTTGGAGATGCTCGAGTTAACCATCTAATTAAAGCCTGTTGTGAGTAAGTCCAAGTGTCTCTAACTGCTTTTTACATATGGTTAAGAATCAACAACACACAAGTTGTAAGGAAGTGAGAACATCTCCTATCCTCAGACATCAACTGGTTCCATGCTGTTCCAAATTGTTCAACTGGTTTTTTAAAGCATGAATGTCTTCTTGTTGTATAGTATTAGCTTCCACCAGACAATTCACTTGTTCCAAGATAAGATTAAGTTTTTCTGACAGGGTGACAGGTTCACTTTGAGGAGAGTGTGGGGCGGAAGATGATTCAGAAGCTTCTACTCTAGTTCGTCTTCCAACCGTCCTGTGATGTATGTATAGATTGGCGAAGCTCAAATGCAAAGGGTGGCAGTTTCAAGATAGGATAGAGAATTTGAGTTATATCATTCATCCACCAGTTTCTCCCAAAGAATTTCCATTCTTCGTGGGTCCGAAAGTGGAAGAAGTACAATGGAATCGACTTGTTTCCACGAATGCAATGACTAGGACTCCTTCTCTCAAGTAGTCCAGGTCGAGCTTATTGGCAGGAAGATGATCAATATTGCCTAAAAACAAACAATGTTCAACAATTGTTGTAATGTAATTGCCCAATAAACAAGGGTAGATTCACGAAGGGGCTTCTACAAAATGGTTCTCAAGAAGAAAGCTCCAATATTTATTCTGTATTGGTGAGAAGCTCCAATATTTATTCTGACCCAAATGTAATAATAATAAAATAATAATAATGCTACCTAACTCTAATTATTTATTAATTTGATTATTCATTTCTTCATTTTGAAATGTTTAAAATAATTTTGTTGACTTATTATGTGATGAATTGATGTAATTTTTTGCTAATTTGATGTTTATTTAATCAAATCATGATTTAATTTTGCTAATTGTATAAAATTTTTAATATTTTTAAAAAAGTAATAATTATTTGGACCCGATTTAATTCCCGATTTATCGGGTTAGACTCGATCCCGGTACCGGGTCTAAAAATTTAGACCCGGCATAAATCGGGTCGGACCCAGGCTTGAACCCGATTTTGCTCTGGCCTAACTAGGTATGGCTGCTTTGACTATATATCAAAGTTATTTAATGTTCAAAAATTCTAATTTGGAGATGCTCGAGTTAACCATCTAATTAAAGCTTGTTGTGAGTAAGTCCAAGTGTCTCTAACTGCCTTTTACATATGGTTAAGAATCAACAACACACAAGTTGTAAGGAAGTGAGAACATCTCCTATCCTCAGACATCAACTGGTTCCATGCTGTTCCAAATTGTTCAACTGGTTTTTTAAAGCATGAATGTCTTCTTGTTGTATAGTATTAGCTTCCACCAGACAATTCACTTGTTCCAAGATAAGATTAAGTTTTTTTGACAGGGTGACATGTTCACTTTGAGGAGAGTGTGGGGCGGAAGATGATTCAGAAGCTTCTACTCTAGTTCGTCTTCCAACCGTCCTGTGATGTATGTATAGATTGGCGAAGCTCAAATGCAAAGGGTGGCAGTTTCAAGATAGGATAGAGAATTTGAGTTATATCATTCATCCACCAGTTTCTCCCAAAGAATTTCCATTCTTCGTGGGTCCGAAAGTGGAAGAAGTACAATGGAATCGACTTGTTTCCACGAATGCAGTGACTAGGACTCCTTCTCTCAAGTAGTCCAGGTCGAGCTTATTGGCAGGAAGATGATCAATATTGCCTAAAAACAAACAATGTTCAACAATTGCTGTAATGTAATTGCCCAATAAACAAGGGTAGATTCACGAAGGGGCTTCTACAAAATGGTTCTCAAGAAGAAAGCTCTAATATTTATTCTTATTGGTGATAAGACACCAAATGATATACAATTCATCTATAGAGACCAAATCCATATCCGGATCATTGGGGTGCACGAGGATGGTACTAGTCGGGAGAATATGAAGGTAGTGAAAAATGGGATTTTTCAGGTTGTAACCCACAAGCTGGTGAGGATCATCGGTGTGTATCCTCGTTAGCTGGTACCAGAATTCAAAGACTGAAAATCAAAAGGTGGGAGTCAAGGACCGGTTGTGGGCAGATCGAAAACACCATTGAAAGCGTCGAGGCTCAGAGAGAAATCTTTATTGAACATACGAAATTCAATATGATCAGGTGCACCAACGGCATCTCTGTGTGTACTAATCACGATTCTGATAAATTTGATGGTGACTTCATCATAGAGATCTCAACGTTTCATGAAAAAGGGCATAGCATGTGTCCTATGTAACAGAGTTCGAATGTCATAAAAAAATCCAAGGGTTTCAAGGGTAAAGATGTCGAGAAACCTGGTAGAATGCCACTTCCTGCAAAATTTGTTTGCTAGCCGTAGTCTTTCATCAATGTTCGTTGGACTCATGCCTCTCCATGGCTGTTGGAGTAGACCGTGACTCGAAGGTACTTTCAATGTTAGAATCAGAAGACCGTGTGTGCTGCTTTTGCTCGATGGTGGAGAAGAGGGAGGCCGGCAATGGCGGTTGGTGAGGTAGAGGGTTTGACAGGGATTTTTGGGGATGATTTTGTGAAAGAGGTGCGACGGACGACTCTCGAGTGGAGAGAGAATGAGTGGTAATTTGAAGCATCACCGAGTTGAATTGTATGTGGGGAAGTGGGTAGTTGGAGAGATTTGTTTGTGGATTCTATTGGGATTCCCAACCGAATCGAACCAATGCACTTTTGGCTAACTTGAAATTCTTTTGAGCTAATGTGGCAGATGACAGTTCATTTCGTTGGGTTGCCTCCCAATAGCGGCTTTTTTAAAGTCATTGGCTCTACTTGACGACTATTTTTCACTGAGCAGGTCGGAAGTGTAAAACTTCTTTAAACTATTTGGCTTCAGGATTATACCGTTTTAGTCATTGTCCAATGATTTAAAATTTTTTTGAGTTGTTGTTTTTTATGGTAACGACTCCATGGGATAGACTTTCTTGACAATGAACGACCCTGACCATCTTGTTAAAAAAAGTCATAAACGGGAATTAAACCGTAGTACCTGATCACCCTTTTTAAAATTCTTCTATAGTATGCAACTACCATGCCATCTCCTTGCACACTCCTTATAAAGATGAGAGTTGTATGCTTCTAACTGAAGCTCATCTAGTTCATTAAGCTATAGAAGTCTTTTTCCAGTGGCCGCTTGAAAATTATAGTTAAGCATTTTGATTGCCCAAAATGCTTTATGCTCCATTTCTATTGGTAAATGACAATATTTGTCATAAATCAACCGAAATGGTATCATGCCAATTAGAGTTTTGTATGCGGTATGATATGCCCATAATGCTTCATTGATCTTCTTATTCTATTCCTTTTCTAATTACTCAAATCATTTTTCCAAAATCATTTTGATTTCCTGTTAAAAACTTCATCTTGTTCATCAATGGGTGATATGTGGTGGATACTCGGTGTTTGTCTCCATACTTGCTCAACAAATTTTTTAAACTTCTTTCAATGAAATGTGAACCTCCATCACTAATAACCAATCTAGGCACTCTGAATCGTTGAAAGATAATGTCTTTGAAAAGCTTAGTGACTAGTTTTGAATTTGCTGCAATTGTGGGAATCACTTAGTTTACTGCTAGGAGGATGAATTTATAACCAAATGAACTTGGGAAAGGGCCCATGTAATTGACTCCCAGACATTAAATATGTTCACTTCAAGTATTGATTGTTGAGGTGCTTCATTTCTTCGGCCAATATTTTCGATCCTTGGAAATTATTGCAAGACTTGACAAAGCCACATCATCCTTAAACAAAGTTGGCAAATAAAATCTTAGTTGTAGGACTTTAGAAGCATTTTTAAGATTACCTCCATGTCCATCATAAGGAGATGAGTGACATTTGCAAGTGTTGTGGTTTGCTCTTCTTCCTGATACATCTTCGATACAAGTCATTCACGCACTTTTTAAAAAGACTCATTCCAGAAATAGTTTGATATCTGAAAAAGAATTTCTTCTTTTGTTGTAACAAAAATATGTATAAAATTCATGATCCTAAGTAGTTAGCATAATCAGCAAACCATGGAAACTCTTCAACTTTAATTGAGAATAGATGATCATTAGGGAAAGAATCATTTATGAATTGATGCATTTGGTATCATTTTTTCTCTTCTAGCAATTGAAGCCGAGAGAGATAATCAGCGACTTCATTTTCTGCCCCCTTTTTTTATCCTTAATCTCTAAGTCGAATTCTTATAGTAAGAGAATCCATCTAATAAGTCTAGGCTTGGCATCCTTCTTAGAAATCAAATGCTAAATTACTTGATGATTTGCATATACAATGACTCTTATCCCTAATAAATATGATCTAAATTTGTCAATAAAAGCTTTTTTTTGTCATAGCATAATTAATTTGTGCTTCATCTAGAGTTCGGCTGACATAATATATCACATGTTATTTCTTATTCTTCCTTTGTCCAAGCACAACTCCAATGGTCATTGGCATCACACATAAGTTCGAAAGGTAATAACCAATCATGTGGCTGAATAATTGGAGCTGTCGTGAGTGCTCTCTTTAATGTATTGAAGGCTTTTGGACAATCTTCACCAAATATAAAGTTAGCTTCCTTTGACAAGAGCTTTGTCGATGGCCTTGCAATGAGTGAAAAGTCCTTGATAAAACGTCGGTAAACTTCTGACCCCATTGATATTAGAAGGTGGAGGGAGCTTCTTTATTACTTTTGTTTTGGCTTTGTCGACTTCAATGCCTCTGCCAGAAACAATGTGTCCTAACACTAACCTTCTTGCACCATGAAGTGATATTTCTCCCAATTCAATATCAGATTAGTTTCGACACATCTTTTAATACTTTACACAGGTTATTCAAACAATATTCAAATGTGGTTCCATATACTGAAAAATCATCCATGAACACTTTCATAATTTCTTCAATGAAATTAGAAAAAATCGACATCATACACTTTTGAAAGCTTGCAGGAGCATTTCATAATTCAAATGGCATTCTTCTACAGGCTAATGTTCCATATGGACATATAAAAGAAGTCTTTTTCTGATGATGGATGAGAATATGAAGGAATCCAGAAAATCTATCTAGGTAGCAGAAATAATGATTTGCAAGCCTTTCCAAGTCAATGAAAAGGAAGAGGGAAGTGGTCCTTTCGAATAGCTTATTCAATTTCCTGAATTTGATGCACATTCTCCATTTTGTGACAGTACATGTAGAAATGAATTTATCTGAATCAATCTTGATCACAGTCATATTGCCCTTTTTTGCACGACCTGCACAGGGCACATCCATTGGCTATCTAAAATTGGATAGATAATTGCATCCAATAGCTTCAACACTTATTTCTTCGCAACATCTTTCATAGATGGATTAAGTCTCCTCTGTCCTTCGATGGATGGCTTGAAATCTTTCTCCATAAGAATACAAGATATACAGATGGAGGGATTAATTTACTTGAGATCATCAAGAGTGTACCCTATAACATTCTTATAAGATTTCAGCTTGGCAAATAGCATCCGAAGCTATTTTGATTCTGAGTTTGCATTGACAATATCCGAATAAGTGGAATCTTCTCTCGGGAAGTCATACTTGAGATTCTGACAATTTCTTAAGCTCGAGTTTTGGTTGTTTCTTTGAATTTAGAGCCTTGGCAACCTCAGTAGGTTGAATTTCTTGTACACTGTTGAGAATTTGAACTTGTGTAGGCAGCATATAATTGGTTAAAAATTGAGCTTCTTCTTCATATCACAATGATGATTCTCGTCTCCAAGAGAAATTTCTAGTAGATCAGAAATGTATATAACAAATGCGACTCTCTTGATTAAAGGATCCACTTGCTCGGGTTGGAAGTGATAATCTTTCATGTTCAGGCAATTCACGATCTGATTCAGTCGAAACTTCACAATGTAGTTGCCAATTTGAAATGTAAGACGACCATATTTTACACTGATCACTGCTCCGGTAGCTAGAAAAGGTCTTCTCAAAAGAATGAGAGTTAGATTATCTTCATCCATATCTAGGACTACAAAGTCGGCCGGTTTATAAAAGTTTTCTACTTTAATTGGTATGTCTTTCAAAATTTCTTGAGGGATTTTGATGGATTTGTTTGCTAATTGCAGTGACATATTAGTAGACTTGATATCACCTACTTAAAGTTTCATGCATAGTGAGAGAGGAATAACACTTAGGGCTCTCTGAATTCTTTGATTGCCTATTTGGGTATAGAAAAGTTTCATGGATCCTTGAGTTTCGGAGGTAATATGTTTTGGATAACCATATTAATCTCAATTGTCAGTGCTATTGTTTCATTCTCCTGATTTTTTCTCTTTTTCGACAAAACATCTTTAAGGAACTTAGATGGCATAGGTCGACATCTCTTAGATGACTTCAACAAATGGCTTTTTTCAGGATTTCAAGAAATTGCCAAATTGCTAGTCTTGTTGACTTCTTTCAAGAGCCTTGGGGAATGGTACTTGTGAAGAGTAATTAGAAGGACCTTTTGAAGTCTTCGGTCTTTTAGCTTCTTTTTGATCTTTTAGCTCAATATTTGATTGGGTTACTTCTTCTTGCTTCGGAACTTCTTTGTCTTTTGGTTATGAAACTTCCACTCTTGACCTTTTAATGTCTTCAGTGTTCTTCCACTCCTTAGTGGCATAGCTTGAATTTGTTCCTTCGGATTTTGCTCTAGCTACCCAGCAAAATTTCCGATGTGTCTCTAACGTCTTGTTATGAATTGAGATACTCTCAATCTTCGCGATCATCTTTTGCATGAGATTGTCTTCTTTAGACATATACTTCTTCATCATTGATTTAACTTACTTGTTGAAGACTGTCCTTGCTCGTGGATTCTATTTCACTACAAGAAAAACGCCCTTTTTCGACGGTTGGTTTTCGACAGGCAAAACTCCTTTTGAAGTACCGAAGGAATTTTTGACAGATAGAAATATCCATCGTAAGTATGGACGGAGAGTTATCCTATAGTTGCAGCCGTCTAAACTTTCGACGACCTGCTAATCGTCGAAAGTTCCGATGGTTACAACCGCCAGAACTTCAGAGCGATCAATATCCATCGAAACTTCAGATGGTCCTAACCGTCAAAGTATGTTGGATAGGCTGGTAAATTTTTATGGTATTTTTCGACGGCTCCGATGAAGCTATACCCGCCGATATTTCCGACGACAACCGTCGGTAATGTTATTATATACATTTTAATATAGTTTCATCCCATTAACGTAATGTTATTAAATGTTATTATATACATTATAATATAATATATTTGTGAATAACGTAATTCGACAATGTATTTGCATTTTATATATTACAACATATTAATTATATAATTAATGTTGGATGATTATTTTAATTAAAAAATATATTTATATTATGTAGCAAGAAAACTTTCAAGAAAACAATATATTCATATTGTAGCCGACGTTCAATGTATAAATTATTATAATAAATCCATGATAAATCTACTTCAAAAATGGTTAATTAATATATTCTTAGACACGATAGATTCATCCGTATAAATGAGTTAACTTATTCTTTAAATCAATGTTCTAATATCATCGTTAACCATAGAGCCATCCATTTATAACAACACTTATATATGTTTTTCATATATAAAAGTTATACTATTATATATCATTTCCGACTTTTCAATTATACAACAAAGTATCATTTAAGATTACCGGCATATATAAAAGTTGAACTAAATAAGATTTCGCCATTTATCCGAATCATGGTAATATATATCTCTTGGGGTATAAGATTTCACCATTTACCATCGGTACGTATACTATCATATAATCAATATAACGATAGTCGGAACGTTAAATAATATATGTAACAGTAATCTACCTATTATTATATGTAACGGTTCAGGCTGTCGGAACTTCCTAGGGTTACGAGGACTGTCAAAATCCCCAACAGTTCGAATCGTCAGAATTTGAGTAAATATTTTATATTAGTAATTTCACTTCCGATAGTTCTAAACTGACGGAGCATTAAATAATACATATTATACATATGTAACGGTAATATACCTATTAACATAATAAAGAATGAGTGTTTCAATGGTTCGAACCGTCGAAACTTCCAAGGGTTAATTGAATCGTCGGAACCTCTACCGATTCGAATCATCGGAATTTGAATTAATATTTTATATTATTTATTTAACTTTCGACGGTTATGACCATCGAAATGTTAAATAATATATTATATATGTAATGGTAATGTGTTTATTATTATAATATTTTTGGATGTTTTGACGGTTTCGACCGTCGAAAGGGCTACGAGGATTGTCGGATCGAGTGTTTTGACCATTAGAATTAGAATTAATATTTTTTATTTTTATTTACCTTCCGACGAATGTAACCATAAAAAATTTAAATAATATATATTATATATGTAACTATAATACACATATTATTATAATATTTGTGGAATTTTTGACGATTCGACTGTCAGAATTTGATAGTTCTAATCGTCGAAATTAAAGTTTTATTTTATATTATTAATTTGACGAAGTTTCCTCTATAAATAAATTTCCCCTTCACTTCCCCGTGTTCAGTTCCCCTCCCCTGCAAAAAAAAAAAAAAAAACACATCGCCGGGCGCCCCCGCTCGCCGCCGCTTTATCTGTCGGCCCGCCGCTGCGCCGCTCCGCTCCGCCGCCGCCTGCTCCGTCGGTCCGTCGCTAAATCCGCACCGCTCCGCGGCCGCCCCGTCGCTGCAACCGCTAGGCTCCGCCCCCGCCCCGTCGCTGCAACCGCTCCGCTCCGCCGCCGCCCGCAGGTATGTTCGACCATCCCCTTCCGCCCGCCCCCCTCCGCCCGCCCCACGACGCCGTTCGATCCGGCCGCTCGCGGCCGCGGCGGCCACATCCGGGGAGCAGCGGCTACAATTCCACTAGGTATCGTCACATTACCTTGCTCATATTTTTGTGGGGAGCAGCGCAGGTTGCGCACCGGGGAGCTCCGTTTGGTCTTCTCCTCGATATACTCCCAACCCTTGAGGTTTGTCTCCTGCTCTTGTCCCTATAGATCACCTGCTTCCCTATGAGCTATGCGAGCGACGCCGATAGACCGACCATCTGGACCAGAATACAGTAGTCAGATCAGATCTGATTTTATGTGGTTAATGCAGCTTGCTTTGGCACTTTGGATCTCTGTTAGTTCACGCAAAATCTCCAAATTGATAAATTTCCTGTTGTTGTCATTTGCACTTGTGATTCTTCTTAGTATGCCGAATGTTTGCTTCTTTTTTGTTTTTTTGTTGATAAGTGTTTTGGCTATTAAAATGTTTGCGTTTTTTTTTCACACATCCCACTCTTTTTTTTCTCTTCGTTTCGCCTGTTCTCATGAGCTCAACTTGCCTCACAAAATAATTGCTGGTCACCTAATTTCTCCAATTTGCTTCGCTGCTTCCTTCGCCCTTGCACTGCTGTTGCCGCCACTGTCTTCCACCCAAGACTCCTTGGAGAAAAAGTGGTTTGAAAAAAGTTTCAGGGAATTGACATCAGAGTGAAAGAAGGATTAAAAGTTTGTTTGTTTGAGTTTTTTCTCGCTTTGAGGAGGATTATAAGTACTGTTACATTGCATGGAGGAAAAATCTTCATCAAATAGTTGAGCACCTCAAAAACCAAAGTTTGAACTTGCAGGTGTTTAAGCAGAATGGATCCTTTAAATTCACATTTAGCGAGATTCCTATTGGAAGAAATAACTCCTGTCATCATGGTCCTTTCAACTCCTCTTGCTGAAGAGGCTTGCCAAAAGAACGGAATAAACTTTGTTGAGATGCTTCTCCCATTCTCTCTCTTCAATAAAATTGATGGTTAGTTAACTCTACTTGTGCCCATCTTTTCTGTTGTGTATTTAATTATAAAATATTTCTATTTCTATTCAATTTCATTTCCTAGTAACTTTGTTGTTTAGTACCTGTTCGTACCGCAAATGATCAACCTTATAGGCTGCAAATGTTCAGGCTACGACTAGTGTATGCTTCTGATGTATGCCAGAAAAACTATGAGGTAACTTTAAGACTGCTTGAGTTGTTCTTGAACCTTGATATGGTTGTTTTCTTCTTGTCAGTTTATATTTTTTTGAAACGAGAAAGGACGACTAGTAAGAAGGTAGTCATCCAGAAATTCCATTAATAATATTGTGGGTTACAAAAGAAGTTTGATAGAAAGGCCAACGGACGGCCATTAAGACAAAATGACAACATCGCACTACTCAATATCAAAGATGGCATCATTATTCAGTGCACCAAAAACCACCCACGCTCTTGCAGCCCCATTGACGTCGCAGCCAAAAATAGGCAATGAAAGCAGTTGGAAAGAGCCACACGGTCATCCCATAAAACGAAAACTCTTATGTCCTGAAGAGAGCGCAAATCCTCCATTCAATGGTCGCAGACACCGGGCTGCCTACCCCACTTGGACAGCACACGACTTTTGAACAATCGGGTTGTGGACTCGCTTTCGCCTGACACCACAGGCCTGAGCCATCAAAGCAACAATGTCTAGGTCATGCAGGAGTTCAAAGTCACCAATTGCAGCTGAGTTGCCAGCCACATCCGGCTCAGCTGATGCCTCAAAGCTCAAGATGTTGTTCATCACGCATGCCCCTAACCCCGGCGTGACCTCCGTGCATGTCCCTGACTCGGCCGAAATCTCTGCCTGCAAGGTCGTGGGCTGGGCAGTCCCAAGTCCCAGCGGCGGAGTCAGGGTGACAGACTGAGAGGCCGGAAGGCGAGCGACACCAGCCTCGGTCAATGCAGACGGAGAGCAATGGCGGGAGGCTGAGATGATGGTGGGAGCGCGGCGCCGGCGAGAACTCTCCCCAGGGATGTTGTGGGTGTGTTCGGCCGGAGTGCCTGTCAACCGAACCCGTGGGTTCCATGGGGTCCGGCGCCGTGAGGCTGGAGTAGACGGAGGTGGGGTCGCTGACAGGGGTGGAGATGGAAGCGGGTCGGAGGTGATGTGGGTTTGCTGCGGGCTCATCTGGTGAGATGATGTTGCAAAATGTTGGGGGTCAGTGGATGGATGGGGAGACGTCGCCAGTGGAGTCGCACAAGGCGAGAAGATGGTGGAATGATGGGAGGGTGAGGCCGGTGGGACGCAACCCGGGGGGTGAGAGGGGGGAGGGGATGAAACCGGGTCAGGTGTCGCATTCTCGACAGAGGTCGCATGCATGGGCGGCTGAAAAGTTGAATCAGAGCTGGCAGAAATTTGAATTGCTAGGCCAGCCTGTAAGGGATAAACACCTGCCATCCCTGTACCAGTCGCATGCATGGGGGGCGGCTGAAAGGCATGTCCCGAGATGGCAGAATTAATTGCCCAGAGGCCAGCTTGTGGGGGATCAACACCTGCCAACTCAGTACAGGTTGCATGCAGGGGTGGCTGAAAAGTTGGTCCCGAGCTGGCAGAATCCTGCCCTGCCGAGAGGCCCAATGAGGGATCAACACCTGCCACTTTTATATGGGCATGCATGGGTGGCGGAGAAGTTGGTCCTGAGCTGTCAGAAATTTGAGTTGCCGAGTCGCCAGCTGTGAAGGATTAACACCTGTGATCCCCGCGCTGACAGCAGTTTCAATTTCCAAGAGGCCAGCCTGTGAGGGATCGCCACCTGCCATCCCCATACAGGCCACACGCGCCGAACTCTTCATAGGTTCCGCAGAAGCGGCCGCCCGCCGGGTGACGCCTGGTGGCCAGTGACAACGCTCGCCTAGGAGGAAGCCATCGTTCCAACTTGCAGGGAAATGAGGAAGGACTCATCGCCTGCCCTCAGGGCTACTTTTGATGGGGGCCGACAAGCCGTCCGGCCGACACCGCGGCAAGGTCTGGCGATCCTGCAATGGGGATGGCGATGGAGGTGGGAGTGCCGAAACCGCCAACAGCTGCCGCGACAACCTCAGGCCGCAGAAGATGGAGAGGTAGACCGTGGATTTTGACGGTGCGCCTGACCACGGGGGACGAAGCCAGTGTGCCATCCGTCGGTTTCCATGGCTGCCACACCATGCGGCCATGAGGAGGCAGAGAGGAGGATGTGGTCAGTAGCGCCTCACACTGTTGGGGGGACCCAGGGACGAGGAGCCAAAGTCCTGGTGAGATTCTGCTAAGATGAAAAGGGGTGGAGCCGCCAAAGTGACAAACAATTGCCGAATGCAGCTTGGCCAGGTCCAGAGCCTCCATTCCAGATGCCTCACCGACTACGCATCCATGGAGGAAATCCACACCGTGGATTTTGACGGTGCGCCTGACCACGCGGGACGAAGCCAGTGTGCTGTCCGTCGGTTTCCATGGCTGCCACACCATGCGGCCATGAGGAGGCAGAGAGGAGGGTGTGGTCAGTAGCGCCTCACACTGTTGGCGGGACCCAGGGACGAGGAGCCAAAGTCCTGGTGAGATTCTGCTAAGATGAAAAGGGGTGGAGCCGCCAAAGTGAAACAATTGCCGAATGCAGTACGCATCCATGGAGGAAATCCACACCTCGCTGCAGCTCTGCAGACCAGGGGATGTTAATGGTCGGGCAGCCCGCAGCGGCAGCCACTAAATTGGACTTCACCGGAGAGGGAGGTCGCAGTCATGCAACACGGCGGTGTCCATCCCCCCTGCCACGCAGGCAGTGAACAGGGCCGGCGCAAACGCGAGCAAGGTGTCCCTCCTCAAGGCACCTGAAGCATCAAAGAGCAGGCTGGTCTCCAGACGCCCGCAGCCGCCGGAAAGAAGGGTGGGGGCGCGCGTATGTCGCCCAGCCCTCTCCCAGCACACGTAACCTGGGCCGCATGAGCGAAAGGAGCAAAAAGAGAGGAGCGCTAGGATGGTGGCGCCGCTGGCAGGGGTTGCCAGAGGCGGATGGTGGCGCTGCCGGCAGGGGTTGCCGGAGACAGACTCCTGGTGAGAAATGGAATGTCTAGGCTGTGAATGACTTATGAGGTCATCAAAGTTCTTGTCAGTTTATATGCTTTACATTTATGTTTTAGTGACCACGAAGCTAATACTCACGCAAGTAATTTTAACCAATGGTTGTCACAACACACCTATCGATGCATAATTGAAATATCTTTATAGTGCGGCCATATTTAGAGGGGAACAATGCTATGTGGAGAACGTGATGTTGATGGCACATCACATGATGCGACACTGATGGACAAGCAACGAATGAATTCTATTCAAACTGTGTAACCAATCATTGAACTTGAACATATTATCCCACAACAATAAAATTGGATGATTGCAAACATGACAATCATTCTTTCCCCTTAAAAAAAAACTATATGAACTGGCTCCAAAAAAAACTATATGAACTGATAGAGGTTCATAAAACATCTTGTTGGTTCAATATTCTATGGCACATTTTGCTTTTCTTTTACAAGCTGGTATTTTGACTGAAAGTTCAAACCTTGAGATTGTGCCCTAGCTCCAAACCCTAGGGAGTTTATATAAGCACTCATTCAACAAGTGATAGTTGTCTTCGAGTAGACTCTATGGTAGTGGGGTGGTGGTGGTGGTGTGGTTGGGTTTAACTATGAAGCTTTTCAATTGCATATGGGGAATAGATGGGTAACAATTAGGTTAGGATTCAAGTCATTGTGAACAAAAATGTTACAACATGCTTTTAGATCCTTTAGCTTTTTTTTTTTTGAAAGGGGAAAGGATGATTGCCATGTTTGCAATCATCCAATTTTATTGCTGAGATCCTTTAGCCTTTAGGGAAGAAATAATTGTATATTCAGGTTAACACTGGAAATCTGAACAATTGGTTTAGAAGATTAGCTTGTCTTAGAGATCTTAATATCTCTATTGTAGGTTGCCAAATGTAATTTTTACCATTGACCAAGTAAAATTACAAAATTTAAGGGCTATGCATGTGGTAGAATATGCAATGATGGGTGATTCATGGACATTATTAGGACAAATATGGTTACCTAAACATGTGGAAACTAACACTACTTTCTTACTTTGGTGAAGAAATATAGCATTATAATCAATGAGATCTCCCACAAGAGGCAACACTAAGAAGTTCAAGAATATATTAATGTGCACCCCTCCGATTTTATTATATTTACACCTTCAGCCGTATAATTGCTCAGTTAATTCGCTCCTCTGTCTTGAAGATAAAAATATACATCATCCTTGGTGATGCTACTGAACCTAAAAGGCACACTTCCTCTTCTATTTAGATCTTCACCAGATTTCTACAGTCAAATTAAAAAGAAACTATATAATTCAAGCTGGTTGGTGTAAGTGGAGGAAAGCCACTGGAGTTCTTTGTGATAGAAAAATACCCAATAAAGTTAAAGGAAAATTCTATCGTACTGCTATAAGGCCAGCAGTGTTATATGGTAGTGAATGTTGGGCTATGAAGGGACAACATGAACGTAAAGTGGGGGTAGCCGAAATGAGGATGTTGAGATGGATGTGTGGTCATACAAGATTAGATAAGATTAGGAATGACCATATACGTGAACGAGTCGGAGTGGCTCCTATTAGTGAGAAAATGGTAGAGAATCGTTTGAGATGGTTTGGTCATGTTCAGAGAAGACCATTAGATGCGCCAGTAAGAAGAGTAGATCAAATAATCTGGAGTCCGATTAAAAGAGGGAGAGGGAGGCCAAGGCGGACACTTGGCGAACTAATAGAGCAAGATCTATTGGTGAATAATATACCGAAAGGTTTGGTTACTAATAGAGCGGAATGGCGTCGTATGATCCATGTAGCCGACCCCACCTAGTGGGATAAGGCTTTGTTGTTGTTGTTGTTGTATAATCACGTTTCTAAATCTCCTGGTTGAATCTTGTATATAATTTCTCTCGCTTTTGACTTAAGAAACAGAATACAGAATCTTGTATGGGGCACATGCAAGTATGCAATCAAGAATTTACCATCACATTTTCTTAGAACACAGGCAGTCACCTAATAAAGGGCTGCTGAAACAGCCATTTGAAGTTTTTTAGTCTGGCTCAATGCTGGAGTTGTTGTGCTTATGCAGCTAAAACTCAACAAACACCATTAACTTTGGAAGACTACTTCAAAAAAAAAAAAAACTTTGGAAGACTACACATTCTCAAAAATACTTTGGAAGACTACAATAATTCTATGCATTTGACTGTAAGGAAAAAAATAACAAACAATCGAAGGTTACTGTAACACGGCCTTGCTGTAGCTGTTGTGTATTTTTAGTTGGTTTTCATGAATCTTGTTGAACAGCGCATCTCATTATTTGTTTATGAAGTAAGAACATAAACAATATATTCTGCATTTCTTCTAAAAAATATATCTCTGCATTTATGACACTCCCAACTCCACGATTCTACTGATCTTGTCATAGATGTTAGCAAACAAATTCTCCAGTCTGAATCATGTCATCATATAATACGTAGTATATATAATATTTTAAAATTAAACATGCGAAACTGTTTAAGAACTATTTGGCAGATGCAATTAATTCAACTCTTTTTGGCACGTTCTGTTTATCATTTTCTCCTGTAACTTCTATTTAATACTGTAATCTACTTTTCTCATTATTTTGTATAAGTGTATGCCTTTTTCTTTCTTTTATTCTGTTTGAAAATGTGGTTTCTTTTCTTTATGCTTCTGGAAGTTAAGGTAATGAAGCGCCGCCTAGGGCACCCGGTGCCTAGGGCACCTGTGACCCACCTTTCAGGCTGCGAGGCTATCCACCGCCAGGGACTCCACCCCAGCAGTGTCACCACCACCGCCAGCGACCCCTCCCGGCGGTGCCACTGCGTCGCTGGCGACCCCAGCCGGCGGCGCCACCCGCAGTGATCTCATCTCTTTCTGCTGCCTTTGTTCCACTTCCCTGCTACACATTGCTCTTATAAACTCTCTTCTCCCTGCACGCCGACGAACCCATCCCCGGCAGACCCTGCCGGGGGCATCTCCTTTCGCCTCTGGTTGCTCCCTCGCCAAAGGTGCCACCTCCCCTACGAATGCCCCATGCGTTTTCTTGCATCCATCATGCGTCTGCGTCTCCTTTCGCCTCTGGTCCCCCCCCCCCGCCCCCCGCCAAAGGTGCCACCTCCCCTACGAATGCCCCATGCGTTTTCTTGCATCCATCATGCCTCGCAGAATGCAGTGCATGGGGGATGGGTGAACTTCTATCACCCGCCCTCGAGAGTTTCATACCCATAGCCGTCGCACTGCTACATATGCCTGGAGGATGGTCATTTCTCTTGAAACTGCTCCGGCCCTATTCGGTGCAGGGGTGAGGGACACCGACGGTCATCCTGCCCCTTTGACACATGTGATCGTCCACCTGCCAGACTATCCATCAGCACCCCTGCAATAGCGGCTCCGGCGACTGCAATTCTCATTGTTCCATGGTCGACTGAGATCCAGTGCGTCATCTGCTTGCTCAATGACTGTGTCGTTACCGCTCCGACGCCAGCAGTCCTTCGTTCTGTGCCTTTCTTGGATAGTACTTCGGTCTATCCTAGTATCCTTTTGTCTTATTCTCGTTAGTTCTTGGTGCTGCGCCAGTCTCATGTCGGTCATGGAAGTTGGACGACAGAGCGGTCATGTCGCATCCGGCCTGTTGACATTCTAGGACTATCCCTCCATCTCCAACGGCCAGAGGTTGTGATGGCGGTGGCGGGACATATCAGGAATCTGGTTTCCGTTGTCATCCTGCCTCTCGGCTCGCTGGACCTCTCCACCACCTCTGTCGACATTGAGATCTGCCCAGGCTGTGTCCTCCTTGCGTCGGTGACCCTCTGTGCCGGCCCTGATAATTTTACTCTCCGGCTGCAGCCTCTGCTGGCTCTGCATCCTGCGCGGAGGTGGTTGCCAGCAGACCAGACAGCCATTGGCCAGACTGGCCTGACTCCTCACATGGGGGCAGCAGGTGAGAACCATACTGCAATTTAAAATTTGAATCTGCATCCAAAAATCCCTGCCTTCCAACCACATCCTTCTCCTGAATTTGGATCCAACTCCGGCTCGCGAGTTGGCTCCATCCCTCCCCATCTCGCACCTGAACTTGACTGCTCCATGAACCAAATTCCACTCCACTCCTCGAATCCAACTCCAACATCTGCCAAGGCCGAATCCACCCATTCCCGCGCCCGGTCCGATGCTGATTCCCCTGAGCAGCCGCGAACCGGGCCTAACCTAAAGTGACCCCATCCCTCCCCCCTCCCCTCACCCTAGTCCAACAGGTCGCCATCCCCCCTCCGGCGGCCGGCCACATCATTACGCCCATAACCCTATTTCAGCCAGTTTCGCCCCATCCCCTTGACCCTGGCCAGACCTCTCCAGCCTCGCCGCACTTACGGTTCTCACTGCCCGCACTCACCGGCATCCCACACCCATCGGCTATGCTCTGGCAGCGACTCCCCTCTGCTACCAGCGCCGTCGACCCGCTCAGGCTGTCATGCCGCCACCGCCAACAGGACAGCAGTCGCCCGCGCAATCATCGTTGCAACCGCTCACGCAGTCATCACTGCTGCCGCCCCAGCAGCCCGTGGGAGGCGCTCTGCAGACCGGTCGGTTTCGCTGGATGCTGACGTTGACGCTGATGGGGAACACGGGGTTGGATGAGGGGTCTGACCAATGTTGTCAAACTCGCGAGTTAACTCGTGGAATCGGCCGAGTTTACGATCTCACCTAAGAAAACCGAGTTGGATCGGTCTCCAACTCGGTTTTGTCCAGCACGCGTCGCGTGCTGGATCGTGGAATCGGCCGCCGTGTCAACCAGGTTAACCTTTTTTTTTTTTAGGTTTTTGTCATGACTCTCGTACACCACGATGATACGTCTTCTTCTGCATGTTTCGCCAACTCGACGTTCGTTGCTCGCCGCTCGGCAATTGCCACTCGCCGTTCACTCACGATTCGCCGCCGCTCAACGATCGCTGCTCGCCGCTCAACGATCGCTGCTCGCCGCTCAACGAGCGCCGCTCAGTGCTCAACGATCGTTGCTTGCCGCTCAATGATTGTTCGCAGAAACGATTGCTCGCCACTCAACGATTCGCCGGTATGTTCGCAGAATCTCACCGATGTCGTTTTTCGCCAGTTTTTTTTCGTCGCTTTCTCTTCGTTTCTCCTTGCCTGCATCCTCTTCCTGTTCGCGAGCAGGGGAGAACACGACGCTCCTCTTCCACTCGCATGGACGAGGCGTTGCATCCTCTTCCTGTTCGCGAGCAGAGGAGGTAGCAGAAAAGGAGGATGGAGGAATCGCCCTTTGCTTCGCCGCCTTTTGTTCTCCTTCGCCGCCTTCGTTCTGCTTCGCCGCCTTCTATTCTCCTTCGCTATCTTCCGTTCTGCTTCCCCTTCGTTCCGTTATGCTTCGCCAGCGTTCTATTTTACTTCGCCCCTGTTTCACTTTGCTGCGCCCCTGTTTCACTTCTGTTCTGCTTCGCAATCTTTGCTTGGCTCTCCTTCTGATATGTTGCTCGAGTGTAGCTTATCGCTTATGTTCGCAGCTTAAGTGTAGTCGGCGGCGCAAGTCTATGTCAGTGTGACTTAAGTGCAGAGTTATGTCATCTGCCGATGGTTCTGGCCCTTCCAGTGGTAATGGTGGTTCAAATTCTAGTTCTCAACCTCAAACAAGAAGTGCAAATGTGCCAAAACGTGGAAAGGTATTAAGAAAGTGATGCAGCGGAGGGATCGCAAAGTGGAGGAGATTACAACTTTTGGACGAATCCCGAAAGAGGTTGACAGTTCAAAGCACTATCAATAGCTTGATAAACTCGAAATCCACCGAGAAATAAAACTACAAAGGTTTAATGGATAATTTGGATAATAATTGAACTATCAATAACAAAAGAGTTTATGCCTATTTATAGGTATTTTACAATCAAATCTAAGCTAATTTAAAAGATAACAATAGTAACTAATAGATTCTAACTAATCTAAAAAGATAAATATAACAATAATAACTATTAAAATATTATCTTCTTTTTCCTACATCAGTCTCCCTTTCTTCAAAAGAGTTTGACCTTGAACTCTAAAAAAATTGAATCTGGAGGTTCACGCTTGATATCTCGCAACGGTCTAATCTTCTTTCTCAACTCATGAGATAAGTCATTTAAGCTAAGTATATTGTATAAGAGTACCAAATATATTGTTCTCAAAACTTGGCGTGAAAATGTAATTTGTAAAAATTTAAATTCTTTGGTGCTGACAAAAATTTTGACGCATCTCATATCAACTTGAAGAATGTGAAGCAAATCTTGCTTGTTAGTTGATGAATTTAATTCCAACTTTTCATCCACCTCCTCGATAAATTTATCTTTTTTTGTCTCAGAAAGATAATCCAAAATAACCAACTCTACAATATTTGGATAGATTCTGATATCTTGAGTAGTTTCTTCTAATTCTTCAATTGGAGCAGACGTAACTTCCAAAGATAATTGATCTTCACAGGATTGCACAGATTTTGGAAGAAAATCCAAAATAACCAAATCTTCAGTATTTGGATAGATTATGATATCTTGAGTAGTTTCTTGTAATTCTTCAATTGGAACCAAGGTTGTAAGACCCGGACCGGACGTCGACCCGGATAGGTCTCCGGGTTAGGTTAGACCGGTCGAACCGGTTAACCCGGACGGTCGAACCGAATATTAATAAAATAATATAAAAAGATAAACTATAATACTTATATATTCTTATCAATAATTAATATATTTTTATATCAAAGTACATATAGTTAAATCATTTTAATTAAAGTTAAGAAATCAAATGTGACATATTTAACTATTGATATGAGTTTTATGTGATTTTAATGTATTCAATTATAATTTACAAATTCATATTTCTCAAATTCAACTATTAATATTTACTTAAACTAGAAAGATTATTGTAGTTTCTATTTTTTAATTTAATTAGGTAACTAATTTTTTCATATTTAATATCTGACATTTAAAAATATTATAAATTTTCTTATTAAAAAATAATTTGATAAATGAGTGATGATAACTATTGTATAATGTAAAATAACTTAGTATTCAAATGAATAAACATAGCATAGTGGAATGTACACATTAAGTTGTTTAAGAGGTCATGGGTTCAAAACTTAGTGGGCTCACATTTTTTCAATTTTTTCTAATATTTGAACCGGCCGGTTGCCCTAAAACTGACGGTTCAACGGTTTTATCCGGTTTTAGTCCGGTTTTGACCGGTCTTGACCGGTTCAAAACGGTTCAAATGTCAGTCCGATTTTAAGATCGAACCAAACCCGTCTCAAGTGGCGGTCGACGGTTGGACCGGTCGGACCGGCCGGTCCGGTCCGGTCCAAACAACCATGATTGGAACAGATATAACTTCCAAAGATAATTAATCTTCACAAGGTTGCATAGAATCTGATGAAGTCCTAGGCACTTTATTGATTATATTATCCAATCGTTGCTGAAGTTTCTCAATTGAATTCTTGATATTCTCCAAATGGATTTGAACTTCTTGCATTAAATTTTGCTTATCTTGTTGAAACTTGCTTGACTGCTGAAAAATAAGATAATGATATGATGAAGGCAAAAAGTGTTGGATAAGTAATTTCTTCAACTTTTGCCATGTCCGGATAGATGGCTTTTCATGATAAGCTCGAAAGCGGTTATTATCTTTCCATCATGATAAAGCCTTATTTGCAAATTAGTTGACAACTAATTTGATTTGTTGAGATTTTGGAATATCCCAATAATCAAAGAAGTGATCAAGTTTAGAAATCCAATGTAAAAATTCATCAACATGAAAATAACCATTAAATGATGGTGGTTCTATCCTCATGTTGTTAGTTAAAATAACAAAATAAAATAAAATAACAACAACAACAACAACAAAGCCTTATCCCACTAGGTGGGGTCGGCTACATGGATCATACGACGCCATTCGTTGATCCATGTTCATAAGATTCGACATGATTTTATGTTGGCTGTCGGGGCCTAACACAACCCTCCTCCTTTATCCGGGCTTGGGACCGGCTATAAAATATAGGCGGAGTTAAAATAAAATAAAATAAAAAGAATATAAACTAACAAATCATGGGAGAGAGAAAAAGAATGTAAGGATGTAACGAATTGGAGATAACAAAGTGGAGAAAACAAAAATAAAGGATGAATAAGTTATAAAAGATAAGAACAAAAACAAAACAAAGAAAAAATAAATGAATGATGGGGGAGAAGATGAGCACCAAAACGAAGAGGTAAATCTCCTCGAAAGCTCTGATACCACTTGATGCAGCGGAGGGATCGCAAAGTGGAGGAGATTACAACTTTCGAACGAATCCCAAAAGAGATTGATAGTTCAAAGCACTATCAATAGCTTGATAAACTCGGAATCCACCGAGGCTCGAAATCCATCGAGAAATAAAACCACAAAGGTTTAATGAATAATTTGGATAATAATCGAACTATCAATAACAAAAGAGTTTATGCCTATTTATAGGCATTTTACAATCAAATCTAAGCTAATTTAACAATAGTAACTAATAAATTCTAACTAATCTAAAAAGATAAATATAACAACAATAACTATTAAAATATTATCTTCTTTCTCCTACATCAGAAAGAATTCTCCCGGAAGCAGAAGTGATCCTGGTTGGAGTCATGGGTATGCAGTGGATGGTGATATACAGAAAATAAAGTGCAAATACTGCTCAAAAATAGTTTCAGGAGGTGTTTACCGTTTGAAGCACCATTTAGCTTGCACTCAAAAAGATGTTGGAGGTTGTTCGCAAGTTCCTGAAAATGTAAAAAACGAAATGTTCGGCATTGTGTACAAGATGCAAGAAGAACATACTCGCAAATCTCGAATGGACGAGGAAAGAGATAATGGAGAAGAGGATTGTGCACAAGTTGGTGACAAAAGAAAAGAAGTGGACAACAACCCAATAATATCAAATATTTTCAAAAGGAAACTCAGTCAGGTTACCATCAACTCAATGTACTAGAAAGAAACAAGGGAGGAGGCACGCCAAGCAATTGCTAGGTTTTTTTACAACAATGCTATACCATTTAATGTTGCAAAGAGCATCAAATTTCATAATATGTGTGAATTTATTTCACGCCATGGCATGGGCTTCAAATCGCCATCATATCATGAAATTCGTGTAAGTATTTGAAGAAAAAAATTGAACTAACTAAAGAAGTCATCGAAGGTCATAAAGCTGAGTGGAGGAAAGTTGGTTGCACAATTATGACGGATGGTTGGACGGATAGAAGGACAATAATCAATTTTCTGGTGAATAGCCTTAGAGGAATAGTTTTTTTGAAGTTTGTTGATGCATCAAATATTTGTAAGACTGCAGATAAAGTTTTTGAGATGATAGATGGTGTTATAGAAGAAGTTGGTGAAGACAACGTTGTTCAAGTTGTCACGGATAATGCAACAAATTATAAAGCAGCTGGACAAATGCTAATGGAGAAGAGAAAGAAACTAAGTATTTGTCTTTTGCTGATTTTTTTAGCTACCAGCCCATATGGAATATAATTGATGCTAGATGGGATAAACAATTTCATAGGCCTTTGCACGCCGTGGCATATTTTCTCAATCCTCAATTTCAATATAGTCCTAAGTTTAGTGCTGATGTTGAAGTTAAACGAGGACTATATAAGTGTTTGCAAAGGATGGTTCCGGAAGATGAAATTTCTTCGAAGATTGATAGCCAATTAGAAGACTTCAAGATGGCATCAAAGTTCTTTGGAAGTAAGGTGGCAAAAAATGCAATTTATAACAAACATCCAGCTAATTGGTGGGATTCATATGGCTTTGAACATCCTGAGCTCAAGAACTTTGCCATTAGAATTCTAAGCTTGACATGTAGCTCTTCTGGATGTGAACGTAATTGGAGCGCTTTTGAGAGGGTAAATCGTATTCCACTATTCCTTATTGATTTTCAATTGTTCTTTTAGACAACTTGTAGTTGTTAATTTCTTTACTATTTGTAGGTTCATACAAAGAAGAGGAATCGTCTAAAACAGAAGAGAATGATGTCGTTTATGTGATGACAAATTCAAAATTGTCCTTGAGAAAACAAGGTAGAAAGACACATGAATATGACGTGGATGATCTTTCTTCAGATGATGAATGGATTGTGGAGGACAATGAAGGGCTGGAATTAGAGGAAATGGTAGATGAAAGTGATGATGATAATGTGGTGCAAATTAATGAAGATCTTTCAAGTGTTGCTAATGTCAGAAGTTCAACTTTAGAAGATTTAACCATTCCTGATGATGATGAAATTCATGATTTAACCATTGTTGATCATAATGATGATTCCATTCAATTGGAAGTTGATGAGCATGAGGATGGAGATGAAGATCACTTACAAGATGATGACAATAATGACGTTGATAATGCAATATTTGACAAAGATGATTTAAATGACTTGCTTTAGTTTTATTCTAGGTGTAGACTTGAAGACTTTGAATCACTTTGATATTTTCTTATTTTGAAACCTTGACTTATCAGTCTTAACTCTTATCTATGCATGAATCAACCATTGCTGATTTTTTTCAATGAATATGTTCAGGGTGCAATATTTTTTTAGAATGTTACATATATTTCAAAATAACATTTCGGTAGAATCGGGCGAGTCGTATTACGATCTCACGTTTTACGAGTTCACCCAGACTTTTCGTGTCGACTCCGATTTACGAGTTTGACAACATTGGGTCTGGCCTTGCTGCGGAAGGCCTCCGTAGTACTCGCCAGCGGGTACTAGTAAGGGGTTCCGCTACAACGCTTGTTCGCCCACCTGATGCAGCGTTAAGGATGAATTCGGTATAGAAATTTAAATATAGCTAAGAGCAAACCCTAGGCTTGATGAACGATGTTCTATTGCGCCGTGCAAGTATGCCTCTGATATGCTTGAAAGATCTGCAGAAAACAAACGTCGATGTCGTCGGTTCAAGCGGACGATAGTCGACAAATAAAGTAGCAGGAATCCACCAGCACCTTAGAAGAAATCCAAGGCCAAGATCGTGCGCACACGAACTCAGGAATTCAGAAAAGTCTGAACTGGAAATTTAATCAAAGAGATAATAATGTTCTCCCTTAACTCTTACAAGTCAGGCCAATATATAGGGATTCCCATCTAGCAATACTATTAGCACTAGGACTCCTATAGTAAAAGGAAAACACAATCCCACTAGCATTAGGACTCCTATAACCTAACAGAAATAAAGTAATAGGAAATAACAATCCTAATAGCATTAGGACTCCTAAGGAAAATAAATTAAAAAGAAAATAACATTCCTAACAACATTAGGACTCCTAACAGATTCTTCAAATCTGAATCAAATTAAGTTGTTGACCACTAGAATTCTGTAGAATTCTCTTTTTTCTTGTCAACAGGATCTACATCAGGCTCCCCTGCTTGAAAAGAGCTCGACCCCGAGCTTGGTAATAGCAAACCTGGGGATGGTACATAAAGAGATCTGAAACATTGAAGGTAGATGAAATTCCCAAGTCTGCTGGCAAGATGATATAAGCATTATCATTGATACGCTTCAAAACTTTGCAAGGACCAAACTTCTTGTTCATTAATTTATGATAAGAACCAGCAGGAAATCTTTCCTTTCGTAAGAACACCATAACGAGATCATCTTCTTTGAAAATTATTTTTCGTTTACCCTTATCAGCATGCTCTTTATACTTAGCATTAGATTCTTCCAACTTCTTCTTGGTTTCTTCATGGATATGTTGGATACGCTCAGCCATATTGTCAACAGCAATACTTTTGCGTGAAGTTTCGGGTAAATTGATGAGGTCTACAACTTGGCGAGGCATTTTACCATAAACAATTTCAAATGGTGCCTTCCCAGTACTTCTGTTCACCATACTATTAAATGCAAATTCTGCTTGTGAAAGTGTTGTATCCCATTGTTTTGGTTTGTCACTTGATAAAGCCCGAATCAAGTTGCCAAGTGTCCGGTTAACCACTTCTGTTTGGCCATCGGTTTGAGGGTGGCATGTACTACTAAAGTTCAAGGTTGTATCAAATCGTTTCCATAATGACTTCCAGAAATAAGATATAAACTTTGAATCTCTATCAGATGTGATTGATTTAGGGACCCCATGAAGTCTAACGACCTCCCTGAAGAAAAGACTTGCTACGTGACTCGCGTCAGCAGTTTTTTTGCATGGGATGAAGTGTGCCATTTTTGAAAAATGGTCAACTACCACAAAGACAGAATCTGAGCCTTTTTGTGTGCGAGGAAGACCCAAGACGAAATCCATTGAAAGGTCTTCCCAAGGACCTTCTGGAATAGGCAGTGGGGAATATAATCCAGTATTTTGTGATTGCCCCTTCGAAACTTGACAAAGTCGACATCGTCTCACAAATTTATCAACGTCACGTTTAAGTTGAGGCCAAAAGTAGCGATGTTCCACGGCTGCCACTGTTTTATCCCTGCCAAAATGACCACCTAAACCACCAGCATGTAAATCTTGAACGATCTTGTCTCGCAAAGAAGTTCGAGGGATACAAAGTTGATTCCCTCTAAACAAAAAGCCATCCTGAATATGAAATCTGTTAGCCGGTTGGTGGTGCAAACAGGTTCTCCAACTAGTACTAAAATCTTCATCAAATTCATATAAATCTTTCAAAGATTCAAACCCAATTACTTCAACTTGAAGCGTAGCAAGTAACTCTGCACGTCGGCTAAGCGCATCAGCCACCTTGTTTAGTTTTCCACTCTTATGCTTGATAACATAAGTGAATCGTTGCATGAATTGTACCCACCTACCATGCATTCGACTGATAGTGGCTTGAGTCTGTAAGTGCTTTAAAGCCTCATGATCTGTATGCAAAATGAATTCTCGTTGGATGAGATAATGCTCCCAATGCTTGAGAGCTTGAACGACTGCGTATAATTCCAACTGATAAGTTGCCCATTTCTGCCTTGCATCATTAAGTTTTTCACTATAGAACGAAACAGGACGGCCCTCTTGTGAGAGCACATCACCAATACCATGAATAGAAGTATCACTATCCACTTCAAATACCTTCTCAAAGTCAGGCAATGCCAAAACGGGGGAACTTGTCAATTTTTGTTTGATGATTGCGAAACTTCTATCAGCTTCCTCTCCCCATTGGAACTTTCCTTTCTTTAAGCAAGACGTTATTGGTTCCATTATACTGCTAAAATCACGGATGAATCTGCGATAGAACGAGGCTAATCCATGAAAGCTACGAACTTCTGTGATAGTTTTTGGAGTCGGCCATGAAACGATCGCCTGCACTTTTTGAGGATCCACCTGAATACCTTGAGAGCTAATAATATATACAAGGAAAAGTAACCGATCAGTAGCAAATGAACATTTTTTGAGATTGACATCGAGTTGATGTTGGCGCAAAATAGTCAAAACCTTTCTAAGATGAACAAGGTGTTCAGCTTCAGATTTACTATAGACCAAGATATCGTCAAAGTAGACAACTACTGATTTCCCAATGAGAGATTTGAGTCTGTGGTTCATTAGTCTCATGAATGTGCTTGGGGCATTTGAGAGTCCAAACGGCATCACCAGCCATTCAAAAAGGCCATCTTTAGTTTTAAAAGCTGTCTTCCACTCATCCCCGGGCTCCATTCGAATCTGATGGTAACCACTTCGTAGGTCTAATTTGAAAAATATTTGAGACCCACTCAACATGTCTAACATGTCATCCAATCTAGGAATTGGAAATCTATACTTGATTGTTATCTTGTTTATAGCTTTACTATCAACACACATTCTCCATGTGCCATCCTTTTTTGGTACAAGGAGTGCTGGTACTGCGCATGGACTCATGCTTTCTCGAACAAATCCTTTCTTTATTAATTCATCCACTTGATCTTGTAAAATCTGATTTTCTTTTGGACTTAAGGTTTGGAAGACTTGAACCTGGTATTAGATCTATATGATGTCGAATGTCTCGCATGGGAGGTAATCCATCAGGTAATTCTTCAGGAGTAATGTCTTTGAATTCTAAAATTAAATTTTGAATTGCCTCTGTAGTGTGTTCTGGATCCAGAGGAACCTCCCCTATGCACACAAGTGCATAAACCTTTCCACTGTCTTTTACTTCAGAAATGAACTCATCTGCCCGTTCAATTAAGTAGACATTCTTCAAGCTATTTTCTTTAATTACTGAATCATGTTGTAATGATAATAAAGAGATGCGTTTTCCGTCTTTAGAAAACTTGTAGATGTTGTCTCGCCTTAAATGAGTTGCATTAACATCAAATTGCCAAGGACGACCCAAGATGATGTGGCTTGCATCCATATCCAATACATCACATGTGACCACATCCTTATAACTCTTGCCAATTGATAAAGATACCTTACACAATTGTGTAACTTCTTTGTTAGTGCATTTACTAATCCAACTAACTCTATATGGTGAAGGATGAGGTTCTGTTTTCAATTCTAATGTGTCCACCATTTTTTTTGAAACTATGTTTTCAGAGCTTCCACTATCAATAATGACTTTACAAAGTTTACCTTTCACTGTGCAACGGGTTCGGAATATTTCATGTCGCCGAGGGTCCTCTTCTTTCCTAGGCATTAATAATAGGCGTTGCACGACACTCGAAAGTTAGTTCTCCATCTTCATCAGCCCAAGTTTCTTCTTCAATTTCATATTCATCATTAACCTCTTGATCATCAGTTTCTTCTTCATCCTCTATTATTCGTGCTGAATGGAGTGCTGAACGTTGTGGGCACTCATTGGATCGGTAACCTAATTGTCTACAACGATAGCACACAAGAGAATTGGACTTCCCATATGAGTTGGAAGTCCTCTTAGCATTATCAGCACCGGCAGGTTTTGATTGTAAGCTTTTGTCAGCACTTCCAACCTCTTCAATTGCAGGAAGTTTAGATGAATTGCGTGCACTTGCCATCTTACTAGTCTCAGCAGAACGAAATTGTGCCTTGGCTCGTTCTAGTTGACGTTCAGCAGTTTCTGCCAAGGTGATTGCAGTGGTCATGATAAGATTGAATAATGATAACAAAATATTATGACGATATGCTTTGACATGATGATTAAATAGTATCGAGCCACCTGTTGTGGTTCTAGTTCAGCCAAGTTATTGCGAGATGTTAGACGATCGAATTCCGCTGTATAATCCCGCACTAGCCTTCCGCCCTGTCTACAATTTTGCAACTGTTGATAAAGAATCTGTTGATAGTTTGTTGGAAGATATCGATCCCACAACATTTGCTTCATTTTCCTCCAGCTTCGTATTGGTTGTTTATTTTTTTGCACTCACAAAGATTCCCGCACTAGCCTTCCGCCCTGTACAATTTTGCAACTGTTGATAAAGAATCTGTTGATAGTTTGTTGGAAGATATCGATCCCACAACATTTGCTTCATTTTCCTCCAGCTCCGTATTGGTTGTTTATTTTTTTGCACTCGCAAAGATTGAATTTGCTCCCACCATGCCCCTCCTTTTAAGCGATATGCCACCAATTTTGCTTGCTTATATTCTGGGATTTCCATGTATTCAAAAAATCGTTCGACCTTCGAAATCCAATCCAAAAAGTCTTTAATGGGTAGATGACCATTGAAGTGAGGTAATTCCATCTTCATCCTAAAATCAGGTTGTCCGTGTGCAAAATTTCTTCGTGGTTCAACAATTAACTCTTCTTCACTATCGCTGTCCACCAAAGAAGTGGCTGTTCGTTGTCGTCGATTTTCTTGGGTTGCTTCTGGTTGGACACGTGTATGAATAGGACCTTGATTCGTAAGCAATTTTTCGATGGCAACAGTAAGGAGATCTACCTTGGCTTCTAATCCTTCAAACTATTTTCTAGTTGGAATATCAGCCATGATCTCTTCCTCGCTCTGATACCACTTGACGCAGCGTTAAGGATGAATTCGGTATAGAAATTTAAATATAACTAAGAGCAAACCCTAGGCCCGATGAACGGTGTTATATTGCACCGTGCAAGTATGCCTCTGATATGCTTGAAAGATCTGCAGAAAACAAACGTCGATGTCGCCGGTTCAAGTGGACGATAATCAACAAATAAAGTAGCAGGAATCCACCAGCACCTTATAAGAAATTCAAGGCCAAGATCGTGCGCACATGAACTCAGGAATTCAGAAAAGTTTGAACTGGAAATTTAATCAAAGAGATAATAATGTTCTCCCTTAACTCTTACAAGTCAGGCCAATATATAGGGATTCCCATCTAGCAATACTATTAGCACTAGGACTCCTATAGCAAAAGGAAAACACAATCCCACTAGCATTAGGACTCCTATAACCTAACAGCAATAAAGTAATAGGAAATAACAATCCTAATAGCATTAGGACTCCTAAGGAAAATAAACTAAAAAGAAAATAACATTTCTAACAACATTAGGACTCCTAACAGATTCTTCAAATCTGAATCAAATTAAGTTGTTGACCACTAGAATTCTGTACAGCAGCAGAATTCTCTCTTTTCTTGTCAACAAGATCTACATCACCACCCTAGGAGCAGTCGCAAGAAGCGTCCGACACTACCATCATCGGAGGGACAGCAGCCGTGATCACTGCTGCCACTAGAGAGACAGCAGCCGTCTGCGCAATCATCGTTGCCACCACCCCAGCAACCTGTGGTGGGGGATGCACCGCTGACCACGCTGGACTCACTGGCCACTGATGATGGGGATGAGGAGGTGCGCCTCCTCGTCGGATGGTCAGATGAGGAGGTCCGCCTGGTTGCAGAGGCCATTGGCCTTCGTCACACTCGTTGGCTGCCTCGGGGCAAGAGGAATGACCCTACAACTGGGGGATGGTCATCACTTGGAATGCACGGGGTCAGCCGGGGGGGGGGGGGGGGGGATGAGTGGTCGATCGATGTGCTCTCCTTGGGGGTCCAGCAATTTCTCACCATCAGAAGTCTGTTTCATATCTGACTGCACGGTGGTCACTTTGTGTTCTGATACATTGGAGATTGAGGTGGAAAACATCATTGGTGATCTTTTGGTTGGTGCCCTGGCCATTTTGGCACCGGTGCTACTTTTGGGTAGGGAGAAATGTCTAGTTGAGCATTTTTGTACACTGCATCTTCTTTTCCTATTTGGGTTCGGGGTTTTGGCTTGACGAGATATTTATCATTTTGTCGCTGCTCTCCCTTTGTGAGCCTACTTTTTTAAATGACTTCCATTCCATAGTTATATATAGCTGCATGACAACCACAACTTTGGCGGTCATCCTTTTTCTCCTAAAAAATGTATATTTAGATTGTATGAGGTATTATTTTACACAAAAGTAAAAAGAGATCTACAATATGTAACCTCTCTGCTAAAAGAAAAATCTGTTACCTCTCTTGAATGTCCTTCGATTTTTTCCTAATTTATATTAAGCGTTTAATTTTTGTTCTCAGTCATTAAAGTTAAATCCTTCTATGCATCTTTGATGTCTACGAAGGAAGTTTATATTCTAATGAATTGTATGCTAGTTGATACGCTCTCTGCTGATAAAATTATTACCTTCAGAATGCTTTTGTGTTACTAATTTCTAAATAATTGCTTCATCTCTCCTTATGCAGGTTGCAAAAGAGCATCTAAAGCACGTGGTAAATAATGCTAGCCAAAAGATTTTTCCTAATCTACCTTCTGAACCTATAGAGATTGAAACTTTGCTTAGCAGTGAGTTCACATTTCTTTCTATATTCACTCATTCTTTTCTTTCTAAAATAAGATTTATTTTGTTATCATATTTCAACTGATTAGATGTAAGTTTGATTTTACATGACATGAAATGAATAGTTATAATTATTGGCCATTTTACAATTTTATCCTGGCCTTTAAATTAAAATGAAATCCTTTAAGTTTAACAATTAATATACTTTTCCCTTGAAGACAAATCTGCATGTTAATTCAATTGCAATACCTAGATGTGTTG
Source organism: Pontederia crassipes (assembly GCA_030549335.1). NCBI lineage: Eukaryota > Viridiplantae > Streptophyta > Magnoliopsida > Commelinales > Pontederiaceae > Pontederia > Pontederia crassipes. Next base: position 52,364,302 of record CM060191.1, on the reverse strand, counting down.
TTCCTCTAACAAATGCAGGACATATGGCTCTTTTTTTTTGTAACCAATCTTTTATGATTAAGGTTGTGTGCATAAGTCATAGCTGAATTATCAAGCTATGATTAAGATAAAAAAGATTTGTATGGATCCACGGCAGGGGGTGGGGTGCAGCCACAACGGGGAGTTCGGCAGGGGTGCCCCCTCGCGCCTATGCTATTCACACTAGTGGTCGAAGACCTCGCTAGATGCACTCGGGAGGCATGCCGGACTGGCCTCTTCAGCGGCTTCGCTGGTGGTCTTGTGCCATTGCTGCACAGATGACACCGTTTTCTTCGTGGAGGGGTCGGAGCTCGAGGCCAAACGGGTGGCCATTTTGGTGGAGATTTTTGGCGCGACGTCGGGCCTTGTGGTCAACCATGCCAAATCCACCTTCATCCCTTTTGGCATGGGGACAGAGGAAGCTCTGCGCTGTGCGGCAGAGCTGCGCACCCCGGTTGGCAACTTGCCCATCACCTATGTGGGCATTCCTCTCTCGGACCGGCATATTGGCTCTCGGAGGTGAACTCCGGTCATAGAGCGGCTGGAGCACCGCCCACCTGTGGACGTCTTATTCTACTTAGATCTGTTCTCTCTTCACTTTTGACATACATGTCTGTGCTTCCGCTGCCAGCCTAGGTCTTATCACAGATTACTCTATGAGGAGCATGTTCTTTTGGCAGGGATGCAGCCCTGCCCGCTGGGTTCATCTTGTTGCATGGCATAACATTTGCAAGCCTACATCACAGGGTGGATTGGGAGTTCGAGACTTCCGTCGCACTAACTGGGCGCTCCTTGCTCGGTGGGTGGAACGTATTATGGGGCCTGAGGAAAGCTTATGGAAAGAGGTCTTTTTCATTTGCTATGGTCGAGATCTATCTTGGGGCTCCAGGCCCATCCTACCCGTGGTGCTTCTTCCTTTTGGAGAGGGGTGGCGGCATTATTCCCCCTTGTGCGACTTTACATGAGCCCATCACTTGGCTCCGGAGAGATATTCTCTTTTTGACAGCATGATTGGTTACCGGTGGCACGCTTCCAGCACCCATAGATACAGAGGATCTCAGGGCGGACCACGGACTCATCCGGCGATCTCGGATTCCGCTGAAAGTCAAGATCTTTGCTTGACTTTTGAGGCGTGAGTGGACCCTCACTCGAGTTTACACAGCACGATGGGCTCCCCATGCGGATACTTCATGTGTATTGTGCAGGGAGATGGAGGAGGATGTTACTCACCTATTCTTCGCATACTGAATGGCTCGAGAGATGTGGTCTCAAACGAGCATTGTGGGTCAGGTTACTCCGGTACATGCAGACTTTTGGCAGTCCATGAGGTGACTTGGCAGACGGAGACACAACTGGAGGGTTCCGATGGCGACCTTTTTGGCAGGTGCTTGGGTTAGCTTCAGCGCAACCGGGTCATTTTTGATGGAGAGAGCTGTCAGGCAGTGTACACCACCTGTTTTGTCTTCTTCGGGAGTGGGGTCTTGTCTAGCGTCTGTACTCTTCTTTCTTTTGCCACTCTCTGGAGAATGTGTCTCTTGTACATCACATTTCCTTTACACTGATATATACATGGATGGCAACCTAATTGGTAGTCATTCTTTTCCCTCTCAAAAAAACAATCTTGAAGCCCTTCTATTACATTCTCAAATTTGTTAGGTGATAAATTTACTGCATACTAGACATCCTAGATGTGAACTAATGGGTTCAGTACCTACCCAACCCCGCACAGGATATCTTTGGGCTTGATTTGGGCTCAAGTTGGGCAGGGTTTCTGATTTGGTGTGAACCATAGCAAGGCCTAGTCCAAGTTTCTGAAAAGTGATTTATGGCAAAATGATTATTTGAATCTTCCAAATAAGTTAAATGGGTTACCCCAACAATGCCCTGAGGCTTGGGCAGGTATTGGCCTGTCTTGAGACTTCCTACAAAAGTTTAGCCTGAACCACACCAACATGAAATTCCACATCTAACCTAGCCTATGTATACTTACGAACCACTCATTATACTCTGGAAGATTTGATCGTGCATGTAGTGTGGTACACGACTTCTTATATTGAGTTAGTGATCTTTTTTCTTTTTTTGAGGAGAGTGTTAGTGATCTTAGTTGTTCAACAACATAAATTGTAATCAGAATAACCATGCAAATGTCACTGGTATATAAATCCAAGTCTCATTATAGAAAGCCATTGAAACTAGGGACTTTGGGTGATGCCAATGTGGAATCAAGTCTTCTAGAGTATGTGGATGGATACTGTCGAAAGAAAAAAATCCAATAGCATTGAATGACATTTCAACTCAAATATATGAATGGGCATGACACATGCATTCTTTTCTAATTTAAAAGAATGGTGAATCTTATCTCTCTTTCTCTAAACCCTAAACCCTAAACAATGGTGAATCTTATCTCTCTTTCTGTCCTCTCTCTCAAAAGTTAAAAGAATGGTGCAAACCATCAAAAGGATATTTGGTGTGAAGATGAGGTGAAATGCAAATACTCATTCTAGATTTGATACAAGTACTCAAAGAAGTGTACTTGCATTTGATGCTGCTTTTCCGAATTTCTTGTGGAAAAGCAAAGGTTCTAATGTTCATGTTCATTTTGGGCGTTAGAATTAATAATTTGGGGTTTCATAATGAATGATTGGATTTTTTATTCAAGAATACTACTATCTCATTATGCTTTCTCTAAAAAAAACTATCTGATAATGTTGAAAAGTGGAGGTTTCTTGTCAAGCCCTTCTCTGATTTTTGAATAATAAGAAAAAAAAATCAATGGTTCTAGTGCTTGAAGATCTTTTGTGCTTTTGTGCATATTGTGGTTAAAACATTGAAATTTTGCCACGTGGTATTGTTTCTACTGGAATTTTACACTCATGTCTGGAGTTTCATTTTGTTGGGAACATTTCTTGATTTCTAGATGTGTCTATGAATTATCACTTTCCCTTACTTCTAATAACTTTTGCCTCCTGACAAAGTGAAGGTATAAATCTCTCAACTTTAAGGTGTCATTTTTTGTGGATGCAGAAAAAGAGTCTGATTTACAGCCATCATGGATTCCAAATTTCAATAAGGAGCTTATACAGAGTGTATCATTCTCAGAACATGAAACATTTGACCATCCTGTCGCATGTAAGCGCTGATGCCTGTATTTTCAAGTTTTCCTCAATTATAAGCAACAGAGAACCTCAAAAGAAGCAATAAATAAAATAGCATTTTTTATATTGATTAAGTCCTCTTATATATTTTTTTTGAGAGGATTAAGTTCTATTATATGATTTTTCTACGCATGTTATATGAAATTTACTTCTGTAATTAATCTTCATTTGCTTCACGCTTATTTTCATGTTCTAACTTGAAGTTTTTATGATTGGTTATCTATGCAGGCCTTTTGGTTGTGTCATCAAAGGACGAACGACCTATCAATAGATTTATTGATCTTTTCAATACGAATCAGTTACCTTCCCTCCTTAATGATGGTGTGATGGATCCTAAAATATTGAAACATTACCTTTTGTTGCATGATAATCAGGAGGGCTCAACAGAGAAGTATATTTCTTCATTCTTTTTTTTCATCACAAAATATTGATCTAAATATCTGCTATCCATATTATTTACTGAAGGGCTTCCTAAAAAAGTACTGCAGGGAAAGTATTTCTAAGATTTCTAACTGAATTATGAGAATGAAAATAACTTATTTGTCTTTATAAAAATTTTCTTTTGATCATAACGGACCAAACAGAGCTGCAAGCACAATTCTTATAATGCAAATAACTATCACAAAAACTGACCCTTGTATTAGCTCTATTTATACTCAAAACCAAGATCTTAGGGTTTGCAAGATTGAAGATCGTAAAATCAGATCGAGGATTTACCTATATATTAAAAAATATTTTAAAATATTTATTTATGTAAAAGAAATATTTTCTAAATGAACTTATAATGGTGCAGATTATAGATACTACACCCTAACTTGGTGCTCATCCTTTTCCTCCTAAAAAAACTATTATCATATTAACACTTCCTACAAACATATTTACGTATATATATATATATATATTAGTTTGCTCTAAAAAAATATTAGTTATGTAATAGTAATTTAATGTGAATTAACAAAAAATTGACATCCTAACTCACTTGTATATGATGCTTCCTTTTGATGATTTATATATACACGGATGACATCCAACTGATGGTCATCCTTTTCCTTCTCAAAAAAAATAAATAAATATATAAAAAATTGACAATGATATGAATAACTTGGAGTACCATTATAAAATTAACTTTTAATATATATTAATATTAAATTTACTTTGTGAAAATATTATTAAAATTTATATTAAAGCCGATCATCTTTCTCTTAATTTTGTCCTCCAAAAGTCATGTTGAACTTGGTGAAAAGTATAAAAATGATAGAGAAAAAAATAAAAAATATTGAAACAAATTTCTAGATCTCGATCCTGATATGATGTTACGAAATTGATCCCTGATTTGATATCATGATCACAAATCCTAAGTGAGATCGTGATATCGTAAGATCCTATGATCAAGATCGTGATCTTGACAATCGTGCTCTAAAGTAACTTTAAAAAAAAATCTTGCTCTAAATTATAGTCAGATTTCTGTTCTAAATATCTGGTCCAGGACGATTGATGTTCTTTTGACTTAGAACTTTTTTGCGCCTAATCTACAATCAAGATTGTTTGCAAAGAACATGATTAATGTGGAACTTTACATCTGGTGATGATTAACTTATCTTGATTTCATAAGTTCTATATGCATAGTTAGTGAGGAATAAATAAGAAATCAAGAGTAATATCTGGTTGTTTGCTTTCCTGAAAGAGACTTTGCATGTCTATTATCTGTTCCAAACTGCTTGTGTTCTAGTGGTACCCCTTAATCACTACATGCAATATTCTTTACATGTCTCTCCTTATCTTATGTTTATTGGTTGTCTGCTTCTGTTCAAAGACAACATTACTTTGTGCACTTGATTCTTATATTACATTTGAATAAATCTGTTTATTCTGTATCTGAAGGTCAACCAACATTTTAGCAGAAATGAGGAATACTTTTGGTTCTAACTCCTGCAAGTTACTGTGCATAAATTCTGCTGAAGGTGCCAGTGGTGACTCAAAACATATTCAATGGGTACCTTATGTATGTTGGTGGTCGCACTAGACACATCATTTACCTTTACTTTTTCCTTCTTTCTGATATATCTTGAAGCTTGTTTGTGCTCTTATGTTTTGTAGAGACATCATGTTGCATTTGGTAGTGATGTTGCCCATTTCCTTAGTAGTGAAGATCTTAACGCGGTAATTTTTCTTCACTTTTATTTATTGTTTGGAATGAATAATTCTTATAAAAAGTAATAGAAATGGATTGTTCGTCTTAATTGTTTTTATTTTCTATTATAAAAAATAATAGAAAGGAATAATTCTTATAATTCATATTAGAATTAGGCAATGTTTCATTTTTTTTTGCACGAAAAAATTATGTTAGAGTCAGAGCCATCTAAGGTAGTATCTTTTCCACTATAAATTTATTTTGGTATTAATCTCCTTTTTGCTACATTCTTCATGTAAGCCAAATTTGGACTTATCCAAGTACTTAACTGGGCGTCTCTTCTGAAATCACTTCTTAGTCTTGAGGTCCACTTGTTTTCTCATTTTACCTTCTTGTCAAATGGGGGAAGTGATTTGGTTTTCTTACATTCCACAAATACCACAAGAGTGTTTTGTAATGGTCTAGTCATCCTTTATCTTTCTACAATTACAATCTTGAGGTCAATGTCTTCTGAAGACTTATGAAGATTGCATTTTCTTCGTGGTAAAGTGCCTTAGTCCATTTGAAGCCATAGATATTGCATGAAATTTATTGTACTTGGGTTGTTAGATATTTTTGAATGTGATTGGTATGCTTTGGAACTCCGCCTATGTTTTATAGCCGGTCCCAAGCCCGGATAAAGGAGGAGGGTTGTGTTAGGCCCCGACAGCTAGCGTAAAACCCTGTCGAATCGCATGAACATGGATCAACGAATGCAGAATGGCGTCGTATGATCCATGTAGCCGACCCCACCTAGTGGGATAAGGCTTTGTTGTTGTTGTTGTTGTTGTTGTTGATTGGTATGCTTTGGATCTAGTGTGATTGGTATTGAGCAAATGTTTATCAATGAGTTTACATGCTTTAAATCTTTGGTATTTTAGATAAAGGATTTTATGCAAGAAGTCTGTTGTAATCATCTCATTCCATACCTGGAGCAAAAGATACGCATCCTTAACCAACAGGTTTTTCTGCTCTGATAGTACTAGCACTTTTGGATGAAATTCCTATTTTGGATTTTCTAATATCTATGATGCTAGGTTTCTACAACGAGGAAGGGCCTTCGAAATCAGATCAAGAACTTGTGGTTCAGAAAAGCGAAAGAAGATGTGCCTGAAACTACACATGGTCCTACGTGAGACACATTGAAAAATGCTCAACCTGTTTTCCGATTTATTAGTTCATAATTCTGATTATTTGCATTGAAACTGTTTTTGTTCTCATGTCAGGTATACTTTTAGCTCCATTGAGTCGCAAATGAGAGTTTTGGGTGATTATGCCTTCATGTTGCGAGATTATGAACTTGCCTTGTCGAATTATCGTCTCCTCTCGACGGATTATAGGCTTGACAAAGCCTGGAAACGTTATGCGGGGGCACAAGTAAGGTTTACTGTTATTATGAGTATTTTGTCCTAAAATAATCTTGTCCAATCTTTTAACTTGAGGGCTTGCTGTCACTCTATGGTTGATATCTTTCTTTCCTGCATAACATTGGAAATAGAAGATGGCATAATTGGTCTTCTTCACCCTCTTTTGTTGATGTTACCTTTTTAAAATATGTTGAAAGACACCATTATGGTTGAGTCCTCACTCTTGAATGTATTATTTAGAAGTAAATGTGATGTCATCTTCTTAAGAACTTGACGATGCCAAAGTCAAGGTTCTCAACCATGTGATGTGTGCACATGTCACGGGGTCATTCCCGGGCACAAGACCACATGCAGTGACTAGATGAAGGGGCACCTAGCCAAGCATGTTTTGAGTATGCAGCGGAAGTATAATGGTCGAGACGACTTGCTGACAGACACTCTTATAGCTTTCAATCATGGACATGACTACAATGTTCAACGACATTAGCACATTGAAACACCAATGCGGGCACTTGACATTTGAATGGTTGTTTGAAGAATCACAGGACTGCCACCACACGATCAAGGCACATCATTAGAATTAAGAAGCTTGTTTGCATAAAATACATGAACATGGACATGTGTGTTAGGCCCCGACAGCCAACGTAAAATCCTGTCGAATCTCATGAACATGGATCAACGAAGAATGGCGTCGTATGAACCGACCCCATCTAGTGGGATAAGGCTTTGTTGTTGTTTGTTTGTTGTTTGCATAAAATACATATGAGCTTGGTGTTGTGGGGGGGGGGGGGTACTAGTGCACTTCTTAAATATGTTGGATTGGCAACATGTGATGCGGAAAACAATCTCCAGGGGTGCAGTTTTACAAGATTCCATTGTCCAACTTTGCTAAGTCTAAATACAAAAGTGGAAATGCAAAAGACTAAGGCTCTAGGGGTAATTTGGCATTCATAAGAATGACCTTGCTAGATTATTCCACAAGAGCGGATAACTTGGTACTTTGCAAGATTACGCAATGAGGGACATTTGCGGGTTGGCGCCGCGAGTCTTTGTGCGTCGTGTCACAGAAAAAGAAAAAGTAAAGACACTCTCCCCCAACAAAGTCGGTGTCGCTTTCGAGGGGATCTTCATCTTCAATCTTGACTTTGCTTGTACAGTTGGAGTCTGCCTTCTTTGCCATACTTTTGCTTCATCAGTGTCACACAACACAAGGAATTCCCGTGTCATTTCAGGGCTCACTGAGGACTCCTTAAAGCCTATTTCGCTTCCTGATCCTTTGTCAAATTTGGGTTCGTAACTTGTGCAGCATAAGTGGAGTTCGCAATGTGAGCGCTCTGACTTCATCAAACAACTATCTGTTTATCAAGTTTCTGTAGGCTTAAACTTCTCTGAACTTGTGTGATGTCAACTTGGTTGGTTTGGCTTGTTGGGGAGGATTAACTCTTGGACGACTTCGTGAGTAGCTCGGAGGAGTTGCTTCAGGATGGCGACAAGATTGCTATGAGAGTCTTGTCATTCGATAGGCATGACTTGACTTGATGTTTTTATGTTGCAGATGGTTGTGACGTGGAGTCATCCATCTTTGGAATGCAGAGCATAGGACCACCTCATCCTGGTCATTCGGACCTGAGCATAATTCTTCGATTGGACACCTTGGAACTTGTCTGCTTTGAATCGTTGCTGGGAGCACAATGTTGTATAACCTGGACTGGAGATCAATCCGGATTAATCATCGGGTTAGGTCGGATCGGATTAACCTGGATGCTCGAACCAGATATAATAAATTAATATTTAAATGGCAATACATGATAACACATAAGTGATAATTCATAACACAAAATCTTCAACAACAACAACAACAAAGCCTTATCCCACTAGGTGTGGTCTGCTATATGGATCTTACGACGCCAATTCGTTGATCCATGTTCATGAGATTCGACAAGGTTTTACGCTGGCTGTCGGGGCCTAACACAATCCTCCTCCTTTATCCGGGCTTGGGACCGGCTATAAAACATAGGCGGAGTTATAACACAAAATCTTCATAACTCAAAAAAGAAATCACAAGATAAAAGCAAGTCTTCATAATTTTATAAGCCACAACACAAAGCTTAAAACAATTCTTCCTAACATCAAAAGATAACTAGGCAAAACTGACGCTATACTAAATTATAAGTCTCAACAAACATCTTATAACAATTTTCATGACATCAAAAGATAAGTGCTAGCAAGTGGACAATTCTTCAACAGTCTTGATCTCGAGGAAAAGAATCCAAATTATATTCCGAATCTTCATCATCGTTTTCTTCCACTTCACCTATAAATAAAAAAGTTATATTCAGATTTTTCGTTTATAAACAAAAAATTATTTAAGAAGTAATAAATTTACCTTCTTGCATATCAATTCTTGGACATTTTTTTTAGGAGAATCAATTCTTGGACATTCCAAATCATTATAAAGCATTTTGTCCAACTCGTCATAATCAATTAACGAATTATCTTCCTCTTCCATAACCCAAAACCTCAATCTTCTCCATGCTGTCATAATCAATGGGATCAAAAAGTGCTTTTTCTTTATTAAGAGCTCTATAAGATAATGTAAACATAAGTAAACGAAGGCAAGTTAAAAATAATCAATGAAATAACCTACCAGTGGACTAGATGTTCACCCTTTCTTGATGGTTGGACGTGGATTTTCTATGGCTACAATGAAACAACAACACTTTCAGAGGAGAATGATGCTGCATTGAAAATATTGTACATTATATCCGTTTCTTTACTAGGAGGGCGAAGTTTCGTGATCTTGTCTCCCACCTCTTTACTGTTGCCTTGCATATTTTTGGGACTTCTGCACGACATGGAAGCCACCCCTTGGCGACAGATGTGTTTGGAGTTCCATTACATTCATTAGCCATGTGAGATGGCCAAGAGAGGATACAACCATGGATGGTCTCTTGTGGACACCTAGGCCATCTAGTTACTGTCATAGTTGTACTCTAGGTGTTTGTGGTAGTGGTGGTCTCATACACACTTGTAAGTTACATGGCCTTTTCATCTTTAACTCTAGGTGGATGTCTACCTGAGCTCAATACCTTCCCTCATCAAAACAAAGAGAAGATAATGGATTTTTCTTTTCTATTTTGAAGAAGTTAAATTTAAACTAAGATCTGTCTTTTGAAATCGTTGCTACTATTGGTTACTTATGAGCACTTACAAATCACTGTTACTAAAGTTGTGAATTCCTTTCAAAGCTTAGCCTGTCAATCAACTTAAAGTCGCTGACTTTTTTTTTTTTTTGAGATTAAACTCACTGACTTAGCTTTACATACAGAAGTTGCTGACTTCTTGGTTTATTTGTGAGCAAGGTTCAGCGAGCTAAGAGTCCTATTTTGATAATTTGTTTTGGCTTCCAAGTCTTTATTTGACTGATGCAGAATGGTTTTTTGTGATGCATTGTTTTTGACATGTTATGTATCATAAGCTCTTTAATTTTCTTTTGAAACTGAATATTGTGCTTTTCTTAGGGTTTGAGTGGAAATGCAATTTTCAGTAGTGGCTTATTTGGCCACATGTGAACTTGATGCCGTAAATTCATAATTTCAATTGGCAGTAATGCCGGTGCATATGAGACAGCTAAATGAAATAAAAATTCCACAAATAATCTTGAAATGCAGAAGGAACACAATTCCAACAATTTGATGCTCATACTAGAGTCAGATTTCTGTTGAAACCAGAACAAAATTGTGTATCAGATAGATACGGGAACTAGAATCTTTCTTCTGTTTGTAGAATTGAAAGGGAATTGTATTGACATGAGAAACATGTTGCTGGTCCTGGAATAGTCTAATCGGACTCTACTGAGAAATTTCTCACACAAGAGAAGGCTGAAGATTGAAATTCTTTATGTTATTGATGTGATGTCCCATACCATCCCTTTTATATGGTTTACAAACCAAGTTAATTCAGCACACAATAAATCCCTAACAAGAAAAGGAAACCGAACCCAAGCCTAACCATGAAATGATCTGAGATTGTCTAAAGAATAGAATACTAATCCTTCTAGAAAAATAAATTGTAAGTTTCAGGTTATGAAACTACTTGTACTGCACCATATTGCACCACCTCAGGTGCTCACCCTCGATCTTGATTGGTTGAGTGTATGATTCATGATATATCGAATTAATTAATAACATTAAAGGCGGTAGAGATACCAAGTTGTTTTGGAAGATTCCACAATGTACGAAGGATTTTCATGGACCAAACTTTTTTTTTCTTGAACTTGTGATAATTCTTTCTGGAAAATTTTCCCTTAGGAGGAATGGCCATATTTAAATCACCCTCATCGTAGACCTTTGAGCTGCACTAATGATCTGCAACTTTCCTGTACTTCATGTTGGAAATTTCAAGTTGTTATTTTGTTGTTTCTTGAATCTCCTGAAGTATATTGACCATATGATCAACAACAACACTGTTTCCATAAACTATCCTCAGGCCCCATGATCCGTGTGACCCACCAAGCTAGGAGAGCCCAGCTAGTGCAGCGGAGATCTCGGACCCCCAATCCTCCCTAAGTAGTGGATCGGCAGATATTGCTCCATGCAACAAGATGGACTCCTCGCCGATCGGATCCGCAGCCCTGCCAGAAAAATCTACTCCTCAAGGAGTCCATGCGCTTGATAACCTGCTCTGGAGCTCGAAAAACCTTCATGAAATATGTCGGAAGCGCTGAGAGGACGGAGCAGAGGAGGACGAGCCGACCACCTCGAGATAGAAGTCATGAGTGCCAACCCTCAACTCTCTGCTCCATGCGCTGTATGACTGGAGTCCACCCGCAAGAGCTGATATGTCGATCGGAGAGAGGGAGGCCCAAGTAGGTGATGAGCAAGGTGCTGATCGGAGTATGAAGCTCAGTCGCGCATCTGGCAGCATCCTTGGGAACCATGCCAGAGGGAATGAAAAAGGATTTAGCATGGTTTATCTGGAGACCGGTGGTCGCACCGAAAAGCTCTACGAGGATGGCCACTCTTAGAGCCTCCTGCTCAGAGCCCTCTATGAAGAAGACCGTGTCGTTCGCATACTGGAGGAGAGGAACTAGACCCCCGGCAAAACCGCTAAAGAGGCCTGTCGTGCATGACGCCTGAGGACATCTAGCGAGGGCATCAACCGCCAGAACGAAAAGGATGGGGGCTAGTGGGCAGCCCTGGCGAATCCCACACTGCGGCTGAACCCAGTCGCCCGATCTCGCCCCATTGACTAGGACCGCGAAAGAAGCAGTAGTGATGCAACGCTTCATCCACGCAATCCATGTCTCGGGGAAACCTCGGACCTGCAAAGAACGCCAAAGAAACGGCCATGAGATAGTGTCGTATGCTCTCGAGAAGTATCTTGCCTCGTGGGGCCTCATCTTTCTGGAGGAGTGGCGGCGCTACTCCCACGTGTGCGCTCACTCATGATACCCTCCCTTGGTTCTGGAGAGGATTTTTCATTTTGGTGGCACGGCTGGTTCCCCGGGGACCCATTGGTGGAGGCATTGGCAGCACATCCTGATGCGACAGTGGCAAAGACTTGGTCTGAAGCTGGTGCCATTGATTCTGGCTCCTGGACCCCTCTTTTCAGATCAGCTTTTACGGACCAGTGCATCACTGAGCTCCTAGCGCTTCACTAGAGGATCGCTCCCTATTGTCCCGACTGATCTAGGTCAGACGGCTGGGAATGGCTTTCAGAGTCTTGGTCAGCGCGCAGTCTATATATCAGATTCCTCCCAGATATGGATACATCTGAGGACGTCATGACAGATTGTAGACTCATCTGGAGATTTTGGATACCACTGAAAGTCAAGATCTTTGCTTGGCTCATGCATCGGAACCGGCTTCTCACCAGGACATATAGGTTGAGATGGGCACCTCACACGGACAAGAGGTGCATTTTGTGTGGTGACGCAGAGGAGGACGTCGATCATCTATTTTTAGAGTGTCCGACAGCACGAGGTATTTGGCAGCAGACGACCATTGGAGATTTCTTCCCCTCGGATTCGCAATCTTTATGGTGGTCTTTTCGGGTCCTGACACGACAGAGGCAGAGATGGAGAGCGCCTCTGGCGACTTTTTTTGCCGGTTCTTGGGCCATATGGCTTCAGCGCAACCGGGTGATTTTTTGTGGGGAACGATGTCAGCGTATTGTACACCACATCTCTTTTCTTTTGCGGGAGTGGGGGTTTGGATAACTGATATACTTTTCCATTTTTTGTTGCCTATTTTGAGAGCTCACACTTGTATATCATTTGCACTCCCTAGATCTATATATACCTGGATGATGACCACATAATCGGGTGATCATCCTTTTTCTCCTCAAAAAAAAAAAACAACACTGTTTCCTTGTTCCTTTGGTAGCATAACCAGATCAATATGTTTCTTGTTGGATGCCCCAAAACAATAAAGAACAGAGTGTTCCCTGCTTATTTTGGCACAATATTTTATGCAGACTCTGCTGTGCTAAAACTTGAGTCCCATTGTTTTGTTTCGTTTCTCAAAATAGCTCGAATTAAACCAATTAGTCCGATTTGGAATGACATGTACTACTGAAATTGAGTGGTTTCAAATCTCCTTCATTAGGTCGTCTAAAGTTGAGATAGGAACTTAGGATCACGAGATGAAGTAATGGATTTTGGTACATTATGTTACCAGACTACCTCTCTAAAGAATATGTTCGCAATGTTGCAGGCATCAGGGAATGAAATGCAACACATCAGGGAATGAAATGCAACATTTTAGAAAATTGGTTCACTACAATGAATATGGAATCTGCCCCTTGTGTTCTTGGAAGTTCTAACAAAAAGTCCTGTGTTCTAAGTCTCTCCCTCAACAATTTGGTCAATACACTTTACTGGAAACCAATAAAAGTGTTCCTCTATTGCTGCAATTTTTTTTCTTCTGAAATGACCACTAACTCCTTTATGCGGATCCTGCAATATTTTATCATGAAGGGAGCTTTGGGGAATGTGAAGTGCGGTTGCACTTAAATAAAAACCCGTCTTGAATACAAGAGGTTAGGTTGAGGACATTGAAGATGGTTAATGTGCTCTCCTAGTGTCTTGTTGCATGTAAGAATATCATTGAAATAAAAAAGAATATCATTGAAATAAACCATAGCAAACTTTCCAATAAAAGGCTTGAGCACCTGACTCGTTAACCTCGAAAATATGCTAAATACATAGGATTATCCAAATGGCGCTCATCCTTTCTTCCCTCAAAAGACAATTATCCAAATGGCATGACTACCCTTTCATAAGACCCTTCTTGATTTTGGAAGCAGTTTTCCATTCATTCCCAGCAAAGTTGTCAAGATCTTGATGTATATCTTAAGATCTTACGATTTTATGATCTTACTACCCTAACTGATCTTGATCCTACCTTCAGGATCTTATACGCAATACAATTTTAATTTTGATCACATGATCTTACAATCTTATATCCTATATGATTAAAACAATCCTTTAAATATTAATAAAGTTATATATTTAGGATAATTATAATAGTTTAGATAAAGTTTAATAATTTTCTTAATTTTAAATACTTTTTATATAATTTTGCTTAAGAACCAATATAAATATGTCTCAATTAGGTGTAATTGAAAATTTAAATATGATAAATTTATCAAAAGAATAATTATTATATTAAAATATATATTTGTATTAATAGGTAGGATCTTAAGATCCTTGATCCAATCTTATAATCTTATGCATGATCCCGATCTTGACAACCTTGATTCCCAGGTTCATGGTCAAGTTGATGATAGAGAAAATGCAAGAACCACTCAACATAACGAGCTTATCACCAAGTCAAGGAGTTGGGAATCAATATTTGATAGTTATTTCTTTTTTGTTGTGCTATATACCTGTGTGCTAATTATCATCCTTGGTATCAAAAGGGTGGGGATTGCACTTATGTATCCTTTTTTTTATGACATCTTCAACTTGTAAGAAGGCTGAAGATTGGTCGAAAAGTATATATATCATAAATGTCCCATACCATCCCTTTTAAAGAGTTTTCAAGTCGAGCCATTTCAGCACAAAATAAAGTCATAACCGGAAAGGAAAACAAAAACCCAAACTTCACTGGGAATTGAAACAAAAAATCTGAGAATAACTAAATAAAAGGAAAGTAATCCTATTAGGAAAAGGACTCCTAAGTTTCGGGTTCTGAAACTAATTGTACTGCATCACATCTAAATTTGAGTTATTACGTTTTTTATATTCCATTTCAATGGTACCTCTCTTTATCACAAGGCATGCCATTGCCTTCACTTACCTTTGAAAAGGGTTATTCACACTTTTCTATTGTTTTCAACATGTCAATTTATATCTGAAAGACTTCCTCAGAGATAGAATGTGATTTCATATGTTATTTACTCAGATTTTCAAAATCCTCTTTCTAAATGTCAAATATTGAATAGTCGTTGACATGGATTGTCAGTAATTCCTGTGGACTTTGCTTATGTTTTTGGATTATTGCACTAAACATTTTAATACCCTGAAACTGTTTCTTATCCTTTCATGTCTATGTGTTGCTTGTTAGTCTCTAATTAGACTTGAGTTTGTTTACCATGAGTCACATTATCCTTGATTTCAACCCTGATACATTGTGTTGTAATATTATTCACGTAGGAGATGAGTGCCCTTTCATACTATATGCTGGATCAATCAGGAAAAGTCTCAGAATGTATGGAAGATGCCTTTACTTGTTATCTGGTACAGATGTTTCTTTTCTTTTTGCAAAAATATCTATCATCTTACAAGTTGTATGATTATTCTAGATGTATTGATTGTAGTAAGTTATCTGTTTTGATTGTACTTGTCTAGTGATGATATATGTAATTGTTGCATTTTCCACATAACTTATTACTTGGATATTAAGCTTGTCATCTTATCTAATTTCTTAATTTTATATGTGATCTTTCGTTGTTGGTGGGTATTACAGTTAGAATATTGTGGCTCATGCATTTTTCCTGTCTGGGAGTTGAAATCGTGGTTTTGAGCCCTTATGTAGCTAACTATCTTATATATAATTTGTTCAATATATGTTTTGGATGATTAATGCCCTGATTACTCCTCCTTCTTTAGAGGATGTTAATCAGCCCTAAAAAACATCTGTATTTTGAAGGCCACTTTTTTCCGCATACTTGCGATTGTGTTAGGTGGAGTTGCTTAAAGCTATCTTTCTGTATTGCCTTTTCTGATATATAATTATTTAATTTACTTTCAGAAAATTGGTTCTATTGGTCAAAGATATGCCACAAGATGCGGTCTCTGGTGGGCGGAAATGCTCAAGGCAAGGGGCCAATTTAGGGATGCAGCAAATATATATTTTCGGATCTCTAGTGAGGTACTCGATAAAAATTCTAATAGAACTTTGATGGTACACCTTAGATGTGCAGCTGATGACTTATTTTAATATTAGGAGCCCCCTTTGCATGCTGCTGTGATGCTTGAACAAGCATCATACTGCTATTTGCTTTCTAGACCACCTATGTTCCGCAAGTATGGTTTTCATCTTGTTCTGGCTGGTAACCGATATTATATATCTGATGAGGTACACATTTTCTTTCCAAATTTTATTGAGATATTAAAAGTTTTAAATTTTTTTGCACTCTGTTTTTGACATTTTGTTGCACGTTATGCAGAGACAGCATGCAATTCGAGTGTATAGAAGTGCTATCCTTGTTTACAAGGAAAAGGGTTGGAGTTTCATCACTGATCATGTTCATTTCAATGTTGGAAGGTACAGCTTAATGTTTCCTCACATTTTTTACTCTGCAGATCATTATCATATTTTTCATGTATTTCAGGTGGTATGCTTTTCTTGGGATATTTGATGTGGCAATCAAGCACATGTTGGAAGTCTTGGCATGTGGCCATCAGTCCTTGGCAACACAAAAATTATTTCTTAGCGACTTTCTCCATGTTGTTCAGGTAAAAAACGTATGTCTTGTCTTTTGTTCTATGGAGATCAATACGAACAGTTGGTTGACATAGAAAACTCTAACTTCATTATGTTTTACTTCAAAAGAAAATAATCTCATTACGTTTCAGAGCATGGGGAAGAAAATTGAGGTGCATAAGCTTCAACTTCCTGTTATAAATATGTCAACGCTTAAAGTCATATTTGAAGACAATCGGACTTATGCATCATCCTCAGCTGTAAGTTCACTCTAGCCTAGCGGATTCTGGAAATATTTTCTTTTCTGATACTCAAATGGTGCTTGTTAAATGTACAGTAGTTTCTTCCCCTCTACCTTGACTTTTATCTTGCTTGATGAGCCCTAGATCATCAATTTTGTTCTGGAGTTCATTTGCTATAAACCTTACATCAGATAAAACAAATGTAATGTATGCGTCCTCACATGCCAATACATTGTTTGAATTAACCTGTACTGAAAAGAATCATTACCATTATGCATCCATTTTTGTTCTTCTTGGTCAATACGAAGACTGCAGAACTGGAACAAGCTCTGCTTCTGGAACCCTACACCTATTTACAAATTCTAGTATTTTTTAGCTCTTAGTAAAAAGTACTTTTCTTAAGGTATCAAAAAAGTATTTTTGACGTGAAGCAGAATTTATCACGACTTGAAAGGAAAAAAAAAAGAACTGCCAATTTCTAGCAGGAACATAAAACAAAAAAAAGCCGAATTGTGTAGCTGTATGAATTTCTTGTGGGTTAATTCTTTGCAACTCAAGTAGGAGCAAGGATCATGTCATATGTTTCCTAAAACAAGGGACCATGTTGTATATGCAAAACTCTGCTGTCCAAAAAGGGCGTATAGCTAAGCTTTTTTATTTGTTTGTTGATTTTTTTTAGTATTAAGAAGAGAAAAGATTATGAAGATGATTAGAAAGGTCAGAAACGTCTTGTAATTATGCAGTTGTATGGTCCTGATCTCCATTTATTACTACTCGCATTTAGTGCCTCTTATAGAATGCTTTGCTGAGAGGCGATCAGCACCTAATCCTTTGATACTAAGGCAGTTTTTTTTTTCTTTTTTCTTTCTTTGTGGAGAGAATTGTAACTCTTTGCATTGTAGTGTGGTTTTTTTTGTGACTCCTTCCCAATTTTTTTTCTCATTTATACACATATTTATGGATTAATACACTTGGATGACTAGCAAATACTAGCCATACTTTTTTCCCTAAAAAAAGAATGCTTTATTGTTTATCTTCCTATTTATATCAAGTCATGGCAAAATAAAACTGCAGAAGAAACTAGACTCTATTACCACATGTAAGCTCGTGGAAGTATGGTCCACATTATGCATTCCAATAGAAAAGCAGTAAATAATTTTACATATCGAAGAATTGTAAGAAACTTTCTTGGTCAGTGATACAAATTATTGGATAATGAGAATGAATGTCCTGGAGTTCTATGTTTCTATACTGCCTTGTAATTATTACACAGTGATTGTTTCTTTCTTGATAGTGTTTGATGATAAAATCTACATTTCCAAGTCATCCTGGTTCTTTGTTCCTGTTGCATCCATTTTCACTTGAAAATGTTCGAACAGGCTTCTGCCAGTGAAAGCTTGTGGCAATCCTTGGAAGAAGAATTGGTTCCTTCAGTGCCCACGGTGCGATCTAACTGGCTGGATGCTCAACCATTATCATCCTCTCTGAAAAGATATAATAGCTCATGCATTTGTGTGGCTGGAGGTATATTTTGCTGCTAAGAAATGCAAGTTTTAGCTTAGAAAATATATCCATCAATTTCACATTAGATCTTAACTTGAATGTAAACATGATTGTTAATGCTGAGGATGGCATAACAAATGTAGCTGCATTTTGTGGAATTAATAGCCTATATTCGTGCACTGTGTGCATGAAGAGGCAATGACTGTAATATCATGTAACGATAGGGACGATTGTTCAACTGTGAGCGATAGACATGCCATTAAAAAAATATACTATTTCCGAAGGACCATGATTAACTGAATATATTGGTCCTATCTCCCTTTTTCTTCAATAAGTTAGTCCTATGTCCTATGAACCTGAGTTGATGTGGCCAAGATTGTAGAGTAGGTTCAAACATTTAGCTTCTCAACATGAAACTTCTTATCTATGGGTTGTACGGGTTAATGTGTTTCTATATCCTCATTTTGCACCTTTTACTATGTTTTTGGTGTCTCTTGTATTCTGCTTGGGAAGAACAATAGTTTATTTATTTCTCACCGTCTTCTCTTTATGGTCTCGCGAATGCAACTGTTATGATTGGAACTTTCTTGTCCTGGTATTGGGTCTATGCAGCATTGAGAATTTCTGGTTACTCCATGCTTCAATTGGTTGTGAAGATTCCTTTTTGTTTTGATTATATAAGGAATGGTTTTCTTACAACTAACTTTATAGTGATGAAAGAGGCCAATGACCTGAGTTGAGGCTTAGAACTTGAGGTATACAAGGAACATCTATGTAATCTTTATGTTTGGTTGATGGCTATTTGACCAAATGTTGTATAGTACTCATGTAACAAGATCCTTGAGATTGAACTCTTGATTTCAGTTGAACTCCCTATTGTTAAAGATGGTGAATGAGTTGTTGCATAAAAAATGAGCAGATAGTTCTTTTGATGGATATCAAGCTTTCTATAATTTGCAATACACCAGCATTTGTTCTTGTATCATGTAATTTCTTGGAGATATGCACAAAGTCTCACTCTTCCCTTCTCATTAATATGTGTTGATCTGTTAAGCCATTAATTATTCAGATATATGGATAAGTTTTAAGGATATCCCATTATCTGCTTTCGATAATTTTAGTGTTGAAAATGAGCCTTCCAACTTTTAAGCAAAAATTATAAGGAATATACTTTGCAGATGGCATATCTATTCGCTTTTTCTAAGATCAAAATCTAAACGATGGATTTGAAAATATAACTACTCTCCTGATTATGTGGTCTGAAACATTTTCTTTACTTCCAGAGGCCATTAAAGTAGAACTAGAGTTTAAAAACCCTCTTCAAGTTCCACTATCTGTTACTGGGGCTTCTCTTATCTGTGAACTCTCTGCAAGATCTGAAGCAACCAACACTGGTACATCACCAAATTGTTGCTTATTCTATGAGCTACAAAGTACGTGTCTGAGTTGATAATAATATTTTGAAAATTATCACTTATACTGCAGATGGCACTACATCCCCATCAGAAATTCAAGATGACACGAAACTTGGAGAGGCGTGTACTTCTAGGTATATGATATATTTGGCCAGTGACTCCTGTCGTTCTTCTGACACATTCATTTTCCAACTCCTGGTTTATTTGTCAATGGCTTTAGTTCTTCATACTTGTCTTGCTACCACCTGATGTTAATTCTGATTGATCATCACAGGGAATTTTATGATGACTCTTCTCTCTTTATATCAAGAAAACTAAACTTCGTATTAGCAGGTGGTGAAACTAATAAGGTAGGTGTATAATATCTCCAGCTTTGTTTCCATTTCTCGTTCAATACTATATGCAGTGTGATGTTTTAAAATTGACAATGTGATGGCTAGGTAGTTTATGTAGTCTTGCACAAAAAGGTTTTATATTCAAGTTACCAAGTATTATACAACAACAACAACAACAACAACAAAGCCTTATCCCACTAGGTGGGGTCGGCTACATGGATCATACGACGCCATTCCGCTCTATTAGTAACCAAACCTTTCGGTATATTATTCACCAATAGATCTTGCTCTATTAGTTCGCCAAGTGTTCGCCTTGGCCTCCCTCTTCCTCTTTTAATCGGACTCCAGATTATTTGATCTACTCTTCTCACTGGCGCATCTAATGGTCTTCTCTGAACATGACCAAACCATCTCAAACGATTCTCTACCATTTTCTCACTAATAGGAGCCACTCCGACTCGTTCACGTATATGGTCATTCCTAATCTTATCTAATCTTGTATGACCACACATCCATCTCAACATCCTCATTTCGGCTACCCCCACTTTACGTTCATGTTGTCCCTTCATAGCCCAACATTCACTACCATATAACACTGCTGGCTTTATAGCAGTACGATAGAATTTTCCTTTAACTTTATTGGGTACTTTTCTATCACAAAGAACTCCAGTGGCTTTCCTCCACTTACACCAACCAGCTTGAATTCTATGATTAACATCGTCATCAATCTCACCATCTTGTCTTACAATTGATCCTAAATATTTAAACTGTCACTTGAGGAATTATATCCTCCCCTAGCCTAACTTTCAAATCGTCTCTAAGTTGTTTATTTGTGAAATTGCTATGCATATATTCTGTTTTATTCCTACTTAAACGAAAACCCTTAGACTCCAACGTATTTCTCCATATTTCCAATTTTGTATTAATCTCTTCTCTTGAATCCGCTAAAAGTACTATATCATCCGCAAATAGCATGCACTTAGGTACCTCCTCTGTGATACTCTCGGTTATAGCATCGATAACTAAGTTAAATAGATACGGGCTTAAAGCTGACCCTTGATGTAGGCCAATTCCTATAGGAAATTCATTTGTCTCACCTCCGGGTGTCCTAACCTTAGTCAATGCCCCATCGAACATATCTTGTATTAGCTTAATGTAGGCAACACTCACCTTCTTCTTTTGCAAGGCTTTCCAAAGTACATCCCTTGGTACCCGATCATACGCCTTCTCTAAGTCAATGAAAGCCATATGTAAGTCTCTTCTCCTACTTCGATACTTCTCCATCATCCCCCTTAGTAAATAAATCGCCTCTGTAGTGGACCTTCCTGGCATGAACCCAAATTGTCTCTCAGAAATACTAGTCTCCATTCTCAATCTATGCTCAATCACTTTTTCCCATAATTTTATTGTGTGACTCATAAGTTTAATCCCTCTATAATTTGCACAATTCTGAATATCCCCTTTATTTTTGTAAATAGGAACTAATGTACTTAATCTCCAATCATTAGGCATCTTTTTTGACCGTAAAATCTCATTAAATAGTTTACATAACCACAACACACATTTTTCTCCTAAACATTTCCAAACTTCAATCGGTATACCATCCGGTCCAACGGCTTTACCATTCTCCATTTTCTTAAGAGCTTCGCTAACCTCCGAGACTCTAATTCTACGATAAAATGACCTATTAAGCTCACATTCGCTAACTGTCAAGTCCTCTAAATCACAACGGGAACCTTCACATCCATCATTAAATAGCTTATAGAAATACTCTTCCCATCTATTCTTAATATCTCCTTCAGTAATTAAAACCTTGCCAACTTCATTTTTTATGCATCTTACTTGATTCAAATCTCTCGACTCCTTTTCTTTATTCTTTGCAATCTTGTAAATCATTTGTTCACCAGACTTTGTCCCTAACTCCTTATAAAACCCCTCATATGCTTTAGCACGAGCATCACTAACTGCCTTCTTAGCCTCCCTTTTCGCCAAACGATACTTTTCCCAATTGTCAGAACTATTGTCCAAGTGTATCGCCTTGAAACAATTCTTCTTATTACGCACTTTTTCTTGGACCTCATCATTCCACCACCAAGTCTCCTTATCTCGTGATCCAAAACCTTTTGATTCTCCTAAAATGGTTTTAGCAACCATTTCAACCTTTTTTGCCACATTCTCCCACATGATACTAGCATCTCCTTCTAACTCCCATACACTTTCCTCTAATAACTTACTTCTAAAAGTCTCTCGCTTCTTCCCCTTTAACTGCCACCACTTGATCTTTCGATCAAAAACTGTTCGGGATTTTGGTTTTATACATTTCATTTGCATATCAAGAACTAACAAGTATTATAGGCATGCAAATTTCTGTAGCATTGGTATGGGCTGGCATACATGCACTGTGCCAGCCAGCTGTTGGCACACACATTTCACTCCCTGCTTTAAAAGGCTGGTGTTGGCAAAACTTTTCAGTTCCACAATTTATATTAAGTAAATTAGATACTAGTGTATAGCTTCTCTTGTTTTGTTTCTCATTTATATCAAGTAATTTGTCCAATTGAGTTTATTGGCTTGTTGTTTCTCATTGGAAGAACATATCTTTTTTTTAGGAGAAAAAAGGATGACCACCAAAGTTGTAGTTGTCATCCATCTATATATAACTGTGAAATGAAAGTCATATACAAGTGTAAGCTCTCAAAGAGAGCAGCAAAAATGAAAAGTATCTCGACTAATCAAAACCCCACTCCTGAATAAGAATGGAAGAACATATCTTGTATTGAATATTTTTTCCTGACCCTACGCGAACCGTCATGTGTTTATGAATTATCATTCTGCTGGTTTGGAAAAAGAATTACTCTCCTAAATGCATCAAGAAATTTCCAATGATGTTTCTAAGAGATCTCTGCCAATTGAAATACCGCTTATTTATCATTTTGTGACAATTATGTTAACTGATGCAACCAATTATCCTTGTCATTAACTTCCAGGTCCAACTTCTAGTTGTTCCAAAGGTAGAAGGTGTGCTAACTATTGTTGGAGTAAAGTGGACTCTGTCAGATTCTGTTGTTGGCTATCAGTATTTTGAATTTTCTGACAACAAGAACAAGAAAGGCAGAAGAGCTAGGAATCATTTGGATCAAAGCATGAGTTTTGTTGTGATCAAGGTTCCCTCAGCTTCTTTTATTTGTTTAGTTGTAACTGTTTTGGTTTCCTACCTCAGAATATGGTACTATGTCCTTTTGTTCTTTGCCTTCTAGGAGCTACCCAGACTTGATGGATATATTCGTAACATATCAGAGAAGTTACCTTTTGGTGATCTGCGACTACTTTCATTAGAACTCCAGAATAAATCACCACATCATGTAAAGGTGTGGTTCATGATCTTTCAACAATATTTATCTGCAACTAGTCTGGTACTTTATGTTGTAATAATTTTCTGTAGTTTTTAGACTTTTTAGCAAATTGTGGGCTAGTTTTAACAAATCACTACAGCATGTGTGGTTCATTTTCTGTAGTTTTGACTCTTGACTTCTTAGCAAATTGTAGGCTAGATTTTTTCCTTAAGTAACTTAGTGTAACGCATGTTAGAAAGTGGACGGTGCTTTTGCATTACTGCTTCTGGTGACTTTAACTTTTCCTGTTAAACTCTGAGTTCTTACTTACTGTTTCGCTGCCGCATAATTGAAAACTGCAGAATATCAAAATGAAAATCAGCCAGCCAAGATTCTTGATTCCTGGAAGCGGAGCAGATATGAGCATAGGCTTTCCCAAGTGTCTGGAAAAACAGATTTCTGGGAGTGGCCTTGTACTAGAGGAAACTATTACCAGCTCCAAGAACTTATTGTTTTTGTTCCCCAAAGTGAGCATTGAAGCTTGCACTTGAACTTGTGAGTTTTAATTTATAAAAGAATGCTCATGATTCTCATAGATATATTGCTCTTTACAGGATACATGCATTCAAGGTGGAACTACTTTCACATGGCCCCTATGGTTCCATGCTGGATATCATGGAAAGACTTCGTTGTATATATCAATTTATTATGAAGTGGATAGTTCCAGTGACATGACTTACCGTACTCTGCGCATGCACTATGATTTGGAGGTAATTTTTTAATTTTTTTGGGTGAGAACTATGCATCATAAAGCATAAGGTTTACAAGCAATTATACATGGAAACTACTGTCTGATGAATTGATGCTTCGAAAAGGTCCACACAGCCTGATTGTGAAATCTGTGAAGTATTACTTAAAGAATTGTGGATATAAAAATTCGCAAAATCAGAGGGACACTTTTCATCTATCTGTTGCATGAGATAATGGACAATACTAACATTCAAACAATGTTATCAGATCCGCTGTTATGCAGTTTTTGAGAGTAATAGTAGAGTCAAAAGAATTTCCACATGGGTTGTTTCAAAAGAAGTTGGCTGATTGAATTCAACTGTATCTAAAGACTGTATGTACTGGAGATGGCAGTGATGTCGAAGGGAACAAGAAAATACATGCTTATTCAGATCTTTCCTTGAAACAAGTTCATTTTGTGATAAACTTTTTTTGGCACTTTCAAACATGTTTGTTTTGGTTTTCAATTGTGTGTTGGATGCTCCCAAAAATTTTGGTGGATGGAATTGTTATTGTTGATCTCTCTCATAACTGAGAAGCTTGTCCAAATTTTAATCAAGATCACTGGACCATATTTGGTGATTGGCCTTATTGTTGTTTGTACATGTTACAATCCGTTATGGTTATTTGTGCATTACTTTAATTTTCTTCACTAAATTTTGCAGGTATTCCCAGCGCTAGATGTCTCATTTCAGATTAGCCCCTGTCCTTTGACATTGCAAGAACTTCTCGTACGAATGGATGTTGTTAATAGGACGCGTTCCGATGACTTTATCCCAAGTCAATTGTCATGTGCTGGTGATCACTGGGAAATATCACCATTACCAACATCTCTGTCTATCTGCCCTATTCAAATATTACCTGCTGGTCAGGCAGTGACCTGCTATTTTAAGCTGAAGGTTTGCAGAATTTATATATAAATCCTGCTGGAACTTTTCATTTGCATACTACAGAAGTTAAAATGTTTCCATGAGCGACATTGGTATATATTTGGGCAGGCAACTTTTCCATTTGCATCATTGAAGATAAATTTTATACTTATCCAATGGTTTTCTCTTTTGACATTTATAAATTATAATACAGGATTGCGGGAAAACATCAAGTTCAGACTCAAAGCTTACTTTCCACGGTAGTGATCTTGAGATGGGTTCTCATGAAAGCAAAGAAATGTTAATAGACGTATCAAGATCACCATGGGCTGCATTTCACCAATATGAGAGATATCACCAAGGAAAATTGGGAAAGGTCAGCAATATCGACTATCCTTGCAGATAAGATGCTATGTTGCAGAAGTTATATGAAATTTCTTATATACCCAAGTGGATGAAATTCTGCCCTTCAAGAACATGAAGTAGAACATGAAGTTTTACTGAAACAATTATGATCTCTTGCGGGCTTGTCCCGTTTATATATTCATGTTCATAGAAGTCATTGGTTAGCAAACTCATGAGAAGTGTACCAGGGTTTCCTGGTTTCAATGATGTACTTCCGTAATTGCATGAATTTTGCGAGTTTCACAAAGACAATAAAGTTTTGTTAATTTTTCAAGGATGTCTTGGTATTTCAAAGTAATTTATTCAAATATGATCCATAATATAGGCAACGTTGTTAATCTAATTATATGTAGCCGATTATCAATGTGGGCAAAACTCATAAGAACATAAAGCCTTTCACTAAAATAACTTGGTAGTCATCCAGATGTTATTAAATTTCCAAATCAAATGTACACATTGGAAACCAAGATCAGAAACAAAGGGAAAAGATAAGCCATCTACTCTAGCTATCTGAGCACCCATTGTTTTGATATATTTAGATATAGATTCTCTTCTAACTGGTGATATCATCTGGAAGTATCTGCACTTGTTTGGTTAATCATTGTAGTACATCTAGCATGAAATAAGGTGTGGCCTTTAGGGTTTATGGCTAGATCTTTTAATTGATGACTTCTTCCATAAATTCATATTTAATCATTTTATCTACCTTTTTTTATATTCAACCCATCACTTCATGATTTTGCTCTTGGACTGCTCATCTTCCAGGGTGATTCAGGTATTGTTGACTTCATCCTCATATCGAAGCCACCTGGAAGTCGTTTGGTTGATGAGCCAGGAGCTCCCCCAAAGCTATTATGCAATTATGATTGTCATTGCAGGTAACAGTAGGACCTTGATCAAAGATTCAGTTTCCCCAAGTTTTTGGTATGTTTGAAGTAGTCCTAAACTTTTTTACTGCCCTGTTTTAGCATTACAACCAAGAGTCCGGTTTCCTGGCTAATGGATGGTCCTCGGATTGTTCGTCATGATTTCTCCACTCCTTTTTGTGAGGCCTGTCTCCAGTTGACAATCCACAATTGCTCCAATGCTGTTGTTACAATTAGAATAGTCACCCATGATGATGCACTAGAGAGAAGACAACTGAATAATGTAATTCAACCTTACGAATCTTCTGGAAATGATGGAGGATGGCATGATGTGTCTTTGGTGAATGACATCAAGACTCTCTCCAATATCATAGGGGATCAAACCAAGGAATTAGCTTCTGAAGCCACTTCTCCCTATATATGGTCTGGATTAAGCTCTACCAAACTTAATCTTGACCCGGCAACCACAGCTGAAATTCCTCTCAAGGCTTGCATATTTGCCCCAGGAACCTACGATATGTCGAACTATGAATTGCATTGGAGCTTAAATTCGCAAGAGGGAAATCTAGAAAAAGATGTGCGAAAATGGTCTCCTGGCTCAGCTCAAGGGCATCCCTTTTATCTTACGGTGCTTCAGATCCCTGATTGATTCTCCGGGCAAATTAATTTCCGGAGATTCCTGCAAGTTTGGAACTCTTATGATTGTTGTAAAGTAAGTTATTGGAAAGCAAAATCAGCAGGTCACAGGTCTCTATACCTTCCCCAATTGTTGTACTTTCTCCCGCATTCTTTCTTTCCCCCTTAATCGACCCCATTTGATGTTTAAAAAGAGTTTTGGTATATAGGCAATAACAAAGCCCTCCTTTCCCAGTACCCATCCGGGGCATTTTTGTCGTCGATGTGCGAAGATGTATTAACATTAACCTTTTATTTCTCTCATTCACAGCTTTCTCACACTTGTAAGATGCATTGTCAATTGTCAAATGTTTCGTCAAGCTCCATTTCAATAGTTCCCACGTCCTTGCTAAGTCGGCCATCGTCCTGGACTGCCAAGGAAGCAGCCCCCCTGCTCATCCTCCTCTGGAATCGCAGCCCTGGACCCTCTTTTTTTCTTTACTTTTTCGCCCAGTCTCTTTTTTGGAACTCCAATTGCCTTCATTTGATAAATTACATCGTTGTTAGCTTTTGTCGAAACAAACGTTTCATGAGTGGCGCAGTGCGATCGCATGCATGTGCAGCAGAGAATTGCTACTTTTATTAGCAAGTTGTCAATGGCCAAATTGACAAATTGCTAAATTGCACTTTTATGGAAAGTGGCACTCCAAACTTACCGGGCATAATTATTGTGCCTCCAACTTTTTCTTCGACTGTCATCTCCTAATACGTGCCTAGTCCTTGAAAATAATTTTTTCCTGCACATCAATCATACTGTCATTACATCATAAGCTTTAAACAAGTGATAACTGGCGCTTCAAATTTACCGGGGATGTGTTCTTTTTTTCTGAATTATATTATATCTCTATTGTTTATTGATTTTTTTACATATTTATTTAATCTCTAGATAATGATTAATGAGATGTGGAAAATAAAATTGCAGTAGGTCATTGTACAACGTCCAAATTTTATGTGAGATCAAATCTGTAGATGCAAAAAAAAAAAAAAGAACTGCGTTAGTATGCACACAGGAGATGGTAAATAAATATATAAAAGAATTTGAAATTTAATCCATGTTTTCATAATTTCTTATTATTTATGTCCTAACATCATAATTTAAATATTTAAGGAAAGCAATTTAATTTATAATTTTGAAATTGATATATCAATATACATTATTAAATAATTCTTAAATTAAAAGGAGGCCATCTTGGATTGTAGGAAGGTTTGGTCGTGATTATGTATAAATCCGAGTCGTCTCAAAATCAGAAACTCCAAGTATCATGATTGTGAATGCTCAAAATTTGTCACCCTTTTTTCCCGGAATCGCAATAATCATTCACCTTGGTTCATGGTTCTGATCATGGTCCAGAGTGTCATTGTCTTTTGGCATGTGTGTCACAGGTCGTTTGGTGTTTAGATATTTCGACCATCTAGACAATCTCTTTTCCTTTGTGACTTATTAAATGTCATAATTTTTAAGATGCCTATTCTGAGCAATGCGATTGTGATAAATGGATACCTACACAAAATACTGGATCTTAAGACAAATGCATTAAAATTATGAAGTTTTTAGTTTTTGTTGAGTTTATGTGCCGCTCTAATAGGTTTTCAATCATAAGCATGGTGAGGTGTTTAACGAATCATAATTAACATCATTGACCTTTATGGGTGCCCTTGGTCCTTCTAATATCAAGCACTCAAGCATATGAATTGGTACCTCAACGATTGAATGTCATGATGCAATGATGATTCTATGAATACTATCGTCATGCCAATGATTAAAAGTTTGTAAGAGTTATTGTCAGCAAATTGGTTCTCGACAAAAATCTCTCCAATCTCTCCACTGCATATATAAAACAGACTTGATTAGGTAGTCCGTCGTCTAATCGTCGCACGTGATCTGCACCCGAGAAGAACATGTGCTCAAGGGCTTCTCGCATGTTAGAATTGTTGGAACGATTGCAAACACTTTAGTCCAAGGTACTATTTTTCGCTACCTGGTTACAGGATCTGAAACATTGAACTGATGAAGCAACTGGTTACGGCCAGTCCAATATTAGATTTTGAAATCTAACTAAGAAACTGGTCAAATATGCACTTCCTTTTATCCCGAAAAAGATCCACTTCCTTTTAGTCTTTTACTATGCTTGCGACCTTTTTTAAAAAAAAATTAGGTCTGCTTGTGAAATTTATTACTAGAAGTTGGAGGTTTAGAAGATGTTTGAAACACAATCAGAGGTTTAAATGGAAAACGTAAGAAAGCAGTGACATTTAGAGTTTAACAGAAAATTTTGTTACAAATAATGGCAATAGAGATGCCATAAGAACAAGGAGCTGGAGTAATATGACCGGCCATTGCAGTGGGAGCGAGTCTTAGCGAAGAAGTGATGACCAGTTGCGCTAATACAAAGGTGCGTGAAAATTGCATTATGCTGCATTTGTTGTCGATGCATACATAACATGCTTGATGCGCCAAAGATCTCCTCACGCAGTTTATGCAGCTGACGTATATGATGCTTTTAAGTCTTAACACTTTGAAGGTACTAAATCCTTCTGGCGGGTAGGACAATTTTGATATAACTAGAGGGCAGATAGTATATATAAGCTGCCCTTGGGGGGCAATGCTGAGCAGAGAAGGCTGCACAATCTTTTTTTCCTTTTTTTTTTTGGGTGGAAAAAAGGGTGATAATCAAATGTCGGTAGGCCGCGGAATAACAAATTAGATTATTTCCCACGCTAATCACAGTGGAACCAAGAATCTAAATAGAAAGGCTTTCAAAAACAAAAATTGGAATCATCTTCACCTAATTGAAAATTCTCGTGTAGTGCTATAGTTAGAATACCATTACTAGTTAATGCTCGTGGGTTTTGTACGTGAAGTTTCATCTTCGATCTGTGTATTTTTATGACATTCGCTTATAGAATATTTGGATAAATAAGTGACATTTTTTTGTTGGGGGTTGTGGGGAGAGAGAGAAGCGGATAAATCGTAGAGACAAATAATGTCGACAGACAACTTTACCTGATATCTTTCGCTGAATGGTTCCATTGGTGGGCTGTGCTCGTACTGACAACAAAATTTACCCGATATCTTTCATTTGAATGGTTTCATTGGCGTGTTGTGCTCATACTGACAGCCGCCCCCCCCCCCCCCCCCCCCCCCCACCACCACCACCACCACCACCACATTCCCTTGCTGGTTTATTACTTGATAATGAGCATCACAATATAAGGAGACAAGATGGCACGATGTAAATGTACGGACCACATAATCATATAATTCATTTGAAGTTTGAACATGGAAAGGCAACAAAGAAGCACACATATTCCTGGACCTTCCAACTAAAAGAAAAACTAAACCAAGTCCAGTAGCATAATACATTCATGCCTGGAACATATCTGGCATGCCTTCTAAAATAAATGTGCATGCTGAATGTTGAATTCATTATTTTTCTCTCTATTGCATATATATACATACATATATACCAAAATTCCTACTTCATTTGATACAATCGCAAACATCAATCTTAGAACAACCTCAACCTTCAATCAAGAATTGCGTGTCAACCTTAAAATGTTAGTACACCCAAAACTTGCATTGTACAGAGCAGTACAACAGGGTATGAATTATGGTGATGTTAACAAGTGCTGTAAGCAGGGAAAAAACCTACTATACAGGACTTTGTCATGGAACATAGAACTCAACAACGACAGTAACTTTCATTCACCAACACTATTGTGACGACTCTGAGAAATCTAAAATAACAAAAGAATACCCGCTACAATAAACCTAATTATGAACCTTATGATGACACAGAACAACAAAGTACACT
Source organism: Pontederia crassipes (assembly GCA_030549335.1). NCBI lineage: Eukaryota > Viridiplantae > Streptophyta > Magnoliopsida > Commelinales > Pontederiaceae > Pontederia > Pontederia crassipes. The sequence goes on along the minus strand of CM060191.1, from coordinate 52,333,414 downwards.
CACCTAGCAAAGAGCTGAATATACACAGGTGAAACTTCTCTCTTGAACTGAACCAGGTTTAAAACAATTTCGCCTGGAGCACCAAATGGTCCAAAATTCAATTGTGGCACATCAATCCTCGTGTCTGTGATCAGTATGTAGCTTCACAAGGAACTCTAATGATATCCACTTGACCTGTACAGCTTCCTCATGCCTAGATCTTATAATTCCTCATGTCTTTTGTTGAAAAAATGTGCAATTAGATACCACCAACAGCCTCAGATCTTACAAAAGGGAGACTACAAAAACATTTCATGTGACTACTATATCCAGGCAAGGGAACCTCGTTCATTTGCTACCTGAGGACGGCCCCTGGTGGGTGTTGGTGGTCTGTTGGCATTAAGCTCCTGATGAAAGGCAAAACAGACGGGAAACAATCAATCACCTGAGGAATCCATTTATCTGGTGAAAATAAACTTCAAAACAAAAATAGTGATATGCCTGCATCCATGCGTCCTCTATATGATGCTCTGGTGAAGTTTCGGGTGAACTAATGGCTGGGGGTAAAGGATGGATGAGCTTTGGGACCACAACAAGATCTCTGCCCAAAACCAAAATTGCCCCTGCATTATTTGCAGTGCCTGTACAAAACAATATAAGGATCGGAAAGAGAACCACCATCACTGCAGATGTATGCAAACTGGAATGGTCCTTACCACAATAATTAGTTGCAGAAAAAAGTGTAATCAAATGTCCCTGGGCAAAACGCTCAAAACCATCCATCACACATTCATGCGCTCGTACTATCAACTGGAGATCATTGTTATTGCAGAACTCCATGACACGGTCAGGCTGGAGAACAAAGAAAAATGATAAAAAAATCATATCATGAACCAGTGTAGTTCAAATAATCAAGAACAAAATATTTACCCCAAAGGTAACTAGCCCTGGACCCCTAGCATTTGGTCTAAGCCCCTCAACACTATCATTTTCTGTTGGATCAGACCTATATTAATCAAAGAAAAGAGAGTACAATTATTCTCTGATTAAACACAATGCACAGTGGTAAAGAAGTTAGTTCCCAGACACACCATAATAGATCCATCAGAACAACCGAGCCTGCTTCCATCGCAATTGGCCGCTGTAGGTTTTCTATCTGCTCTACATGATTAATGGAACGACCAATGCCACCATGCATACAGATTATTTTCTTCTCTATTAAGGCAGCCAAAGGAAGCCAATTAAACAATCGGTTAAACCGATGCCATGTCCAGATTCCATCTCGTTCTCCCTGTTTTCACATGGATAAATCATGACGAAATGATGAAATTTTCTGTATAACATCCAAATTTACCAGATTCTCATTACCATTCGCTCGATGCATTCAATCCGAAAGCCAAATAAAGCATTAATATCTGCTGCCTCATGGTTTCCACGAATTAAATGAACATTTTTCTGGTATTCAACCTGCAAATATCAAGTAGCAATTTTCTCAAAAGATTCCAATAGGATATTTGGGGGTTTAAAACAAGTATTTCTGTGGGGAATTTTTATGCCGGCAGAGATATTCAAGAAACTATGTTCTTTTCAAAGATATACCTTCAATGCAAGGAGAAGAGTTATAGTTTCCAAACTATGTTGACCTCGATCGACATAATCTCCCAAGAAAAGATAATCAATATAACTGAAACAATAGAAATCAGCATTAACAAGCATAATGAAGATGGAAATGAAGTAGATGAAACTACTGACAGAAGTGGCATAATAAAACTATAAACAAGTAGCTAGTTAGTATACAACAACAACAACAACAACAAAGCCTTATCCCACTAGGTGGGGTCGGCTACATGGATCATACGACGCCATTCCGCTCTATTAGTAACCAAACCTTTCGATATATTATTCACCAATAGTATGTTGCCAAAAAAAAAAAACTGTGGGAAACAAATGATCTCAATTGTCCGATTATGATATATAGGTCTGGAGACAAGGCATCTATTTCACAATATCGAAATACTTATCTAGAAGGCTACAGATAATTCATGAAAATCAACTATAAATGGGAACAAACACAAGATTATTTTCTTGGACAGAACCAGCACAAGATTAAGTTGAAGGTATTTTAGAAGAATACCAGACTACATCAGTGACCTCAAAATAAAAAAAATCAAATCAAATATGCAAGATGATTTGAGTACATTAATAACTTTTAAGCTGCAGCAGTAGCATAACCATAATCATGGCTCAACTAATACATGCATGAGACAAATTATACTAAACTGAAATATGCTACATAACAAACCAGTAAGCCCCCAGTTCAGTATAAAAACCTCAGTACACAGGTTAATGTATTATTTATACCAATCCTGCCCCTAACATTGTAAGAATCTACTATCTAGCATACTCACGCTATATCCCCTGCTGTTGAAGGAGCACCATATTCATCAAACAAGCGCATAAGATCCCCAAATTGGCCATGTAAATCACCAAAGATCTTAATAGGGGCTTTAAGCTGTAAGACACTAGGTTCACTAGAAAATATTCTGTCAGCACTATCACATAGATCTGCAATTTCATTACAATCCAAGAAGAACTGTCTGCGTACGGGGGGTTTCCAACCACGAGGTTTCAAAAGATGCGCAATAACCTGAAACAGCATTAAATATCCAATGTAAAGCATTCAGAATGGATCTCAAATCAATAGACAAGATAATATTGCCAACATGACGAATTCTAGACTACTCAATTCTTGTAGTCATCCTTTCTGGTTTCAGGAAAAAAAATTATTCCCCAGTGGAGGACTGCATCTGAAATATTTGCTATCTAATGCAGGTTCATTCTACCAATGTAGAAGGATAGATAATTTAAGATTCAGAAGAAAGCATATTCCATTTGTCAATAAGGCCAGAGAAATGTAAAACAATTTATAGACCTACCTTTTTGGGCACACTATTGATAGACATTTGGCGATCTAATAACTTCCTAGCTGCAGTCGCACTCTCAGGTGTACCATAACTGACCCTCCGGCCTTCATTTTCAAACTGGTCAATTGAAAGCTGTCTAACCATGCCACCCAATGCACCTCCTGTCTCAGCAGCTACAACCACCTGAACAACAGTGAGTTCAAATTAGGTTAATTGAAGATTTTGCAGTATAACGTAAAAAGGCAATAACAAAAAATTAGAAGGATGTGAAATCAAATTAACATTGTTTACTACTGCAAAGAAAGAAAGAGAGCAAGACATTCGGTGCTGACCGCTCTGTGATGAAGACGGACTCCTGGTGATGTGAGATTATTGGACAAAGGATCTGGTACTTTGATGAGGCTTGAGATAGGTTTGCCACTGGGAGTAGCTTCTGAACCTCGATCTCGATCTGGTAATTGTTCAACATCACCATACATTTGTCGTGCCTTTGCAGCAGCTAAAGTAGCACTTATTGCTTCTGCCTCTGCTGCCGAGGCTTCAACTAAATATTCCACACCTTTGTTCAATCTCCTGCGCCAAGATCAATCCTAAGTTCCAGAAACTCTTAGGAAAATCTTGAAGTTCAAAATTGCACTGCTTTCTAAAGACATTTGAAAGCACAAGTCCGAACACATAGACTACCTTGGACCCTGAAGCATGCCATTTTCAGGGCTTATATCATTGTACATATCCCCATTGACTGGAGGAGCAACTGGAGTTCCCATCACAACTGCGCCATCAGGAACTGCATCAGGAAGTGGTTGTATTGGTCTTTCATCAGAATAGGTGTATCTTCCAAGCGGCCGACCAACTGTTACATTCGCCGTAGCAGCTACTGCAGCAGCATATGAAGCTGCACTTGTTGTCTCTGCAGCAGCCAGATCTTCGGCAACAAGGAGGTCATCAAGAAGAACACCTACAGTAAAGATCATCTTGGACTGGTAAATCAATGCTGAATGTATGATCATCATTAGCAAGAACTAGTTTAAGCAAAAACTCAATGTCATCAAAAGCACAGCACAAATGGAGAAAGAACAGCACAACTGATGTCCCAAAACACTCAAGAGGGCTATTAACAACTTGTGTGCATAATTATAGAATTCACTGGCTTCCCACATTATTAAGCATCTCTTTAACTAAGATAAAGGGAATCAGGTTTTCCCTCATGCATAAGATAAGCCCTAGTTGTCTTCAAGGGATAACATAAGAACTAGTATCTTGTATTTTTTTTTTCAAAGATAAGCTGCAGACGCCTGAGCGACCACAGCCAGAGTTGAATCTGCAGTCTGCGGAGGGGTTGCAGCTGGGTCCAGACGATGACAGTGCTGGAGGCGAGTGCCTCCTTGCCGCGCCGACACCACCTCTGCAGCTGCAGACACCCGAGCCACCACGGCCAGGGTCAAATCGGCAGCCTGCGGAGGGGTTTCAGCTAGGTCCGGCCGATGACAAGTGCTGGAGGCGAGTGCCTCCGTGCTGGGAGGACTGACGAGGAGGTGCTCCTGGTAGCAGAAGCAGCAGGTCTCTGCCACACCTGCCGGCAGCCTCGCTCATGGCTAGAGATGTCAAGAAGGATTGGACTGCATCGACATCTACTCTTGTTTTGCAGCAGGAGGCGCCCGGCACAGAGTTCCAGTCTGGCAGCCCAGGGAAGCGACTCGGTATCCCGATGAGAGTCCTCACCTGGCACGTGTGGAGTCTGAGCGACCCCAGCAGACGGTGGGGCCTTCAAGGAGTCGGAGGTGGATAATTGATGGGTAGAGCCAAAACGTGTTAACTATACAAGTTCACAATAACATTTGATTAAACGAAAGAAGAGGCTTCGGTTTGGGGATTTGGGGGCCAAGTTGACGGACTACAGTTTGGGGATTTGGGCCTAGATTGGGGGCGAGAGCATCTCTCCCTTCATGCAGTGGGCCAGACCAGTGGGTGCAATATTGGTTGGCGGGCGAACCTTTTCTCCCTAGTGAACTCCTGGTCAGCTAGATTCTCGATGACTGCTCATATGCGGAGTCAGAGGGATGGAGTTGACTATCTCGTCACATGTACGTATGGCCCTTGCTCGGCATCATTATGGGGCACCATGTGGGAGGAGCTTAGATGTGCAAGTACCCATCTCCTGGACGCCAAATGGTTGATTGGGGGCGATTTTAATGTCACGCTGGTCATTGAAGATCACCCATCAGACGACATGTTAGGGACGTCGGAGTAGAGGAGTTCAGAGACTTCATTGCTCCCATTCGGTCGATTTTCTAACCTCCAATTGTTGATTCACATGGAGGAGCACAGCTACCCCGTCTGCCAGATCGAGGATTGACAAATTTCTTGGATCAATGGAGTTAGCAGAAGCCCACACAAACTGGCAGATGTACATGCTTTGGACAGACTGTTCTCGGATCACACTTTCCTCATATGGCAGTCCATTGACGGTCAGGTGCAGCACTCACTCTTTCGCTTTGAGCGCTCTTGGTTATTGGAGGATGGCTTTTGTCAGTTGGTGACAATGCAGTGGTAGAGAGTGTCGGCCTCTGACTCGGCGGCCAAGAAGCTAACGAGCCGCCTAGCTAGCTTGCAGTCCTTCCAATGCCTACACAGACGCCACATTTGGGAGGACCGGGCACGACGGATGGACCGATTGGAGGACTCTTGTCTCCTCTTGGACTCCAAGGTGGCTGAGCGTAGACGGGCACAAGAGACTATCTAGCTCGAGGTTCGAATTATGGAAACCCAGTGGAGGCAATGCTCTCGGCAAACCTGACTACAAAAGGGAGATGCCAACACTCAATTTTTCCACTTATATGCAAGCTCTCGCCGACGGACGAATAGGATCGAGCAGATTGAGGTGCAAAGTCATATCGCCGGCCATCACACAGTCGGGGTGGCTATCACCTCCCGCTTCCAAGGGTCATCCCGGAGGCAACCTCCGGGCCCTGGCGGTGGCCCAGGGGACATTTCCCGACTTACTGATGCATGGTTTTCTTTGTTGGTGCAGGCTATTACCGAGGACGAGGTCACTAAGGCCCTTCGGGACCTCGACAGCGAGGTTGCCCTCGGTCTGGATGGCTTCCTAGTTTTCTTCTACAGGGAGTTTTGGCCGCTAGTTCACGAGGACGTCCTTGCTGTCATCCGGGAGTTTACGGGCGGGAACCGGGCTTTGAGTGCCTCAACCTGTTCCTGCTATTCCTACTCCCGAAGTGCATCCTCGCGGAGCGAATGGAAGATTTCCAACCGATTGCCTTATCAAATTCCATCCACCTCTTGGTGGCTAGGGTATTGGCAAACCGGCTTCAGAAGGTGCTTCCCAAGTTGATCCATCCGGCACAATCAGCCTTCATCCAGGCTTAGTGGAGGACCAGTTGCCGGGCCTTCCTATGGAAAGTTGATTTCTCCAATGCATATGACATGGTCTCATGGTCTCTTTTCTTTGGCATTCACTTCATGTCAGACGCTTCCCCCGCTTGGATGAAGCGGGTGCATTACCTCATCGTGTTGTTCGGCGCGACTACCCGCCTATAGATTAACCATGTCAAGTTTTCTTTCATTCCTTTTGGCATGGTTCCCGAGGCAGCCCGATGTGCAGCCTAGCTTCACACCCGATCAGCCCTCTTCCGATCACCTACTTGGGCCTCCTGCTATCGGACTGCCACATCAGCTCTAGATGGTGGACTCCAGTCATCGAGCATATGGAACACCGACTCCATGGTTGGAGCTCACGATTTCTTTCACGCGAAGGCCAGCTCATCTTACTCCGCTCAACCCTTTTGGTGCTCCTGAAATACTATATGACGGTCCTTCCGATGTCAGCTTAAGTTCACAGGCGCTTGGGGCCTGAGAACAATCTGTGGCACACGGTTTTCTACACCTGTTATGGGCGTGATCTATCCTGGGACTCGAGGACCATCTTGCCCCGCGGGGCCTCATCCTTTTGGCGTGGAGTGGCAGCTTTGGTCCCACGGGTTCGCCCCTTTTTGGTTCCCTCTCTCGACTCTGGAGAGGATTTCTCCTTTTGGCGGCATGATTGATCCCTCAAGGGCCCATTTGCAAAGTCGTTTCCTCGACTATAGGCTCTGGCAATGCACGCCGAGGTCGGTTGGGCTCATGTACTCCACTTTTCAGCTCACACCTCTCGGATCAGCAGTTCATGGAGCTCCTGACACTCTATCTACGGATAGCCCCCTTCCGCCCCGAGCACTGGTCAGACGGATGGGTATGGCTGTCAGAGTCCTTCTCGATGCACAACCTTTATATTCGGTTTCTACCAGCCATCACTTTGCCAAAGGTTTCCGGGACCGACTGCAGACTCATCTGGCGGTCACGGATTGTTGCTTGTCTTATGCGGCGTGGCCGGCTTCTCACCAAGAGATATAGGGTGAGATGGGCGCCTCACAATTAGGGGTGAGCACGGACCGGGTCGACCCGGTCGACCCGGCCCGCACCGGCCCGGAAACCCGGGAAATAAACCCGGCCCGGATTGAACCCGGGACGGGACCGGTTCTCCTCTGCAGGAAACCCGACGGGTTCCGGGTCAGGACCGGGTTCACAGCGTAGAAACCCGATCCGGACCCGGCCCGGGTTATTTATAAATTATAATAAATCTAAATATGAAATCGGATGGATTCTGGACCCGGCCCGCGATACTTGCCGACTCCGACCCGTTGAAACGAATGAAACGTCGACGCTCGTCACGCTCGTCACGCTCGACCCCAAAATCCAAAATCCCTAACCCTCGCTCGACGCTCGACCCTCGTTACCCTCGACCGATCGCCGTTCTACCTTCGTCGTTGCCGTGTTGCCGGCGACTGCCGTCGCCGTTCTACCGTCTCGTCGTCAAAGGTACTCTCTCCCTCACCTTTTCTTTTTCTCAAATCTCATCTCATTACCCCCTGTGTTTTAGGGCTGATTTCATCGTCGCCCGTGACCGTCGTTCTACCATCGCCACCGCCGTGTGCCGTTGCCGCTGTCATCGCCGTTCTACCATCTCGTCGTCGTCGTCAAAGGTACTCTCCCTCACCTTTTCTTTTTCTCAAATCTCATCTCGGTTCCCTCTGTTTGCAATATCGCGAGCAGTCGATCTTCTCTCATGAGTCTCCCTCTTCCAGTCTTCCTCTTCCTCACCTCAATCGCCACTGTGTTGCCGACGCCGTTGTTGTGTGTTGTGTTGCTGTCGCCATCGTCGCCCGCCATTGACAGGTTCTCTCTCCCTCTCATTTTCTCTTTCTCTTTCTCGTCTTCTCCTTCTATCTGCGCAAGGTCGCGACTCACGAGTGCTTTACTTCTGATTTCTCATGACTGATCACTGATGACTGCTTAGTTCATTGTAGTTGTCTTCGCCACTCGTCGCTACTGCGCTGACACCCCTCTTTAACACACAACAGTCGACGACATTCAGGTACGCGTTGTCGCTCTCTACCACCACCGGATTGTGTTGACTGTTGAATGAATTTGCTCTGCCTGATTGTCTCTCTCCATGTATGCTGAGTTCATGTTTTCATTCATGAATCATTGAATCTTGACATCTTATAGATTGTGCAATTCGTGAATCCATGTATAAAGATTGTGCTAATAGTGCTATTGTGCTAAATCAATATGATATAATCTATATGTGTTAATAATGAAATACTCGATGGATATCAGTTATTTTTAATCAATGTTATTGTTGCCATTGTGAATCATTCAATTAATGTGCTGAAATGTTATTTTTATCTATGCAACATTAGTGCCAGTGGACTGATTATAAAGAAGTGGTACTATTTCTTTATAATCAGTCCACTGGCACTAATTTCTTTATAATGCAATTATGCAACATTAGTGCCAATGGACTTTCATGTCATTGTTAATGTATAGAAAGTAAAAAAAATGAAAGTAATGAGTAAAGGAAATGAATCTAAATATCCCATGCCTTAGTGAGTTAATCTTATCATAGACCTAATGAGTTAGTGCCAGTGCCACTAACTCATTAATTTTATGATAAAACAAATAAAACATGACTCGGCTGCTTGGATTAAAAGATCATTAACACATTTATGTATTTTTTTTGTCAAAGACACAAAGTCAGTGTAACAATTTTACAAATGGAGGATAATGCAATGACTGATATGGGGTCTAATCCTATTACGGCTGACATCGTCATCGAGTCTGCACAATCTAATCCAGATCCTACAGAAGGAACTAATGATACTTCCAAACAAATAGAGATAGTTAAGAGGAGGCCTAGTAAAAACAAATCTGAAGCTTGGAATCATTTTGAAAAGTTTACTTCAGATCATGAAGCTAGAGCAAGGTGCAAATATTGTAAAAATGACTTTGTTGCGGACCCTAACAAGCATGGCACCACTGGTTTATTTAAGCATTTAAAAAGATGCAAAAAATTCCCCCATAGAAGTGAAGTGAAGGGACAAAAGATGTTGGCACAAAGCTTACAAGGAGCAGCCAAATCACTGGTCCCTCATTCATATAACTATGAAGATTGTAGAAAAGCCTTGGCTGAGTTTGTCATATGTGATGAACAAGCCTTCAAAGTGGTAGAAGGTGCTGGTTTTCGTAAGTATTCAAAATGCTTGGAACCTAGATTCATGATTCCTTCAAGATTTACTATTGCTAGAGATTGCTATCAGTTATATCTTGATGAAATGGATAAACTCAAGACACTTTTTAAGAAGTCTTCTTCACGTATTTGCCTGACCACTGACACTTGGACATCTTGTCAGAAATTGTGTTATATGTGTCTCACAGCACATTTCATCGATGATGATTGGGTTTTACACAAAAGAGTTCTTAATCTTTGTCCAATTGAAGGTCATAAGGGCGAGGACATTGCTAAAGCTGTTGAGAAGTGTTTGTTAGCATGGGAGATTGAAAAGGTATTCACCATCACCGTTGATAATGCTTCGGCAAATGATAAAGCTATTGGTTATTTGAAAAGGAGACTCAATAGTTGGAAAGGTTTGACATGTAATGGTGAATTTCTTCACATCAGATGTTGTGCACATACATTGAATCTTGTAGTCAAAGATGGTTTGCATGATATGAAATCAGCAATTGTATCAATTCGTGAGGCTGTTCGCTATGTGAGATCATCTCCGGCACGATTTGGAAAATTCAAAAAATTTATACAAGAGGAAAAAATCAACAGCCAATATAGTGTCATTATGGATGTGCCAACTCGATGGAATTCAACCTATTTAATGTTGGAACGGGCTGAAAAATTTCAAAAAGTATTTGAGAGGTTGGATGAAGAAGACAGGGGATACCAATTACACTTCAAAGAGAATAATTGCGTGCCACCAACGGTAGAAGATTGGGAAAATGCTCGAAATTTTGTGATGTTTTTAAAAAAAATTTATGATGCAACATGCAACTTATCTGGCTCATTATTTGTGACTTCTTGTGCTTGCTTTCATGAGATTGTGTCTGTTCAATCTCAAATTGCAAAGTGGAGTAATGGCCATGATGCGTACTTGCAAAAGATGGCTTGCGACATGAGATCTAAATACGATAAGTATTGGGGAAAACCTGAAAATATTAATCCATTGATACTTATTGCTGTTGTATTAGATCCTAGATATAAACTTGGCTATGTTGAATGGAACTATATAGATCTTTATGATTCATCCATAGCTACTATGGTTGTTACGAAGATTCAAGATAGCATGAGTCGTTTGTATGACTATTACGCACATGAGATCAGTAATGGTTCAACTTCTCAAATGGAGAATACAAATTCTACAGTTGGTGTTGAAAATGTAAATGTTGATGAGAAGACAGCAAGGATTCATCAATGGAGTAGACTACAAAAGGAAAAAAAGAATACCGATAACAAATCTGAAATTGAAAGATATTTGATGGAACCTTGTGAGGGCGATGAGAATTTTGATATCCTAAATTGGTGGAAGGTCAATTCCACAAAGTATAGAGTGCTCTCTCTAATGGCACGTGATGTTTTGGCCATTCCAGTCTCTACAGTTCCTTCAGAGTCTGTATTTAGCACTGGAGGACGCATCCTTGATTTCTTTAGGAGTTCTTTATCGCCAAAAATGGCAGAAGCTCTAGTGTGCACACAAAGTTGGCTATCATCACCAGATTTTAAAGTTGAAGAAGATTTTGATCAATTCGAGCTCACAAACAATATAATTATAGGTTAAAGTTATATTATTCTCTTTACATATTTTTTAACTCTTTAATTATGACAATTTCATTGACACTTTTTTTATTATGCAGAAGCTACTGGGAACACCCTGGTTGGACCCTCAAGTTCATCGTTAGATGAAATGATAACAGACAATTAACTGAAGAAGACATGCACATCTGTCCAATGTTTGTTTGCAAAATGTATGTTGATTCATTTGATTATGCTTCATGTATTAGTTCATGCATAAAGAACCATATTTCATGATTAGTATCCACTGATTCCATGTATTAGTTCATGCATAAAAAACCTCATTCACTAATTCCATGTTTCACTTATTCCATGTTTCATATTTCCAGCAAATATTTTTTTCAAGTTTTTTCAATGTCCTCAAAATAAACCCCAACATGACATTGTTTTTTTTCTTTCATCCAGGTTTGAGATCTTTTAACTAGTTGACAACAAAATATTGCAGAACTCGAGTGTTCAGCAGCGAGATGTAAGTATTTAACTTAATTCTGTTTAGTCTTGAACAAATATTGCAGACATGAACAGGGGCCAGGGCTGGTATTATTCATATTGATCCACAATTTTGTTTAGTCTTGAACAAATATATTGTCTTCCTGGAAACTATAATTCTGTGAAGAGAAAGAGATGCATTGCAGGTTGATTTAAACTGTAATGCATATGTGTTCATTTAAATTGTAATTCTGACATTCTGTCATGTGATGCATTGCAGGTTGAATAGAGCAGATGTACTCAAACTATGCCAATCTTCTATCTCTCAATTCTTCTATCTCTCAATTCAAATGTGTGCTCTAAACTCTTTATTTCATTATTTGATTCTGTTTAGAAGATGTATTCAAATTGTGCCACTGCCCACTGTGATGCTGTGTTGTGCATTTAAATTTATTTAGAATGATGTGTCTTAAATTTATTTCTTATGAATTATGATGCTGGACTGGCTGGACATGGATGTAATTTATTTCATATGATGATGTGTCATGTGTGTCTTAAATGTGATGATATTGTATGATGTTGAACATGTAATCTTTGATGACTTTGATCAATTTAGAATACTGTCTTTATATTTTAATAACTACCTGTTTATTTCTTCAAAAATTGGATGCCTTATTCTATGAATGCTTATCAACTTTCTTGCTTTATTAAGGGTTTTGGTTTCTTTCTTCAAAATAAGAATTCCCGGATCAAACCCGGTCCCGGTCCCGGTTTTGCCGGGTCCGACCCGGACCCGGTACCGACCGGGTCCGGGACCGGTACCGGGTCCAAAAATCCAAAACCCCGGTTAAAACCGGGTCGGGACTGGGTCCGTCGAAACCCGGACCCGGTCCCGACTTTGCTCAGCCCTACTCACAATGACATCCTGTGTATTGTGTGGCGAGGTAGAGGAGGATATCACCCATCTATTTTTTGAGTGCTCCACATACCGAGGCATCTGCCAGTAGACGAGCATTGCGAGCCTGTTCTCATCCGACTCAAAAATTCTGTGGCAATCATTTTGAGGTTTGGCTCTTCAGAAACAGAGATGGAGAGCACCTCTTGCGACTTTTTTGGCCGGTACCTGGACCATCTAGCTACAGCAAAACCGGATCATTTTTTGTAGAGAGAGAAGCCAGACTGAGTGTATTGTACACATCTTTCTTATTCGGGAGTGGGTTTTTGATTAGCTGAGACACTCCCTATCTTTTGCTGCTCTCCCTTTGAGAGCCCACACTTGTATATCATTTTCAGTTCACAGTTATATATAGATGGATGACAACCATAGCTCTTGTGGTCATCCTTTTTCTTCTCAAAAGAACAAATACGTTTATTTTTCAAGTGATTCGTATCGTCAAGTGTACCCATTCAAATTTCAAGGATTCAAGCTTTCATGTTTTGGACAACACAAGAACCAGTAGTGGAGGCTCGGATGAGGTCATACCTCCGCGTAATCCCCCATAAATGTAGATCAAATCACCAACTGCAGCAGCAGCATGCCTACAACGACGGGTTAGCTCCACCGCCGCATCCCCACCAGCTGCATCTGCACTGTATCTACCTGTCCTTGGACTTGCAACAACGCCTTTTGTATCACACCAAACTCCAGCAGCAGTATCCAACACTGTCACAAAACACAACTGTCAGGCCTAGTTGAAAAAAAATAATTGGGCTTTAGAGAGAACAGATTAGGTTGATACATTAATCACCTACCTGCACTACAGATTCACCATGATGATATTAGGCTAGATTTTTGTGAGTAAAAGAGAAAAGGATTTACATCTCCATAAAATAGTTAAAACCATGCATGCAAAGATTTCACGAGTACATTTGAAAACAATTTTTGAGAGATATTTGAAAATATTCGAAAAAGAATTTTCATTCACTAATTATTGGAACCTCTATACATCTAAATCTAACAACAGAATACCTGCAATGCTTGAAGAGTCTTCAACCATGCGTCCACCACCAAGAGCCCCTCCAGACACGTGAAGTCTTGCATTTACGAAAACCTAAAGAAGCTCTTTTCATGTAAACATTTGGGAACTATAAACAGTAATGACATACGAGGAGGAGAATGTGAATCTCACAGCTGCATGCTGATATCTCGGGGATGGGGAGACACCAGGTGCTATAGCCCATTCCCAACGTCCATCTCTATGCTTGGCAAGACCATATCCACTTGTCAGAGGCTACATATATTATAAGAAAATTAGTCAAAAAGAAGTTTAAGTAAATTAAAAAAGCATGACTCATGGATTTTTCAAGTTCATGAGGCTTGCCTCAAAGTTTCCATGTCATCAAAAGATTAGTTTAGTTTTCAACAATGTCCAAATAAACAAAAATTGTTGCCCCCAGGCACATACAAGTTTACGCACGCACACACGCATGCACACATGTGCATAACACACAAGCACACAAACGCACACATGCACACGCCCGTGCATCACTCACGCACGCACACACAATATAAAGAATTTTTTTGGTAAATTCTTTATATTGTGTGTGTGTGTGTGCGAGTGCAAGCGCGCAAAAAAAATATATAGAAGAAAAAATGAACCTTCAACAAAGAATCTAACTCACTTCACCCAAGCTTACAATCATAATTTCACGTTCAGAGCATGAAGTGTCAGTATTATCAACAGGGAGAACATTTGTCACTTGTTCTAGACTTGCATCAGTTTAATTGGCTCTTTTCAATGTAGCATTACCAAGGTCAGTTACAAGCAACAGAGATCCATACAAAAAACTAGAACATCATTTTGAGATGAATACCACATCAAATTTCAACATATGCCCCTCCCTCAAAAGATTAACCACGTGATTCTCAAAAATGTTAGTCAGATGAATGCCACATATTCACTGATTTGTAGTGCAAAAGACTGGAAAAGTAATTTTACTCATTTTGTTCTAGAGAGTACTTGCAACAGAAACAAGAAGGTCAAGAAGCACTCAACACAAAGAAAATGTAAACCAGAACAATTGTAAAGTAATTTTGCCCATTTCGCAAACTACATGTTGCCCCTTTTTAGAACTTATGCCTCTCCCTCAAAAGATTAACCACGTAATTCTCCAAAATGTTAGTCAGATGAATGCCATATATTCACGATTTGTAGTGCAAAAGACTGGAAAAGTAATTTTACTCATTCTGTTCTAGAGAGTACTTGCAACAAAAACAAGAAGGCCAAGAAGCACTAAACACAAAGAAAATGTAAACCAGAACAGTCGTAAAGTAATTTGCCCATTTCGCAAACTACATGTTGCCCCTTTTAAGAACTTATGCCCCTCCCTCAAAAGATTAACCATGTAATTCTCCAAAATGTTAGTCAGATGAATGCCATATATTCATGATTTGTAGTGCAAAAGAATGGAAAAAGTAATTTTACTCATTCTGTTCTAGAGAGTACTTGCAACAAAAACAAGAAGGCCAAAAAGCACTAAACACAATGAAAATGTAAACCAGAACAGTCGTAAAGTAATTTGTCCATTTCGCAAACTACATGTTGCCCCCTTTTAGGCCCAAGCACTTTGACTTCTTCGGTTACCGGACCAAGCTATGACAACATTATCTACTGTTTTATTTTTATCTTTGAACAAGGACAGAAGTCACAGAAACATTTTGAAAGGAGAAAAAGGGTTGGAACCTATTAATAGCTTTAAAATCTAGTCCATGATACTAAAAAAATTAGAGAACAATCTAAATCTGGTAATGGCCTCAATTTTGATGGTTCATATGTTACAAGCAAGATTCATCAAGTCAAGAAGGCCAAGAAGCATTAAATGCAATGAAAACACAAATCAAAACAGTCAAATTTGAAGAGTGGCAGTAAATTAAAACTAAAACAATGTTCATTCTTTTAAATTAAAACAATGATACATCGTTAAGTATATAAGAGACAAGGAATAAATCAAATCTGGTAATCGCCCCAATTTTGAAGTTTACGATGTTACAAGAAAGATTTTTTTTTTTTCTCACCACACTGTTTGCATCTCTCCCACCACAAAGTAAGAGAAGTCCATCAGATCGTGCACTTGCAGTCGCATACCTGATAAAAAAATAATAGTTTTTATTTCTCAGCAAAACGATAGACACAACACCAAAGGAACTAAAAGGTCAAATAATTTGTTTCATTACATAATCTTGAAATCATTGGATGAGCTTTAGCTCACTTCAAAGTTTAAGTTGACATTAAGTGGACCAGTCTTATGTAAAATTCCATGCTGAGTGGATGAACCAGAAAATTTCTTGTGAATAAAATGAGACAATCAGTTAACCTAAATTGTGGAAATGTCCCACAAGCTGCAAACTGGTTAAATAAAAGATATCAAATGTGAAAAGAATATAGAATAGGAAATTGAGGCATCGATAAATAAGAATGATCTGTAACCAATCATGTGTCTAACTTAAAATGTAGGTGCATGGAACAAGATGGCATGTCATGTGATTCATATGTTTTATCAGTCAACGTGCAACCATTTAGATTTTTCAGATTCTATGTTAAAAAATACATAAAAACCTCTGCTCAAAAAAAAAACATAAAAACCATAAAGAAAAATGATAAAGAAATAGCATATCCCTCTTATGTGACAACACAAATCTTATGCAGCCCAGCGGCCATGGACCTCAAGTAATCTATAAAAGAGTGATAATTGTAAGTGGCAAAAAAGACAACAGTGCAACATACCTCCAAGTCCTGAGATATCACTTAGAACCATGAATACTACAATTTTCGAATAACCCTTACAAGTTGTCAAAGGATTTTACTGCTAATATCGTAAATCATAAATACTTTTTTTAGGAGAAAAAGGATGACCGCCAGAGTTGTGGTTGTCATCCATCTATATATATAACTGTGAAATGAAAGTCATGTACAAGTGTGGGCTCTCAAAGGGAGACCAACAAAAGATGGGAAGTGTCTTAACTAATCAAAACCCCATTCCCGGATAAGGAAAGGATGTGGTGTACAATAGCTGACAACTCTCCCACAAAAAATAACCCAGTTGCGCTGGAGCAGATTGGCTAGGCACCAGCCAAAAAGATTGGCGCTCTCCAACCACGAGCCAAAACTCTAAGTGACTGCCACACGAACTCCAAATCGGATGAGAATAAGCCCGCAATGCTCATCTGCTGCCCTTCGGGATGCCAGGCACTAAAAAAATAGGTGGACAAAATCCTCCTCTGCCTCACTACATAGCACATAGGATGTGTCACCGTGAGGCACCCATCTCGCCCTATATCTCCTGGTGAGAAGTCGGCTGCGCCGCATAAGCCAAGCAAAGATTTTGACTTTCAGCAGTACTCATGACCGCCATGAGTCTGCAATCAAACCTGAACTCCTCTAGTAAAGTGATGGCCAATAGGAACCGAAAGTAGAGGCTGCGCACTGCATCCATCTGCCTTAGACTGATCGGGGTGGAAGGGGGCGATCCGCTGATGAAGTGCTAGGAGCTCCGTGAACCGCTGATCCGAAAGGTGTGATATGAAGAGTGGAGTCCAAGATCCCAAACCTGGACCATCAGCCTCGGCCCAGGTCTCCACTATCGTCGCCTCAGGGTGAATCGCCAAGGCCCACAATCGAGGAAAGACTCAACAAGCAAACCCCCAAGGACCCAGTCGTGCTGCCAAAAGGAGAAGTCCTCCCTAGAGCCAAGATAGGGAACCATCAGGGGTGGACCCGAGGGACCGGGGCCGCCAGTCTACGCCAGAAGGATGAGGCCCAGCGGGGCAAGATGATTCTCGAGTCCCAATACAAATCGCGCCCACAGCAGGTGTAGAAGACCGCATGGCACAAACTGTCTTCAGGCCCCATGATCAACCTCACCCACCAGACCAGGAGAGCCAAGATGGTGTAGCGGAGATCCCGAATGTGAGGTGGGTCGGCAAATACTGCTCCAAGCAACCAGGTGGACCCCATAGTGATCGGACACGCATCCCTGCTAGAACCTGCTCAAGTCCAAACGTCTGAGAACCTAGCATCGGGAGAAGCATCATGTAATATGTAAGGAACGGCGAAAGGACTTTTTTCCTCAATCTAGCAAACATAGCCACTGTGCTCCTTCATGTGAATCGACAATTGGAGGTTGGAAAATCAATCAACGACTGCGAGTTAATGAAGTCTTTGAACTCCTCTACCACGACGTCCCTCCCCCGGCGACAGATGGGATCTTCAATGTCAAGTGTGACATTGAAATCGCCCTCGATCAACCACCTGGTGCCGGGAGATGGGTGCACACACATCTGAGCTCCTCCCACATGGCGCCCCATAATGATGCAGCGCAAGGGCCATACATACATGAGATAAGATCCGTCCCCATGACCACGTGGATGAGCGGACAGAGAGAATCTAGACGACCACGAGTCCACCCTCCAACCAATGATGCATCCCCCAGACTAACCCATCGCATGAAGAGATAGGTGCTCTATCATACGTGGGCCCCTGATTTGGGCCCAAGTCTACAAACTGCAGTCAATCAACTTGATCTCCCAAAGGAGAGCCACATCCACCTCCCACTCCCTGAGATAGCAGCCCAAGATCTTCCTCCTCCCAAGTGAGAACTCTCATCAGGACACCGAGTCGCTCCCCTAGGCTGCTTGACCAGAACTCCATGCCGGCCGCCGCCTGTGGCTGTTGTGAAAGAGATGCAGAGGACAGTGCAGCTCCATCCTCCTCGACATCTCTATCGTAGGCGGGGACATTGGCGGGTGTGCTGGAAACTGGCGGTGTCTGCAACCAGTCACACCTCCTCCTCAGTCCTCCCGACGAGGTCTTCTCCACCAGTGTTGGCATCGGCCAAAACCGGCTGAGGGCCCTCCTCAGGTGATGGGGTCAGAGCCGGCTGCTGCGGCTCAGGCGGGTGCTGCTGCAGCGATGACGACAGCGTATGGGGTTGGTCATTGTGTCGAGGTTGGCGGGGTTGTTCTGATGGGGACGGGTCTAAGGAGGTGGTGTTGGTGGCCGGCCATGGAAGGACGGTCAGGTTGTCGGGTACACCGGCTCAGCAATGGAGAAGGAGGTGGATGGGTTCAGATGCGAGTTCGCTTGGGTTCATGTTTGGGCTCGCGGTCACGGCCGATGGCCAGGTGCAGACTGGGTGCGGGAGAGGTGAGGTTCGAGTGTTGGGTTATAGTTCGGGGGGCTGGGCTCAGAATTGGGATGGGCTGAGTCTGCCTGGGAGTGGATGTCAGGTTCAGGATTCAGGGGGATTTGATTCAGGGTGATGTGGGCATGGGCAGTTGGGTTCAAGTAGTATTGGCGTGGGGGGTTAGGCTCAGGTTATGTATTTCAAAATGGGTACGGCCCGTACACACGCCCTGCACGCATGGTGTCAGGCCAGCCTGGCCTGCATGCTGCGTCCTGACCGCTGACGATCGGGGTGACCATGGAAGGCGTCCGGCCACCATGTCTGCCCACGACACGTCAGCCAGAGGATGAAGCTGCTGTCGCCGGCATGGAGAGTCAGTGATGTGGGGAGATTGCAGGCCCGGTGGAGCTCGACGACCATGGTGGTGATGGACAGGTCCGGCGCCTAGAGTTGGGAGGATGACTGTGACAGGGATCCCAAGTTGTCGTGCCACTGTCGCTGAAGATGGAGCGGAAGGCCATTGATATCAATCATGCAACGTCTCCCAGGTGGTGCCGGCTGCGCACCATCCCTTGCTCCACGGTCGCCAAGAATCAGTGGTGTGTGGCGGTAAGTTGGTCGGCGCTGCGAGAAGCCACTCCCTTTGCTGCGCTGACCCCGGAACTAGCAGCCACAGAAACGGCAATATGCAGCTTAGGTGGAATGGCGGCGTGGTTCCCACCCCAGCGATGACCGCAGCACAAAGAATAGCCGGTTCCAATGGTGCTCCACCACAGTCGCGGACCATGTCGACCCTCTGTTGGATCTCCAATGACCATGGGATGAAGAGGGTAGAGGCCGTCGGAGCCAGGGGGGCATTCGCTGTTCACCGCTGTCGAGCTGGCGGTGTTACAGTTGGCTGTTCACGCAGGGCCAGAGGACACACACACCGCAGGCATCTGAGGGGGACCAGAGCAGGATCGCGTGAAATGACCATCCACTAAGCTTCTGTAACAACGCGTCACCGGCAGAGGATGACCGCGGTTTTCATGAGTGCAGGTCAAGGTGGTCCAGCCGTCAGCGAGGCGGAGCATCCTGCGACGCATTTGGGCATGAAGGTCGGAATGAGTTATGGCGCCGCCAGCGGGGGCTGCTGGAGTCGGATCTGGCAGGGTCTGCCGGAGACGAGTTGGTGGGTTAATGTATTATCCTCGTTTCACCTACTGACCATCTGAAAGGAATACTTGCTAGTAGAAATTATTATCCTTGGATAACTTAATGTTAAGTTGCAGAAAACATTGTTGAGGAGATCTTCGCTTTTATTTCAATTTATTTAATAAGCTTTCACTTGCCTGTTACCGGTTAATATTCCAGGAAAGTGGGACATAAAATATCAAAACCTATATGATTTCTTAAAGAACTTGATACTATTATCCAAATAATTTAGATAGCTATGAACACAGATTATCATCACACAAATATAGCTTTAGGAGAAGGAAATTCGCTGTATCTGATAACAGATCTCATGACTCTAAGGATGCATTTGTAGATAAGTGTCTCCAGTGCTCATTGATGGCATTCCAATGACAAAAAAGAATGCCAACAAACATTAACTTCTTACCTTGCATAGGCAAGAAACACAGTTAAAACAAAAAAAGCAACATTAAGTCACCAACAGAAAAGATATGCAACAAAGAATTGCATTCAGCAAAAAAAAAGAGGAAAAAGTAAAAGATTTTTAATTACTCACATGCAAGGAGGTGGACCTTCTCCTTCTGGTTCCAACTTCCTCCATTCATAAGGTTTTGCTGCTGTGTCTAGCGCCCAAACATCAGCTAAGGGTCTTTTTCCTGGCATAGTGTGCTCCTTTCTTATAAACTCAAGGTTAACAATAGAACCCACAAATAGTACTTCCGTAGACAGTACATGACAGGGTAATTTCAATTATCACAAGATTATCATACCATCATTTCCACCAACTGCCAAAAGAAATCTTTGCCCTACTAAAGCCATCACATGCCCATATCTTGGCCCTGGACCAGGTCCTTGGACAACAACCCTGTACTCATGAATAAACTATCTCAGCATTGATAATACAAAAGCATGAGGTCAAGATAATTAGTTAGATTTGATCATAACCTGTGCCACCGTGGCCGCTGTTGTGTCAAGTCCAGAACATGTAGATCTTCTGCTGACAAACCAGCAGGACCAATCCCACCCTGAAAATATTGTTACGTGAAATAACGTTCAAAGACCTACACCTTTCAAAGTGTTCAGAAAACACTTCAATAAAGACAAAAAGGATTAGGTATGTTTAGCAATAGCAACACATCATTTTGGTGAATTATCAAAAAGAAAATACCAAATATCTTTCCCTACCTGAATGACAACCATAGTTCCCACTGCAGTTGCAACATGTGCAGCCCTCGGAGATGGTGGTTCTCCAAGAGGTGTCAACCTGAATATACATAGCAGCAGCATTATCTTTCTAGAGGAAAACATAACCCACCAGACTGATAGAAGAATGTGTAAATTAACTGATTAAAAGATATTTTCCTATAAAATGGATACTTTTCTTTTTTTTAATGAAAATGGATACTTTTCTTTGCCACAAAAATGATAAGTTCACAATATATCAGATTAAGGATCTCAATTTTAATATGTTTTCGTGCAACTTATGAGACTACCTCGTCCATTTGTTTGACAGCACATCATAACAATGAACATCAGCAGTTGCACCAGCAAGTCCTGCAACAGAAAAGGAAATTGTGTTGGAAAGATAAATGAGATCAACTTTGACCTAAAGGCACTGTCTCTTTCATTTACTTCTTTTATAAATCATCATGCATGATTAATATAGTTTCTGCCGAAATAGAAACATTCCAAATGGAAATGCATACACTTTCATCCATAGGAGACGGAACACCAGCTATGAGCATATTACTATACAAGAAACTAGGGGCGCACTCTAGGATTAGTCAATTGGGATCAGAGCGGTCCAAACAGAGAGGTAGGCAAAACATACGAATGCCGGCACTTCCAGCAGGTGATGGTGGCGCCGCCGAATTGCCCTCCAGCGCGGTTGCGCCACCGAATAATATAAGTCTCGGTCCGATATACGTAGGAGTTCCTTCCTCCCCTACGGCCGCCACAGCTGTCAACGTGTGCCCACACCTACACCCGGGCCCATCTTCCTTCTTCTCTATGACGGCGTTAGCCACCTTATAGCTTGGAGCAGGTCTCGGTCCCGTGATGACCGCCTGCACTGCATCCGGAAGCGGCCCCGCCGCTACCGGTTGCGCCGGAACCGGCGCTTCCCCGGGTCCCTCGTGATTGTTCTCGGCTGCCGGGTCGTGCTCGGAGTTCGTAGGTATCGAGGAATCCACCTCCATCCTTTTCTCGAGCGCCAAAGATCAAGATTTGAGTGCGAATAAGAACCACGCCGACGGGAGGAAAAAGCACGCGCGCAGACTACAACGATAACCTCCGGCGAACGGCGGCCAGGCGTTCGGCCGTTGCCGAAGGCGACATCGCCGACGACGAGGGCTTCTAGGAGGAATTCACCTCATCCGTCATCGTCCCTTGCCAGGGTCGATCCAGCGCTCCGAACCGGATCGCGTCGACCAGTAAAGAGGAAGAAAAAAATACGAGAAAGAGGGATTGCTTAGGATTCGTCTTGTTAGCGATCGAACGATCGATCCCTAAAAGTTTGAAAAATTAATAAGATACCAAAGCTTCGAATCAAATTATCAAAGGGCCGAAACGAAAGAGAAATAATAGAAAAAAAAACGGGGGAAACAAGACGCAACGCAGAGAGAGAGAGAGATAACACTGGTTCGTCTCCCGTGTTCTTTCTTTTTTTTTTTGGTAAATTTTTTTATCTAATATTATCGTCCAAATATAGTAACGTTTTTCAGCGAAACCCCCTCGTGAGTTTCAGTTTCTCAAATGTACCCTTGAACTCTCTTGTATAGTTGTATTATTATTACTAATAATCCTAAATTTCGTGCCATGCACGATTACAAATATTACAAACAATATATCGTATATAATAAAATAGGAAAAATGAACGTGTGAAGTACCAAGCGATTTTAGACATATTTTTTCTTTATTTTATTTTTTATTTTTTTTACTAATAACTTAAAGAATTATTTATGATAACAAAAAATAATTTTATAAAATTATAAGTTATATAAAAAGATTATATCTATTATGACTGATAATAATATGCAGAAATTTGTGCTTCACACGCTCATTAAACCCATTGAAATATTATGATTTATAATAATTATCAAAATTTTATTTATACTTAATTTATAAAAGAGAAGTATTTTAAATTCGAAAATGTATTGTCCTAATAAAGTATGAAATTGAAGAAAATGTCTTGACACCCATTAAAGTTAAGAAGTAAATGCCTTTTCACGTGAAACTTTCAAGAAATAATATCATTAAGATATTTGAGATTTTTCGTAGGCCGATGGTCTAATTGTAATGATGTTTCTCTGAGCTTTCAGTTAAGTAAAGATGAAAGATGTCATGCAATTAATATATGTTTTTATTAAATATAAAAAGTAAATGTTTTTCGCCTTATGATGATTGAGATTTTTACGAAAAATAATGACAATCACCTAAAAGGGTATTTGAGATTTCTCAATGGCCTGTGACCTAGTTAACCAATGTAATAACATCACCATGTGCTTACGATTAAGCAAAGATGAAGCATGTCATATTAATAAAAATGATTATTAAAGCTAAAGGTGGAAAGTAAATGTTTTTCATCTTATAGTGATTGAGGCTTCTCAAAAAATAATGTCATCGCTTAAAAAAGGTGCTTGAAATTTTTCAATATAAAGATGAAATATGTCATATGATAAACTTAATGAAAGCGAGGTCATTATGTACCCAAATTATATCATATGATAATGAAATAAAGAAAGATGAATAAATGTCGAAAGAGTTATAAAGCAAGCCCTAAAGAAATGAAATGAAAACATTGAAAAGAAAGAAAAGAAAAGATTCCAAGTACTAAGCAAAGATAAAAGAGTTATAAAGAAACTCTTAAAATGTAATTGATAATGAAAAAGAAATGTAATTATCTTCATGAATGTGAATATGCATGCTTTTATGCTTCTATTGTATGATGTTTATAGGAGGCATGGTTCTCAAGTTAAAAAGGTACGTTAAGTTTTTATTGTTCCAAGCAATGTTATGTCAAGAACGATAAGTATGTTATAATGCTATGTAAGGATCATGATATAGTTCATGACGTGCACGTTTATATATTTATATTATTATAATGATGATAGGTGTGCATCATGTGATAGATTATCATGACATGTATGATTTTTACATACTTTAATTGAGAAATCATGCATTCTGAATTTGTGTAGATAATCAAGAATAAAGAATGATGATTCAAACTCATGATAGAAGTGTTGCACATACTTAGGATTAAATAAGTTCTATGATTTTAGTTGAACATTGAGTATAATTGTGTAATAAAGTCTTTATGATGTCTTACAAAATATCAGTTGAAGATATGTTCTTTGATTAATAAAAAAGTTTTATTTATTATATTTTTTACTAAAATGTTTAAGCTAGTATTTTGTTGCTAACTAATTAAAGTGATGTATGACGAATGGGCTAATGTTGTAAAATTTTTCTAATTGTCCAAAATTTTTAGTCGCTACATTAATCATTTAAGCAAAAATCAAAATATTTGATTTCACGAAGTCATACATATATAATGGTAAGTTCACTTAAAAGAAAATTCCTAAGCTATCCTTTCATCTCCTCGTATCCTTGAACCCCCTCTCTTTCTTTTTCTCTCTCCTTGTATATATAATGGGTGTGTCCCTCCTTTAAATGAGGGACACGATGTCTTCCTTCTTCTTATTCATCAAGAATCTATGAATCAGATTTAAAGTCTTTAAGTAGAAATGAATAAAATAGGATCCATATGTTTTTAATCCAATAAATAGAAACATAGGGGACATGGTGTCCCTCCTTTAAAGAGGGGACACCTTCATTTTTTCCATACATACATACATACATACATACATACATGCATACATACATACATACATATATACATACATACATACATACATACATACATACATACATATATATACCTTTGCTTGTAAAAATATATGTGTGAGTATGTTTTCAAGTCTTCAATCTTTTATGATGTTTAATCTAAAAATTATTTGTCATATGGGTTTTAAGTAATCATAAATTGTATATATTGTATAATTTTAGATCAACATCGAGTTGACATCCTTCCTCTACCCATGGTAGCAAGACAAGAGAAATTAGAGGTCCATACAATATACCCTTCCCTCCAAGTTCACAAGAGCCGGTGAAGGAACCGATCAAGCTAACCTTCAGTCCATCATCCAATAAAGGGGCGGGTGGTTGTCGAGGACGGATATCATTATTGAACTCTTCTTGTCCTCAAGTAAGTTTCAAGACAAGACTCAATAATCATAAATGAACTATAGTTTCCACCCTGTGACTAATACTTTTCTATTACCATGATTTTACAAGTCCATTGCCAAAGTATCTATTCTCGATTCAAATTCCCAGCCTCATAAAATTTTTGAATCTTAAATAATTTAAGCTTATTCTAATTCAGCTCCGTGCAAGAAAACATACAGCTTATCAAGTAATAGCATTAACATTAAAAGCAAAAGTATTGAATGAGCTTATATTCTTATTTATTTGTTACATTTCTTTTTTAGATTTGACTATTCATATGCTTCTTCATATTGCTCAAAGTGATCCATGTAACAAGGTGCCAGATAATACAATTAGAATCGTCTCAAATTTATTTTTGCACTTTTTTAACAATTTTTTGTGGGGTTTAACTAACCCTATTTTAATTTATTTGATTTTTTATAAGCTCACAAAACACTTTATGCAATCAATAAAAAGGCTATTACTATCGAGACACAAAATAATAATAAGAAAAGAAATGTGAGCATGAACAAACATTAGTGGTTTAAGTAACCATAGTTCTACTCGACAACAAACTCTTTGCAATAAAATTTGGGTACATAAATTTCATAAATACACAAAATGTCCTTGAATACTACTTAGGCAATTAAGAAATTTTTTGATATTTTTTTATTTTTATGGATTTTCATAAAATGGTAGATATAAAAGCAAACATGTAATAGTAAAAATAAGTAAATATGCAATGCAAATGTAAAAAATAAAAAATGATGCATGAAATGCAATATCCCTCAAGCTTGACCTAAACACTGTCCTTAGTGTTAGACAAACAAGGTATGGAGTATAACATATGAAAATGTAAAGGCTTTAAAGAGTAAAAGAAAAAGAAACGACCGCTTAATCCCACTTTGAAGGTGGTGGAAGTGGAGGCAAGTAGAAACCATAATGTTCCTACACTAATGGCCCGATTCTTTTTTGATTGAATAGAACCCTGACCTAGGTATATGGAAATCACAATTGAGATTGCTAGGTAAATGATGCAAGCTTGTGCATGACAAAATTTGGCTCAATTTTCATTGAGCTTAACCCGGGTTCTTGCTAAAGAAACTCTTGTCAATGAAGTAAATATTTGATGTTTAATATCTAATGATTATGGGTTGGAGATAAGACTCAAACAAAATAATGGACTAAAAGATGACCAATTTATGACTGTCTCAATCTAAAGCAAAAATGTAAAAGCAACCTAAAAGAAAAAGAAAAATTTTGCCTAAGACTAGATAACCTAAACTAACAAAAGAGTTTTATTATAAGATGTGAAATAAAGAACAATCTCACCAGGATAGTTGAAATGCTTGTGAATACCCATTGTGGTGAGCTCAGCAAATGCGAGTGAAGATGCACTCAACCGACTCTAACTTTTGGCAACCTTCTTGAATTTACCTCTTATTTCAAATTGTGATTTCTCCTCATTTTGATTTGCTTTTGCACTCTTTGGTCACCATTGTTGAGATGTGGTTGGTGCTTGTGATGTCGACGGTGTTATCGATGTGGCTCCCTCCTTTGTTATAGTGAAATTGGAAGCAAGTTCGTTGTTAAGGTTAGAACTTCTAAAGGGCAGCTCCTCCTTCGGACTATTCCATCCTCAATTACATATTCACTTGTCTCCTTTACCCTCCACTTTGTAGTTCATGTTCTTCTTTGATAATTTCTTCATGATCTCCATCATTGATAAGAATTTTGGTGATGACATGGGCATATAATAACTAGAGGATAATTTTCTAATGAAGTCTTTTGAGATGAGTCAAATTGAGAAGATAAATCTTCAACTTGCTTCTCTAGTGCTTGGATCTTCGTCTCCATATCCTAGAATTTGCTTTGAATCTCAAATGGTTGTGCATGACCTAGGAGGGATGCTATTATTGACTTTGATTTGAGCCTTCAACTGAATCACATGTGACTCTAAGGATTGTTTGAGCTGGTCTTGAAAATTTAGGTTGTTTTCGATGGTTGAAATAAATTGGTAAAGTATCACCTCCAAGAGAGATGAGAGGACACCATCATTTCATTACCATGTTTCTTTATATTTGAAAATTGATCTTCATATTTTGTATTAATTTTTTTTTTCATGGAGTGAGTCATGCGGCATAACACTTTCTTCTACACATGCATGGGGTGGCATGGTAGTACTTCGTCCTAGAAAGTTTATACCAACTTGTATAATCTTATTGATGGCTCCATAAAGCTTCAAGTTGTTCTTCTGAACTTTGATCATATTTTTATCTTCAATTGGCTTGGCTTGTGGCTTGGATTGATTCTTTTTCGTCACTGAAAATTAATCAACTTGTCTCTAATAGTATTTTCCTGACAATACCACAATTAGAAACTCGTGAAAGCATATGAATTGACGAATTCCAAATAAATTTATGTAACAAAATCTTCAAAAGTGCATGAAATAGAAAGGAACTCTCAAGTTAACTAACAAAAGTAGAAAAATAGAACTAGAAGTAGCCCTAGACAATGACACTAAAAATTTGATGTGTGTGAATTAAGTGCAAATATACTAGTAAGTATACTAGATCATATCAAATAATAAAGAGTGAATAGAGTGTCGAATCCACAAATACTAATCTAGATTCTTATCTTTCTAGCTTTAATTTATTAATTGAAAATATCAAGAATTGAATTTCAAATAAGGGTGATTCAAATTGATGACGATCATAGAGAATGATTCCTGTAATGATGCGAGAGAGTTATAATTTAAACTTCATATCCCGACCATATTCTCTTAATTATCAATTAATCAAATATAGACTTCATGTAGAAAATAAATGGATAAAAGGTATAGGGATAAAAATTTTGAGGGCCTAATTATCCTAATTAAGAATGTGATTAAGGCACATTGAAAACTTAATCTAGTTTAATCCACTCTGAACTAAGATGTATTAATATGAAGGGCTGCTTAAAGTAAATGACTAGAAAAGTTGAGAACCTAACTATCTTAAATAGAAGTAAATTTAAAGACGTTGAAAACTCTATCAACTCTAAGATGCCTTAAGTTGCAAACCTTAGTTTAATGACACAATTCTTAGCAATTAAAATTAATTTACTAACAAAAATATCAAAAAGACTGAATTCATCCTGGGTTCGATAGAACTCGACTTTGGTTTTGATTGAAAATTTGTCCACGGAAAATAACAAAGGAACCTGGTCCGAGTTGGATCTACCCAATCTAGATTAATTAGCATAGATTGATTAACTTCTCTTGCAATTATCATGTGAAATGATATAAAATTAATCAAGAAGCTATTCAACTCATATAAATCATTAAACACTCATCATAACTTTGTTCTCAGAAGTCTAAATAATAAAATATATTAAGAAAAAACCGAAGTTTAACATAGTCTTCCTCTAACAACTAAGTTAATCCATAATAGAAAGAAGTAACATGAATTTCAAGGATAAAAATATAAAATAAAGATTGGAAATTGTAAATCAAACTCTTGGATGTTGGTGGACGTGTCTGGATCAAGCCTTGGCCGGAACTCCAAATGATCGCTATCTAGTTCTTGATTGATTTGTAATGGCACGCAATAGAACTTTGTCTCTCATTTTTTGTGCGACTAGGGTTTCAAATTCTAAGATTGCATGTCCGTTGGGTTCATGGTATATCCATATTTAGAGGTATGGTGGCCTTTTAGGATTCTGAGTTGAATTCAAAGCTAAAATCTGAGTGAAAGTTGGCCGAAAAATCATAGTGGTCTATCAGATTATACTGAACGTCGAGTTTAGTTCAAATTTTATTTTCGCGCAAAAGTCGATTCAGAATCAATTTTTAAGATAAACTCGGCCCAAGTATGATGCTACCTCGGCCCATGTTCTACTGAAAGTTATCTGCATGCATTCTTCGAGCCCCGTTGTGCGTGCTTTTTTTTTATCCGATTGCTTTGCACCTTCAAAATGATGATCCTAAGAATAAAATAAACAACAAGTGAGCAGCTTTTGAATCGAATAAATTTAAGAAAATAGATGCATGCAATGATAAAAAAAAACTATGAAAAATAGCTTAAATGATGTATGTAAAACATGTATAAAAATGTATGCATCAACGGGGGCTCCCACTGGACGTAAATGGGATCTTGACGGACTATTGCCTGAAGTAAGTGAAATTTGGTAAACTCTATTGAACCTGCCAACACCTTTATTCCAAATAGAAAAGATGGTTGTTTGCTTGAATGTGAAGTGAGCATCATTCCGTAATAGCCAAACTCCCATGGACAAAAGGAAAAGAATGATATGATCTACGCAAGTTGGGAGAAACATGTTCATAGATTTTATTGATGTTGATAATATGTTTCGATAATAGAATTACCACTAATAATCTATTTATAATAATATGACATGTGCTAACATGATCTACACAAAAAAGAAATCATTATCTGTGGGTACAAATAACATTACGATGTAGTATCATGACTTGACAAATGTACTACAACAAATTTTTGTGATGATTAGTGTAATACCAAACTTTCAACAAAAAATCTTATCAAGGAAAGGAAAAAATCATAATGGATGTCCGCTATTGATTCTAGATGTTCGCTCCAGAGATCAACAAAAAAAACTGGAATTAGTTCTGATATTGATTTATGTCCTTAATAAGGATTGTATGGCATTAAAAGTATTATTAAGGATTTAATGGCATTCATTTCCCTTTTATTCTCCTTTTCTCCATTATTTCCCCCTTTTACTCTCCTAATGTGAACCCTCTTGGTTGACTCCTTACATGACTCCACTGGCTCTCAAGGGAAGAGAACGATTGTTGCTCATCCAAAAGAAGTCTTGAGGCACGACAAAAGGGAAGGAACAAGTGACATATATTGAGATAGGAACTCAAGGTCAATAATATCCAGACAGGGAGGGATCACTGTAGATGAGGAGACATGAAGGATAGTTTGAGAAGAAAGTGTACAACACCTAAAAGGAAATTCCTACTGCATAAAAGTAGGTGAATTTATCAATTCAACCTTTCATATATGGATCACATAAGATAGCATATTAACTAGGACTTTCCATGTGATTTCGTTGTTGGCCGGATATGCAAATCTATAAATATATGGTGGCTTATATTATTACAATGCATAATGAGTTATATTGGGTGAATAGGATCATGTTCATTCAATTTGGTTCAAATATTCTTCTTGTGGTATTGTTGCTATGAATGTTGTTGTAACGACCCGAAAATATACTCTAAAAGTTTTTATCATTTCGGGGAACTTTCGCGCTATCAAATTACTCAGCACATTCACCATACCTCATTTTAATCATTTAATGGTCGAAGATTTGAATGTTTTAAAGGAATATAATAATCATATGACATATCTTTAACTAATAATTCATAAGACCTCAAATGCCTAAAGACTTCAATACATAATTTGAATAAATATTATTTAGACTTAAACGACTTATTAAATTCTAAACATGTGCAACACTTCTGGCATGAGCTTGATGTACCATCTTTATTCTTTATTATCTACACAAATTTAGAGTGCAGGATTTTCTAATTAAAGCATGTAAATATTATGCATGCCATGATAACCTATTATATGACACTACATGTGATGTATCTACAATCATCATAATAACTAAACATATATGTATTTTATGTCAGGAACTATATTATGATTCTTACATGACATAACATCATACTTATCATTGTTGACTTGATATATACTAAATTATTAATAACGTGATATACCTTCTTAACTTTTAAATCATCTTCTTTTATAAGTATCATATGATAAGAAGATACATTTCATCACATTCATAAACATACTTGGCGTATATATTATCTTTACATTTTTTCTTCGTTGTCAGCTACAACTTAGGATTTACTTTATAACTTCTTGATCCTTACTTGTTATTTGACATATTGTTTTCTTTCTTTTCACTTTACATTTTCTTAGTGTTGTTCTATAGCGAGGGACTTTATTTCTATTCATCTTTAGGTATAAACAAAGACTTTATTTCTTGAAAATCACAATGCAAAACTTTACTTACATACATAATTATAAGATTTTACTTCACATCTTTACTTTTATGAGTTACAATAATTTATTCTTCAATTTTAGCATGCATTATGTTTTTTCAATACATCAAACATTCTTTTTATGTTTTAGTCTAATTATGATTGAGCATGTATAAACATGTGCACATGTGATCATAATTACATCATTCATTTTCATGAATAATAAGACATGTAATATCATCATAAATATCAAATAATAATATGCATTTAATGTCACTCCTACAATCTTAATATCACTCCTCTTTATCCAT
The DNA here is from genome assembly GCA_030549335.1 of Pontederia crassipes. Lineage (NCBI taxonomy): Eukaryota > Viridiplantae > Streptophyta > Magnoliopsida > Commelinales > Pontederiaceae > Pontederia > Pontederia crassipes. Next base: position 52,301,998 of record CM060191.1, on the reverse strand, counting down.
TAATTATTTAGTTTAATGTGCTCATCATTACACTTTTACTGACAAACAAAATTTTTATTTCGTCTCCTCAGAGTAACAATGTCTAGAATTCTCACTTCTCCCTATCTAATTAGATTTGCAGAAGTATAACGATTAGATTTGCAGAATTATAATAGTCTGCTTTGCTTATTTTTAAAATAATCAACATATGAATTGGCCAATAAGTTGACCATAAGAAATTATACAACTTTGTAATTTAATAATGAAGGAATATATTATAATGGTGGAATAAGAACTGATTAACTGAGTGTAGTGTGTGTTTATATAAATCAAATTTAATATGAATTTATAAGACGGGTCAAATTAATTTAAACCGTTTGTCACAAATGTTCTCCACAAACATCATTTCTACAAAACCATACATTTAACTAACATATAAAGCTAGTTTAGATGCTCATATATGTTTATATATAATAATTAATATTGGGATTAAGGCATAATGATTATTGAGTTATCGATAAACGTTTTAAAAAAATTATATAAGGTTATTAGGAATAAGTTAGCAAATTCACAAATATAATAATATATGTTTAGCTATGATTAAGTAAGTTTAATTAGATTTAAAACAATTAGTTATGATAAATAAGGTGATTGACATTGCTATTGTCACTTAGGATTTTAAGCATTTGAAGTAGACAACTCAACAACTGCTTAATAGGACAATTTTCTGAACTGGCATATGACCTCAGATAATTTAGAAACAAATAAATAAGGTACCAATATTTACTTTTTCACGATTGAAAAATTATCAGAGGCTGAACCCTAGCGGAGATGGCTTGAGAAAATCGGAAAGGATAATTGTTTAAGGTGAGTCTCCTAATTTGAAATTGATCTTTTGATTTAGAGGATCATTCTCCGTGGTTTCCACTACATCAATTCTGAAATTGTGTATGATTAATCCTTTCGAAGTTAACTTTCTATGTCCACTCTAATCACCTAAAAAAGATTTTTTATAAAGGAAGTTATGAATTTACCTTCATTGATCACTTGTTCCGTCTTGAATATAATATTATCACCTTGTAAATGAGGGCACAATTAGGATACACTAAATTAGGGTTTGAAATTTATATATGTTAAATTAAATTTTATAATGGTTTGGGATGAGAAATGGAATCATCTAATTTGGGAATTGTATATGTGTAGAAATGGATTTCCATTACGCATGATTTCTTTTGTCAGGTTTCAAAATATCGATAGAACATGAACTAAATTGACTAGTTTTTGTTAAAAGGGCACATAAGGAGTCAAATTCTATGATTTTTATTCCTAAATACTATTGAAGTCTAATTTTTATAAAAAATAGTATCTCATCAAATTATTAAGAAACACAAATTATCTTTCAGTGACACATAATCTGTCAAAATACAAATCATGAGTCCAATTGTCTAAACTCTTATGATTTACCCATTAGGGATTGGGTGATGATATTTATAGACTGAAAAACTTAATAAGTCTAGTTTATAATTCATCCATAGTTATAAGATTTGACTTATAATTAAAAAGTTATGAATTATTCATTGATAAACACCTAGTTTGAAATTTTGAGACAACACTTGATAATTTTTTGAAAGATTGAGTAGTTTTAAGTGTGGAATAGCATATGAAAATAAATATATGAAATTAAACATGAAAATTTAGAAGAGATTACATGCATTCTAAAGTGCATAAGCATTTATGCATCATGAGCATGCATTGCATATTATTTTATTAGTAATTGAAAAGTAAAAGGGCATTATTGCTTGTAGAAAATCATCAAGTTATAAGTGAAATGAAAGAAATCGAGTAAACTTCCATGAAATGATACAATACAAAGTGAGTGGATAAATTTAAAACATAGAAAAATGATATATGTTCTTTTATTTATAGTAATATGTCAAGCAATTATTACTAGTATTCTTATTGAAAAATATCTTGATCTATGAAAGGTACTTATGATATATTTCAAGAAGTTCATACGAGATAAAGCAAACTCTCAGATGAAAATATTTTTAAGGAATGATATTTGTGATGTTAAAATAAGGTTTACTTGATATTAATATGTGATTATGACATTTATATTTCGGTACTATTAAACTTCATATGTTCATTAGTCATGTTGGTTGAAAAAAAATCCTTGAAATGACATTTGATATACATGAAGCCTTTGGAGCTAAGGATATTACATGGTATCAGAGCATAGATTATAAAATTCTATTATGGCATAAGTTTAAGGTTAGATGGCATTATAAATTTCGAATGCCTATTGAGGTTTATGCTTTCATTACGAGAAGTGACCGAAAGGTCATGTTTGCAACAAATGGCAATTATTAGCTATTGCGCACCTATGGTCGAATAAGAAGATCATGAAGATGAGCGAGACATTGAATCAAATGATGCAGAAGCTGGAAATAAAAATATCATAATTATACAAATCTTCAAACTATGAAATTAGATGAATTTTTGAAGAAACAATAAATAATTATTTTGATTGATACTAGAAGCTTTAATAACTTCGTGAAGGTCGAATTAGCCAAACAGTTGTGACTTGCTACATAGTCATGTTCAAAGTTTGAGGTCAAGCTTGTTGATGGACGAATTATGACTTGCCAGAATAAGTGTTCATTAAACTCTTCACCCAATGTTATTTATTGATATTTATATTTTACCAATTGATGATTATGAAATTTTAAAAATTGAATGGATATGCATACTTGGACAAGTTATTTAGGATTTACAATTCTATCAAGAATCAACTTATTGAAGGAATCACTAAGAAGAAAAAAATATTTTGGCATCACAAGAAGCAGTCAAGTCAAAATAGATGATTAATTCTTCCTTAAGAATGTCGCCATGTACTACAAGCTTGCAGTAATTTTTCATTGCAAGGAATAATTTTTTGAATTTGTTGTTGCCCAACCTGGTTAATTTAAAGGAGGCAGGAATGATAAGATTATTTAGAAATATAATAATAGTAGTAGTTAGTTTTCCTTTCATAAGAATTAGCTATTTAGTTCTTATTTTGATTATAACTTTTTTCTTTTATTTCTATTTCGACTAGGACTAGTTTGAGTTTATCATATAAATAGAGACTATTGAAATGATCTAATTAGAACCTTAATTGAATAAAGACGTGGCCAAACATGCTTAGAGTTGGGATTTGGGCGGGTCTTCGTTTTGGGGTTTATTCAACTTAGGTTTTTGTGTAAAATGAAAATGAGATTTAATATGATTTTTCTATAATGACTCAAAATTTATTCTAAAAATTTTGATCAGTAATTTCGCGTCGTTAGTCCGTTCGTCATACATCATTTAACAGTGAAAGACTTGACAATTTAGAGATCATAATAAATAAAAACTTTATATTAATCATATCCTAACTAATACTTCAGAAAACATTAAAATGTATAAAGATTCAGTACATCATTAACTTCAATGTTCAAATAGAATTATAGGACTTATTTAAAACTAAGTATGTGCAACACCTCATCATGAGGTTGAGCTACCATCCATCACTTAATATTGATTATCTGCACAGATCTAGAGTGCATGGTTTCTTAGTTAGAGTATGTAAAGGTTACATGCCATGCTATCCTATCACATGATACCACATGCAATACATCATCGTAATAATAATAATAACATATGAACATGCATGCCATGAACTATATCATGAATCTTACATGACATTATATCATACTTACATTTATTCTTCATATAACATTCATGAAATATAAATATTATGTCATACATGTTCACTTCAAATCCACATCTGCAAGTCATACAATAGAAGCATACATTCATATCATTCATACATAATCATGACATATAATTTCATATACATCCTAGGAGTTTCTTCGTAAGTTCTTGATCCTTAGTTCTTTAATTTTTTTGTACTTTACATTTCTTAGGATTGCTTTATAATCCTTTGATTTTTTTTCATTCTTCTTTTCTTTCTTTATTATGTGATCCTTCATGTGTCGTCTTCATTTTTCATCTTTATCACATAATAACATATTGACTTTCATTTCATATCATAAGTTGTACTTAAGAACATATATCATAATAGTGAGGGACTTTATTCCTAGTCATTTTTAGAAATACACACACTTTATTGTTCCTTGGAAAGTACATACACATATGCAAAATTTTACTTCTCAGCCTTAGGTCCCTTTGAAGTACATACATAAGTGTATGACTTTACTTTCCATCTTTACTTTTTCATCATTATTTTAACCTTCTTTCTTTGTTATACAATACTTTGAATTTAATTTTATTTTCATTCTTACTTTATCTTATAACATTTTTTATCTTAACATAGTTGAAAGAATCATATCACATCACCATATTGGCTAGCTAGGTCACATTCTTGAAAACACGTACATCATAATAGTGAGAGATTTTATTCTAAGAAATATACACTATAATAGTGATGAATTTTATTCCGAAGAATGCACACACTATAATAGTGAGAGATTTTATTCCAGAGAATACACATTTTCTGATGAGTGACTTTGTTCCCTGGACTTTACTTCATGAGCTTAGGTCCCATTGAAATACATACATAAGTGTAAGATTTTGCTTCTCACTATTGATGAGTGACAATGACATTCTTCTTCAACTTTAGGTGCATTATGCTTTACAATAGAATAATCATTCATATCAATTATTCTTCATCTTTTAGCCTAATTATGATTGAGCATGTCTAAACGTGTATCTAAGTGATCAATACATCAATCAATGTTTCATGAATAACATCATATATAAAACGTATAAAACATCAGAAAGCATTATACATCAACAAATAAATATATTTGAAATGTATATAAACATTTAAAGAAAATGCATAATATTAAACATAACAATTGTTGACATAAATAATAATATGTCAACCTTCCTTATTTGACCATTCTGACACATCATCAATAAAAAAATTATATCTCAATAAATAGGCGTTCATTTTAATTGATTCTAATTTTCTTGAAAACTATACTTTCACATGAATCAATATAAAATTCATGGATTTTATCTTTTTGACATTTAATCCCAAAAGTTCATACAAATATGGAGATCTATTCTTTACATACTATTATGACAGCATATATTAAAATATTAATAACTTAATCTATACTTATTCTTTTTAGATGGTTTCAATTTTCACATAAATATAACACGAACCTTTAACTTGTAAATAAATTTCAAACCCTAATTCAATATTTCAATTTATGATACTTTTTACAATATCATCTCGCTGTTATCCGAGATAGCACGACAGTAGTCCGATGTTTGGATCATAATTATTTTTATATATCTTTAAATCAGACGAAACAAATTTATCTAGGAACTAGACTTGCTTTCCATTCATATATTATTTATAATTTTTGGATAAATAAAATCTATCCAAATAATTATTATAAAATAGTCATGAATTTAGCATATTATGAAACATAAATCATGCAACACTCAATTAAAATTTCTATCAAGAACAATATGTTTTTGAAACTCTCAATCCAAAAAAAGAAGAGAGAGTAATTTGGATCTCTTTTACATACTTTAAGATTTCAGATCTAAAATTTATTCATCATCATCTAGAAGTATATCTTAAAAAGTAGCCATCATAAAAAGTAACTAAAATGTATTCCTTCAATCTTTTCCTTCATATGAATCTTAAAAAATAGCCATCATAAAGAATATATCTTCCAATCTTATACTTTTATATATAGAGTTACATTAATTTTGATCCAAAAGGTTCAAATATTCATCCAAAATTTAGGAAGGTTACATTCTCCCTTTTTTTTTTTTTAATGTGGTATCCGGACTTTTTTTAACTTTACTCAAAGTTTGACTGATTGAATTCAGTACGTGGGCACATTGGTTTTAGCATTTCAAATAAATAGATCGTGTTGTTAGCCGATCGGACCGATCCGATGACAAGGTTGAACCAATAAAAAATAATTAATCCGGGCTAAACTGCGCAGTATCTGATGCCTGTGAGCTCATTTGGGTACGAAATCCAAACCGGCAAACCCCTTCATTTTTTCGTCTTGCAACCACCGAGTTCCTTTTCTTTTATCCTCCTCTTCGACGTCCCTTGCGGCAATCGAAAGCTCGACGCTCTCCCTCTTCCTTCCATTGCAAAGATCTCAAGCATCAACGTGTTCTTTCAACAATCTCACCATTGCTTTCATTCACAGGAGGATGTCTTCTTCTTCTACTACTACCAGAATCATAGGCAATTGCTTCTTCTTCTCGTTCTCTCTCCATGTCTTCGTTCCCTAATCTACTAACACAGCGTTACATTTGTCTTTTCAATCAACAAACCCGCTCCATTGACCAACAGATATAGCAGTCAACTTCACAGGTAAGGTCCTTACTCCTTAAACAATCGCCCAATAAGTTCTTCCGTATACAAATTTAGGGAAGTTTCAGCTTCTCCGAGAGCAAAAAGTTACCATCTTTGTGCAGATGGTATGTTCAAGGGCATATACAATGGCCGACAGTGTCATGTAGCCGACATCCCGACAGTCCTGGCGCGGGCGTGGAGTGCCGGCGTCGACCGCATTATCGTGAGTCACCATCTGATTGTACCCATCCTTAATATTTCAGCTGTTTCCATGTCTTTACTGCAGATTTGTGATCTTGTAACTTTTGATAGGTCACTGGTGGTTCGCTTCAAGAATCAAAGGAGGCCCTTGCCATTGCTGAGACTGATGGTTGTTTTGTCAAAAGTTTTCGCAAGTAACATGCTTGATGTAATGTTTCAGCTAAAATGATGCTCTCATCTCCTGATGCAGGAAGGCTGTTCTGTACAGTTGGCGTGCATCCTACCAGATGCAAGGTGACGAACTTTTAGCTGCTGGGAAATGGTTATTAATTGATGCTCCTGCAAGTGCTATTTTATTTACAGCGAATATTTGTCACTTTTCAGGAGTTTGACGACAATGGAGATCCAGAGCTGTACTTCCAGTCACTTGTGTCGTTAGCCCAAGAAGGAATTCAGAAAGGGAAGGTAGGTACGAATCATGGTAGACAACGTCATCCTGATATGTGAGAAATCATGCCTTGTTCTGAACAATGAGATAGCTTTATGAGATTGCTGTCTTGTCATCATGCGACCACAATGGAAATCAGTTCATTAGAAAATATTCAAATGCTCTATTAGGATATCTGCTCCTCCTTTAATCTGGGAGTTCCAATTGTGCATTTTTAGTTCTACTTTCGTAGGAAAGGACCGACACAAAAAATGTAGAATTAGGTTATTCTGCCAACAATGTTTGCTGATGTTTGTTTATTACTGTGGGCTTCAAACTGTGTGTTGCATAAGAGCAAACTCAACGATACAAATGTATCGTTTTCTTTTTTATTCTAGCACAATGTTGTCAAAATCACGAGTTAACTTGTGGAATCGGACGAGTTTACGATATCAGCCAAGGAAAACGAGTCAACTCGAAGGAAAATCGTTCTCAACCAGCACGCGTGTGCTGGCTAGTAAAATCGGTGGACATGGCGTCCAGCCGAGTCCACCCAAATCATTTTTTTTTGTTACCTGAGTTCGTGATTCACGCTATGCCCTAAGTTACTCGAGCCCCAAATCCAAACTGTTCAACATTGCCGCCGCTGCTGTTCGCCGCCGCTGGTGTTCACCGCCGCTGGTGTTCGCCGTCGCTGGTGTTCGCCGCCGCCGCTGTTCGCCGCCACTGCTGTTCGCCGCCGCACGCCGCTGTTTGGGGCATGCCACTGCTCGTCGGCGCCATCTTTTGTTCGCCCCTCTCTCGCTCCTTCTCCCTCCTCTCTCCATCCTCCTTCTCTCTCCTATTCTACTCACAAGGAGAGCCACCGTGTTCGAGCTAAGGCTTTGCTCGAGCGGGGAGGACCAGACAGAAAAATGACTCGTCCTCTTTACTCGGTTTTTATTTTTTTGTTTCCCGTTCTCTTTTTTTTTGGTTTGTCACTCGGTACAGTCTTTTGGTTTCCTCGTCCTCTCTCCTATTTTTTTTTGGGTTTGTGACTCGGTACAATCTTTTAGTTTGTGACTCGGTACAGTTTTTATTTTTTTGGTTTTCTGTTGTTTCTCGTAATGTATTGCTAATTTGTTCATTATTGTAACTTAACAAATCATAGATTATTAAATAATTGATTATTATTACATTTTCTGAATCATATTGGATTATTAGTTTATAAGTAAATTAGGTTCTGAGCAGAATTACTATTAATTTAATATAAAATATGACACGTTTTACGTGTTTACCCATCCTTTCCGTGTCGACTCCGATTTACGAGTTTGACAACATTGTTCTAGCACTAATGGTGTTTCTTTCATATCGGTGAAATTAAGACTATAAGTTTTTTTGAAAGTTCGCCGGAGAGGTCACCGGACAGGCTGCCGGAGCAGCCGGTCCGGCGCCCTCTCCAGCGACTATAAGTTAACCTGGTAAATGTTGTAAATTCAGTCCTTTTTGATATAGGTTGTGGCAGTCGGAGAATGTGGACTCGACTATGACAGGCTTCACTTTTGTCCCATTGACACACAGAAGAAGTACGAAATGAGCTTATTTTTATTATTCTCTACACAAATATTGATACATGGTTCCAATGGATGCATAAAACTTGTTGATTATTTGGCTACAGAGTAAATAATTTTCCTGGTACACTCTTACCATATAGGTTGTGGAGGAATAGACTTTCAGCGGATTTCTGTCAATCATACTAATTGTGAAAACTCTACAACAACAACAAAGCCTTATCCCACTAGGTGGGGTCGGCTACATGAAAACTCTACACTTATGATTATTCTATTTGAAAGCTACTTCACTTTGAACCTTCTATTCTCCTTAGACATGCATCACCATCATATGCACATACATGCAATAAGCGTGCACTTGCATATTCATGAATGTATGTTTAAACTACTTACAATATACCTCAACTTGATATTGGGATTGTTAAGTGATGATGATGATCCTTGCAATGATCATAAATTAGGTACTTTGAGAAGCAGTTTGAATTGGCAGAAACTGTGAAGTTGCCTATGTTTTTGCACATGCGTGCTGCTGCTGAAGACTTCTGTGACATTCTTGCTCGAAACAAGCATAGGTAGTCCTTCAACCTGCAGAAGAGAGGAGTCCCCTGTTAATTATTTTCAACTCTCTCTGGTTCCGTTCATGATGTATGGACCTCTCTGTGGATCTATGATTATGATAACATTTGTCTAATTAACTGAGGCTACAATGTCTGATGACGAATCTTCTTTAAATATATAACTAGTTGACATGCATTCCCTTAGTTGACAGGACATAGTGTTTGTCATGTAGGTACATTCTATACAGTTGTATACATATGTTAACCACAGAGGTAAATGACTGATAGTAGATGAAGCTGGAAAAAGACTGTTTGCCATGATTCTAGGTGTCCTATTCGCTCAAAGAAAAATTTTAGATGTACTAATGGAAACAATGAAAATATGAAAAAGAATGGGACTTCAGCGTGAAAGGTTGACATGTAAGAAGAGATATGGATTTGGTCGGCAAATAATATATCAGCATGTATGCAAACACAATAAAGGGGAATACCTCTAGTCTTCATAAGTAGCAACACACAGAAATAAGCTTTCAATAAAAGAAATTTCCTTACGTAAGAATGATTCTGATAAAATGAATGTCATTTCAAGAAAGATCTATATGTACCCAGCATTTTTATCATGATACACATGCACCCACATCCACACACATGGACATGTGCACACATGCTGATGTTGAGAATTAATAAATTTTATTTTGATGGAAGAATATAAATTTCTATGCCACACATGACTTACCTTAGTCCATCGATCTCTAGATTGCTGATGTCCTACTATCTTTTGCTTTCTTAGTACATATAGGAGGAGTCCTAGGTATTTACATTATTTATACTAAAGATGAATCATGAACTAACTAGTTTACTTTTTTTTTTTCGGGCAGATTTATTGCTGGGGTTGCTCACTCCTTCACCGGTAGTGCACAAGATTGTGCCAAGCTCTTGTCATTTGAAAATCTTTTTATAGGTGACAGGCCAATCATTATCTAGATTTTCTTGTATTCACATGGTTTCATGGTGGAATGGCGTCGTATGATCCATATAGCTGACCCCACCTAGTGGGATAAGGCTTTGTTGTTGTTGTTGTTGTTATACATGGTTTCATGGCATCTAGTTTATTATATCCTGAATTCTACTTTTGTCTCAGTTTGTTACTATCTGTAAGGTAAAATAGTAACATCCTTCTCATAGAAGTGAAATTAGTCTAAGCTTCCGTTTTTACCATTTCCTTTCTGTTCGACCCCTCTCTTAAATGGTTTCCTAACCTGATATCCATGCCTTACTTCTCATGTTTTCTTTTGTCACTACGAGCAAAAAAGCTTTCAGTAATTAAACAATTGTGTTCATCATTTGTAATACTTGCAGAAGATTTTATTCCATATTATAACAAGCAGCAAAAATTTGTTTAACCAACCTTGGTTTGATTATAGGTGTTAATGGTTGCTCTTTAAAGACGAGTGAAAATCTTGAAGTTCTGAGAGGCATTCCAATACAAAGAATGATGATAGAGACAGATTCACCATATTGTGAAATCAAGAATACACATGCCGGAATTCAGTTTGTGAAATCAACTTGGCCTTCAAAGAAAAAAGAGAAATATGATGCAAAGTCAACTGTAAAAGGTCGAAATGAGCCTTGTCATGTTAGGTACTGAATCACTTCATTTTTCTTTAGCTTTGTGTAGTAACTTGTAGCATAAATCATCTATAATTAGGCAGCATTTTACATGTGAATGCTTAAACTATATTTCCAATTTATAATTTTGTTCATACAGAATAAAACAATAACCCTAACGAAATTATCCTCATGCTCTGATCTTGCATATTCACAATTGATTCATGGATATGATTGTTTCCTGATTCCTTAGAAAAAACCACAATTATAACTTAATTCTCGTTTCCTCTTTTCTTGACAGGAAATGGAAACATAGATTCTAATGCAAAACTTCTTATTTGTGATGTCAGCAAAACCAGACTCTGTTTAACTGTGAATCGATCATTAATTTGGTCTGTTTAACTTAGAATGATATTTTAACTGGATAGGACAGTTCAATTTGAAGAAAATCGGAAAACTGGCAAACTGGTGAGAATCCAGTTCAAAGAACTCTGATAATTTTTATATAATAATAAAATTTCTTCGATTCTTATAAAGAAAAATAAAAATGCCAAGACCTCCATTAAGGCTTGTCCACCAAGACCTTCTCGTCCTGGTTGTGGTGGGGTGGACAGAGAAAAGGAGGCGTAAAAGAAAGAAAGGTGAGGAGAGGATTGGGCAGAGAAAATTAAGGTAATAAAGAGAAAAAGAAAGTAGAGAAGCTGGGAGAAAAGGGAAATAAGAATAGAAATAGAAGGAATAAAAAGAACAATTTAGAGGGAAATAAAAAAGATTTGGTCGGCACATTAAGTGGAGATGGAAAATAAAATAAATTAATATGAGAAAAAGGGAAAAGGGTATGAAGAAAAGATAACATGAGAACATTACAAGTGGTGTTGGATAAAGAGATTTAAATAGGGAACCACTAATAGCTATGATCAAACTGTCCAAAAGAAAGGAAGTAAGACCTCCTACTGCTGCCGTCTAACCTGCCTCCGGCAACCCTTGCTGGCGGCACCTACCCCCCTTCTCCGGCAGCCCATGCTGGCGGTGCCACTCTCTTCCCCTCTCCGTCACTCACGAATACAACTACTGGACAATGGCTGGGTAACTTTCTCCCGTCCATCGCCCAGCCACCCCCGATCTCATCATCCTAGTCACCAGCCGCCATCCCACTGCTTCAGATGTCTAGGAGAGGGCCATTTTGCTTGCTGCTGCACGGCCCCTGTCTGCTGTCTTTGTTGGAGGGGCGAGGGTCAAAAGCTGACTGCATGCAGGCTCGCCGGAGATGCTCATCCAAGGGACCTGCGGTCGCCTCTCTCACGGCAGAGACGACGGTGGTTCCTCCCATTTCCATCCCGTGGTTGACGGAGCTTCAACAAGGTGTCGACTTCCTCCATGAATGCCTCATTGGCGAGGTCAGTGGCCCTCTCCTTGAGCAAAGTGTTCTTCGCATGGCAATCCTCGCCGTTGTGGGGGGGTCTCACCACCGTTCCATCTAAGCTCGTGGCTGCTCATTCCAGGTTCAATCCAATAACACGATCACCTCCTCGCGGATCCCTCTGCCATACCACCGGGCACCCGTGTCTTGTGGCGGAGGTGGAAGGCGGTGGAAGGGGCGTTGGAGGCAGTGCCGACAATTTGCCGCTCCATCGACATCAGGGGATGCTACTCCACCTGCTCCAGTCAGAGGTCATCTTGGCGGTGGCAAGTCAACTCAAGAACGCCCTCTCGTTTTCCCTGCCTGCGCTCGGACCACTGAACATGCCCAGCATCTCCGTCGATGACGAATGCCAGTAGACTACCGCCTCCTCCGTGTACCGCACTGCATGCAGGAGCCACAACTTTCATCCTCCGCATACCATTCTCGGTGAGCTCCGCCTCATGGGCGGAGGTCGTCTCCGGCCAGCCAATACCATTGCCGCAGATGGCCACCAGAACACCTGCCCAGCTGATGCGCATAGGGACTGTGTATGACAGCTATACCATGACCAGCCATGCACAACTTCAAACTCGCCTTACCTCTCACCCAGACCGAACCAGCATCCACTCTGCACCCGAGCCACCACATCAACGACTTAACTCTGCCAGTGCCCATTCTGAACCCTGTCTCTGCCCAATGTTGCGGACCTAAGCGCGCCTCAAATCCAGCTAGCCTAACCAAACTGCCATTCTGAACCGTCTCTGCCCAATGTCGCGGACCTAAGCGCGCCTCAAATCCAGCTAGCCTAACCAAACTGACACCCGCTTCGCTTCCAACTTCGTCCCTGACTAACACCCGCCGCCAGCCGCCAGCCTGTCGACACTCCTGCACAGGCCGGCCTCCACCTTTCCCCTTATGAAACCCTCTTGGCATCACCCTTCTCCTTGGGCGTCAGCTCATCCCCGAAGACCTCAGGGTTGTCACCTCACCTACTGACAACCACCTGAGCACTGTTGCAGACTCGCAGTGGTCCGGTCCAGCTACTACCAACGCCGCCTGCATACTTCCATTGTCACGCTGTCGCCCACCGTGGCCACTCTGCCCATGCCAAACGCTCCCTTCGACGCCACTGTCGGCGTACAGCCCGACGTGATGGTCTTCTCGTTGGAAGGAATGATGAGGAGGTCGAAATGGTGGCAGAGGATGCAAGATTTCACCATGCACCATGCACACTGGCAGTCCCAACGATGGCCGGACATGGCAGGAGGGTGACCTTGCACTAGACACTACAACGCATGCTAGCACACTCTCGAAGCAGCCAATGAAGAAGGCCGAACCAGGGTAGCAACTCAGTTTCCCCATGAAAGCCTTGACTTGGAACGTGCGGGTCCAGGTGTGCCAGACCCTAGACTGCTACCTTAGGGATACGTAAAACGAACTTGACACGGAGGGTCGCAGAAACACGTAAATCATGAACATATAACATGACACGGCCGATTCTACCAAATTTTTTATTTAATATTATATATATATATATATATATATATATATATATATATAACCCATGATATAAATGATGAGATGCAAAATTTCTTTGAATTTAAAATACAAAATGCAATATCACATGTGCAAATTTCTAATTTTAACATCAATTCATGATATTATTAATACCTATTTAATTTTATATATATATATATATATGAAAATATTAATTCATGAAAAATTAACACATTCATAAATTTATAATAATAATAGCAATCAACACATCAATGAATAATTTTCATTATTAATCTATAAAAATTTAACACAATTATAAACAGTCAAGTCCCCCGTCCACGAGTAGAGAAAGAGGGGGTATCATGGAAAAAAAGGAGAACAAGCCAGATCGTGGAAGGAAAAAAAAAGAGAACCTGCTCTGATGCAGAGGAGAAAGGGAGAGGGAGAGAAAAAGAAAGGGCGAGAGAAGGAGAGGGGAGAAACTGAAAGGGAAAGAGTGCGGGAAGAGAAAGGGAGATGGAGAGTGAAGGGAGAGAAAGAGAGCGTGAGAGAGGGAGAGAAAGAGAAAGGGAGAGAGAGAACCTGTTAGGTCATGGTAGGAGAGCAGCAAATGAGCGGCAGCGATGGTACGACAGCAGCATATGAGCAACAGCGGTGACAACAGCAGCATATGAGTGGCGGCAATGAAAGCAGGATAGCAAGGGCGTCAGCAGCAGATGAGCAGCAGCGAGGGCAGCAGGACAGCAGTAGGACAGCAGCGGCGGCGACAGCAGAGCAGCAGCAGAGGTGACAGCAGGGCGCAGTGGCGGACAGCAAACAAAAGACGAGAGGTAGTGCACATTTATAAAAAGGAGAAAAAGACGGGGATCGGTGGAATCGTGTCTCCACCGATCCTACAGGCCAACACACGATTCTACTGCATGCTGGCTAAAAAATGGTTCCGGGTGGGATCAAGCACGAAATGTAGAAGTGGAGACGTAAAATCGGATGTTTTTACGAGTCAGCACGCGTTTCTGACAAGATTGGACTTCTCCAAGAGTCCAAACTCCCTAAGTGCATCCCGACGATTTGGGCTCAAATTGGAGGTCCGCATATGTCAGAGCATCTCTCTCTTCACACGATGGGTTCAGTCCAGTGGATACATCATTGGATGGCATGCCATCTCTGGAGGACTCGTGGACGGCTAGATTTTTTTATGACAACACATTGTCGCCAGGTTGAAGGTTGTGCATACCTCCTCTCAGGTCCATGCTCAGGAGGGAGATGCAAACACCCGCTTTTTCCACCTGTATGGGAGCTCGCGTCGGAGGGCGAACAAGATTGCTTAGATTGAGGTGCAGGGCTAGCGGATATCTCTGGCCACAATAGCATTGGGTGGCTATTGCGTCCTACTACCAAGAGTTGTACTGGTACGGAACCCCCAACTCTTGGAGGTCCGAGGCTTTTCAGATACTTGGATCATGTGGATGAAGCATTGCATCACTACTGCTTTATTCTTGATCCTAGTGAATGGGCAAAGGTCGGGCAGTTGGGTACAGCCGCAAAGGGGGGTCCGACAGGGCTGTCCATTGCCCTTACGCCCTTCTTGCTAGCAATTGACGTGCTTGCTTGATGCATCCGGTCATCATGTAGGGCCGGCCTCTTTAGCGGCTTTGCCGGGAGCCATGTTCCTCTCCTGCAATATGCGGATGACGTGGTATTTTTCAACGAGGGCATGGATATGGATGCTAGATGGGAGGCCATCCTTGGGGAGCTTTTTGCCACGGCGTTCGGCCTTCAGATCAATCATGCCAAGTCTTCTTTCATTTTTTTTTTGGCATGATCACCGAGGATGCAGCTCGATGTGAGCGTCACACCACGATCGACACTTTGCTGATCACATATTTGAGCCTTTCACTAGTCCGATCTATTTTCTCGGCGTTCCCAACCTACTACATGTCGGTCTTTTGGATGCCCGTCTAGGTCCTCAGGCACATAGATCCTTCGAGGAGCATATTCTTTTGGTTGGGGTGCAGTCCTGATTGGCAAGGAGTGCACCTTGCCGCATGGCACAATGATTGTTAGCCACCTCGCAAGCAGGATTGAGGTTTCGGAATCGTTGCTACACCAACTGGGCTCTCCTAGCTCGGTGCGTGGGGATGATCATGGTGCCCGAGGACAATTATTGCATGAGGTTTTCATCACCTGCTGCAGCCATGAGTTATCTTGAGATTCCTAGAACATTGTACCAATTCATCATTTTGGTGGGGAATCCTGGCATTAGTCCCACGGATACGCCCATTAATGGTCCCGTCATTCGGCTCTAGGGAAGTCTTCTCATTCTGGTAGCAGGAGTGTTTACCCGAGGGCTCACAAGCGGTGGCCTTCTCTCGGCTATGGGCTTTGGCAACACACCCTAGTGCGACAGTGGTGGAGATTTGATTTGAGGTTGGTGGTCCACGCTCTGGCTCTTAGACCCCTGCTTTTAGATCCCCACTCTCATATCAGCGCATTCCGGAGCTCTTGACACTTCATCAGAGGATCACCCCCTTTTGCTCGGACCCCCCGCTGCGTGACGATTGGGTATGACTATAGGAGTCCTTGTCAGCCCACAGCCTCTAATCTTCGCTTTCTGGCGACGTGGAGGACATCGCCCACTTATTCTTTGAGTGTTCAATTTCCCTCGAGGTTTGGCGGCACACAAGTATCAAAACACCTTTCTATCAGACATGGAGACATTCGGATAGCCACTTTTCGAGCAAAGACAAAGTTCGAGAGCATTGTTGGCGACCTTCCTGGTCCATCTGGCTCCGGCGTAACCTAGTGATTTTTTGTGGGGAGTGATGTCGAGAGTGTTATGCACATCTCTTTTCTTCTTCAGGAGTGGGGTTTTGGTTAGGAACTGTACATCTCCCCTTTCTTTTTTGACGCTTTATACTTGAGAGCCTACACTTGTATATGATGATATTTTCATATATATGTATATATATATATGGGTTTAATATAAGTATCAAATGCTTTTTGTGTGAAGTGCGTATCAAACGGTTTTACACATACTTTTCTTTATTTTTTTCGATATCTTTCTTCATTAATAGATTAGATGATCATTGATGATAACAAAAATGCGATTCAAATCATCATGAACAATTATATTCATCATTTTTAAAATTTTATGAACTTATGCACATTATTATCTTTCGCAATAGATATAATCATTTTCTGTAACTTATTATGCTATAAAACTATTTTTTGTTATTATCAATAATCCTATATTATTGATGAAGAAAGATATATAAAAAAATAAAGAAAAGTATGTGTAAATCCGCTTGTCACGCGCTTCACACGGAAAGAGCTTGACATACACATTAAACCCTATATATACATATATAAATATATATATATTGTCACACCCAACTCCGTAACTAAGTTCTAATCCCAATTATTATAATCTTAGTTATGTTTAGCAACAACAACAACAAAGCCTTATCCCACTAGGTGGGGTCGGCTACATGGATCATACGACGCCATTCCGATATTCGTTGATCCATGTTCATAAGATTCGACAGGATTTTACGCTGGCTGTCGGGGCCTAACACAACCCTCCTTTATCCGGGCTTAGGACCTTAGTTATGTTTAGCAATTCCAAAAATAAAATCGGCAAAATCTCCCTCCCTTACTTATCTTGTGTTATTTGCCAATACATACGAGAGATGCATATATATATTCGTCAAAGTTCAAATAAAAGTTATAAGACTTCATATTCACATAGTATCATTATTGTTTCACACACCATTTCACATATAACACCCCACCGGATTAAGTCTTATACAATCTTACAAAAAGTTTCTCACAAATTTAATTACAACATCTAAGACTATCTATTACATATGCATGCTTAAAAAAAACAAAAGTGAAGGGGGATTAAAGTGCTCCAACGGCTCGACCTCTTTTATATGCAGCAAAACAAGCTCCGAGTCAACTCAACTCAAGAACTTACGAGTATTTGAAAATTTTAAAATGGGTACTATGAGCAACAATCATTTGCTCAGTGAGTGGAATAAAAGTACAACATAGGGGAACAATACGAGTGTATATAACATTTAAATAAATCACATTTCTTTCATATGAGAAAACATTTAAAGCATAACACATATAACATAACTTGTCAAATCATATTAGCTTTCACATAAGTAAAAGTAACTCAAGATATTTTCATTTTCATAATTAAACTCCATACATGTGTCATTGCACATACTCATCATGAGTCAATACATATCCCTCCATGATTATGTGTCATACAGTTAAGCAGAGCTTCATAATCAAGAGTCATGGATACGCAGAGCAAATCATGGGTCAATACATATTCCTCTATGATTGTGTGTCATACAGTTAAGCAGAGCTTTACAATCAAGAGTCTTAGATACGCAGAGCAAAGCATGTGTCAATACGTATTCCAATCATGATTGTGTGCCACCCAATCATGATTCTCATATATGCAGAGCAAATCATGGGTCAATACGTGCATGCAGAGCAGTCCCCAAAGGGCAAAGACATCCGATATATGCCCCAAAGGCTTCATGTATATCGAATGCGGTCCCAAAGATATTTTTCAAACACCATGGCTAATAAACACATGGAGTTCAATAATATCAAAATACACATCATAATCACATCATTATCAAGTAAAACTTATTTTCACTTCATAAGCATTGTTCCCTGAAAACATTTTTCTATAAGATGTTACTCCATCTCATATGAAATCCTTGAAACATGTCATAAATACTTTTCATAGCTCAAGATAAGTTTCAATAATAACAATAATAAGCTTTGCTTAAGGTAATACCATAAATAAAAGAACTAACATATAGAGGGGAGTGATGGCTATACTCCCCAGAGTACGCCCTTTTATGAGCCCATCACTTGGATCCGGGGAGGCTTTTTCCTTCTGGCAGCATGATTGGTTACCTGGAGGCTCGCTTGCTGGCTCCTTTTCCCGTTTACGGGCTTTGGCTGCACACCCAGACGCATCTGTGGCTGAGTCATGGTCAGAGAGGGGCAGCCCTGGCACGGGTTCTTGGACTCCTCTTTTCAGCTCTCCACTTTCAGATCAGCGCTTTGCGGAGTTTTTGGCACTTCATCAACGGATTTCCCCTTTCCGTCCGGATCCATCTCGGCCGGACGGTTGGGTCTGAATGTCGGACTCTTTCTCAGCGCGGAGCCTCTACCTCCGCCTTCTCCCGACTATCTCTGTGCCGGATGACCTCATCGCAGATTGCAGACTTATTTGGCGATCACGTGTCCCACTGAAAGTCAAGATTTTTGCTTGGCTTCTTCGACGTGAACGGATCCTCACCAGAGCATATAGCGCGCGATGGGTTGCACAGTTGGACACCTCCTGTGTTTTATGTGGGGTGATGGAGGAGGATGTGTCTCATTTATTTTTTGGATGTAGGGTATCCCGAGAGGTGTGGTCCCAGACGAGCATCGTTGATATGATTTCGCTAGCTGCCGATGGTTTCTGGCAGGCTATGCGGGGATTGGGCAGACAGAGACAGAGATGGAGAGCCTCCATGGCGACCTTTTTGGCCGGTGCCTGGGCCATTTGGCTTCAGGGCAATCAGATTATTTTTTGTGGCGAGAGATGTCGGATTGATTGTATTGTGCATCACATTTTGTGTTTACTACGGGATTGGGGTTTTGGATAGTGCTTTGCACCTTTTGTATGCGTCACTTTAGCCACTCTCCGCTGGAGAGTGCGTCACCACATGTATATGATCTTACTTCATAGTGATCTATATATATACGGATGACAACCAAAATGGTCCGTCATCCTTTTTCTTCTAAAAAAAAACATTTTGCTATGTTGTAAATTTACCCACTCACCTTGTACTTTATCACTTCAAGGAGGCTTATTAGATTTTCTCCCTTTCATTTGCAACTTGATGTTTTCCTATAAGCAATAATGCCTTTTTACTTCTCAATCACTAATAAGGTAATATGCAATGCATGCTCATGATGCATGAATGATTATGCACCTTAAAATGCACATAATCCTCTCTAATACCAATTTCTAATTTCAGGTATTTATATTCATAAGCTATTTCACACTTGGGACCTTTCAATTCTCCAAAGCTTAACTAGATGCTGTCTCAGGATTTCAGACAGAGTACTTGTCAATAAATAATTCATAATTTCTTAACCACATAGGAAAATCTTATGATTCTGAATTAATTAGAAACTAGACATCCTAAGGTTTCCAACCCCAAATATCATTATCTAAATCCAAGTGAGTAAGTCATAACATCTAAGGCAATCTGACCTAGGGTTTGTGTCATGGCAGATTGTATGTCACTAAAATATTGATTTATGTTTCTTTATACTTGTCCATTTAACTAGCTCATAATTTTCCTGAAAACTAGACTTCACTAGTATTTTGTCGTAAAAAGTATAGAATTTAACTCGTTGTATAGTCTTATAACAAAAATAGTTAATTCGGGTCATCATCTGTCCATGTCCTGGAATCTGCCAGAAGAATAACTATAAAATGAAAAATTCATTTCTCTCTAGATACATGTCCAAATAAGATGATTCTACTTTTCACCGAACCCTTGGAATGTCTAATTAAGCATATCCAAATTTCAAACCCTAATTCACTTTACTCCAATCGTGCCCTAATTTACAAATTGAACCTATATCAGACTCGGGACAGGATGAGTGACTTGCGAAGCTAAGTTCATAACTTCCTCTATAAAATTCCGTTTTAGGTGATTCCAGGGGCCATAAACTTCGAATGGATTAACCATATAAAATTTCATAATTTATGGTTTGTTAATCACGAAGGAATGATCCTCTCAATCAGAAGAATAATTTTCGGATCAAAACTCACCTTGAACAGTCGATGTTCCCAATTTTCCCCAGGTCGTTTCGCTCGACTTCTGCCTTTGGTAATTTTTCGACAGTGAAAAGATAATGTTAGGTGGCTTAAGTATTTTTTTCAGAATTTTCTGAAGTCGTATGGCGGTTTGAAAAAATATCTCTTTGAGCAGCTCTCACCTGTCTGCCTAACTTAAGTGATGGTCAATCACATTTTTTTGTCATAACTAAGTGTTTTAATCCTAATTAAGCTTACTTAATCTTATTTAAACATATATAATAATATTTAGAAATTTTATAATTTATTCCTAATAACCTTATGTAATAACTTTGTAAAGTTTATCAATAAAGTATTCATTGTGCTCTAATCGAAAGAGTAATTACTATATAGACATCCAAACTATCTTAGTATGTTAATTAAATGCATGATTATGCACAAATGATGTTTCTAGGACACGTCCGTGACACACACACACACACACATATATATATATATATATATATAACGACAACCACAGTCCTTCTGGTCATTCTTTTCCTCAAAGAAAAAGTAGTACAAACAATACTAATTTGTATTAGAGAAATGGAAGAAGATTTGAAATGAACTCTAAAGATTCTATAGACCATTTTTAGTTTTTAAAAAATTAGGTTTAATATTTTTTCCTGAAACGGAAGTGAAGTGTTAACCTAATTATATATTTGTATCTGGAACTTTTATAAATATCTTTTTTACATCAAGATTTTACTATTATTTTATTTTTTTTCTACTTTTATATGTTACTAGGTATAGTCTTACATATTATTAATAAAAATATTCGGTTCAATTCGATTGAACCTGATCCAACTATAACCTAATTGACACACCCATTCAATATCCAATTTGATTATTAGAACATCACTCACTTGAGGAAATGTTGTTTGGAATCATAGAACATAATGTTAGTTAAATGAACATTTACCAAATAATCCTAGAATGTGATTAACTTAAAGTCATCAGAAAATCAACTTAACTTCTTCAAAATAAATCATTTTCGTTTTTATATTTTTATTTATTTATACCATGCAAAGAACTGGATAATATGTTCTTTTCAAAGTTGTAAATTCTCCCCTCGAAAGCATGCAAATACATGTTCAATTGCCAAAAATCCTGATAAATTAAGGGCTGCACTATGACTAATCTACATGGGATACATCAATAATCCTTTGATTCTTCGACATCCCATGCACATCATATTTGTATTCTTGTTTCACTGTTTTCATGAAGTTCTAGTTGCTGTCATTTAACTAAGATGAACCTCTTTGCTTGTGCATCATGTGTCTATGTAGTTCAACAAGCTATAAGCATTGTGTTTTGAGAAGTAGCCACTAATATAACATAATCTCCTTAAGATGTTTTCAAACTTTTTGTATACGAGTAATTGACGTGAAATGGTGGACCTTTTCCTCTCTAGGCAAGTCCTTGAGGTTGTGGGTGCCTGTAAAAATATTGGTGATATAGATCACTTGAGCAAGATTATATACCACAACACTTGCAGGTAATTTTCGTCTTGAAACATCTTATGGTTTTATTCTTAAACACTTAAATTGAACAATGCTCGACTATAAAATTATTGCGGATATTTCTTGACTATACGTTTGGAATTTTACTGTTGTTCTTTTTTCTTATTTAAGAATATAGTAAATTTCAGTTTAAAAACCATCACGATATTGAATATATTCTGATTTCAGTGCTTTGCTTTAGACTCTTTGCACCTTTCGACTGGACAAACAAGTGTTCACTATATTGCACTTCATATTGGATAGTCAACACTCTCTTTGCTGAAGTAGCACCATATTATAATTGGGACAAAGTGCAAAATTATTTGCATTCTACTCTCATTGAAAGTGTGATATATTTTTTAACCGTTGAGTACCTCGCCATCAAGTAACAAATTTTGCAATTTATATACTACTGCCATCAAGTACTGTCGAATCTCATGAACATGGATTAAATCATGCAGCCGACCCCACCTAGTGGGATAAGGCTTTGTTGTTGTTGTTGTTGTATATACTACTGCAATGTGCATTTTTATGTTTAAAATAAGACTTTTTGGGCGGCCATCCATCATTTTGAAACCTGACTTGTGCGGAGACTATAATTACATCTTTGTGAATTATCCATCGTTTCTAACAACATGAAAAGTGGCAAAGCTCTGTTGAAAAAGCTGTGATTCGTTTCTTCTAGACTGTCTTTTTCCAAGGGTAACAGACTGCCCAATAAGTCTCATCTGACCATGTGGATCAGCTCTAAGGTTTATATGTATACAGTTCTTTCTCTGACGTCAGCTTGTCAAGTTTTATCCTGCTTCCTTTTTGTTTTCATTTTCATTTTCTCTTGACAATTTTGTTTTCATTGCCCATGATACATTCTCTTTCCTTTAACAGGGTGTTCTTTCCCAGCGACTTGGATTCAGCAGCAGATGCACTTCTTGAAAGTACTCAAGATCTTCAGTCCTAGACTCCTACCTAGTTTACACTTTCTGCAGGAGGAAAAAGGGACGTTCTAGAACGTTTTGTTTATAGGTTTACCAGACGAACGAATAGCACAATAGTGCTCTCATTTCAGGCATGAATGCATGTGCAAATGTGAACTAATAACATATTTTTGCTACATACTGTTCGCAACGACGGACAAATCTGAAACTTTTGTACGCAATTATACCGAAACGTCTTTGAGTATTCCTAACGGCCTACTATTTAAGTTTCATACTATTTAGTTTTTGCATAGAAGTGGGAAACAATTATTCAGTTGGGTATTCCTAACTACTATTCATGTGCACATGCGCATACCACCTCTGTGGAAACAGCTGCTCGACTCGGGCTGTCTTTTCAATCCTCACGACATAATATTCTTTTGAAACCTTGCTCTTAGTCTTGATTAATCTAGGGAAAGGGCTGACAGCCTTTTGAATAAATTTTCACCATACAAGTACAACGTTCACATGCAAGTTTGTATAGATGAATAACATCTTAGCAAAAGCAAAAAATGTTGGATAAAATAGTAAAATATTCAGTATTTCATAGTCATATTCTATGGAATTTCAACTGTGTCGGTCATTTGAATCTAAAATATTTTCTAGGTATATTTTATAGAATTTGAACTGTTTTAAGTGAATGAATTGTTATTTAGCCTCAATTCCGATGTCAAAAGTATTAAACTTCTACCTCATTGTAATAGATATCCGATCAGTTAAATACCACAAGACGAAGGCATGACCCCTAAATTCAACACTGAAAATAATTAATGCACAGTTCTCTCATGAGGTGATGTTATCATGTCGCTTATTGTTGTAGCTCACACCTGCCGATAGGATTTACATAAAATGTGCAAATAAAAACCATTGTCAGAATTTAGAAGCTCCAGGTATTAATGAAGCCATATTATCCAAGTAAACAGAAACTGGATCGTTCCTGGTGAACATCAATACTGAATTACTGGTACAACCAATAATCAAGGGTTTCTGATACAAGGCATAATTTTGTACGTTTTCTTTTCCATAGCACCATGCGTTTTTAAGAGTACCGAACAGCTTAAAACTACTTATTGCCATAGTTTGATCACGAAGGATGCACCTGATCCAAATTGCATGTCACCAGCAGATCATT
The DNA here is from genome assembly GCA_030549335.1 of Pontederia crassipes. NCBI lineage: Eukaryota > Viridiplantae > Streptophyta > Magnoliopsida > Commelinales > Pontederiaceae > Pontederia > Pontederia crassipes. The sequence continues at coordinate 52,277,901 of CM060191.1, read as the reverse complement.
AAAATAACGCTTCCGTAACATTACACCAAAATTCTTTCAAAGCAGGAAGCATAATCCGCTAGTTGGTTGTCCCTTGCAATGTGATTCCCCAAAGAAAACAATGTAATAATCTGAATACTAACTTCTCATTTGTGATAAATACAACTCGGATCCAATTAAGGGCCCAACTCAAGGCAACACTGATGCACTTGATCCAGCGCTATTCCATACCAACGACAGCAAGTGCTAAGCAGAGGGTCCGACGGAAGAAAGATTTACAGCAGGTTTCTGGAACACCCTCACAACAGGCATTCCATCTTCGCTAATAGTTCCAACCCTCCAGGTTCGATCTTTCTTCCTCTGGGGTTTCTTGTGATGTTTATAAGTTTTATTTGAGTTCTTTGGCGCTGCAGCCTTTTTAGATTGCAGGCCACTGGTCAAGTCAAATGACTCGAGGTCGTCCAAAACATGGCTTAGATTATGTTGGTCATTATCAACTGCAATACTGGGAACACTCTGGTCATCCTCGATTTCGGAGTCACCCTCATCTATTTCGCTACCTGTTAAAGAACTTTCAACTGGTAAACCATTGGATGCATTTACTTCGACATCTACATCAATTGCTTCTGGAGGCATTTTAAAATGAGGAAGCTTCCCATCAATGTAATCTTTCAGGATTTGACGTGCAGCTCTAGTCTCATCCGGTAGTCCACTTGAGCTAACATACCCACGAGAGGAACAGTACGCTCTGAGCAATTCTGAAGCCAAAGGTGGCCTTGATTGGACCTCGTAAGTTTTAGGCCTTGGCAAAGTGATATTGTATATACTCTCGAGTGCATTCCTAGAAACGCGGTCAGCAACAACTTGCACTGCTTGTCTATGTTCAGTCATTCGGTCTATGGGTAGAACTCCTGATGCAATCATCTCATATCTCGAACTGGAGAAAGAAGGGAACACTAAGCCAGGGCAGTCACAAAGTACAAGCTCATCTGAAATTATTAATGTTTGGAAATGCTTGGTCTTGCCAGGTGTTGAAGTAACCCCTGTTCGCTTTTGACCAACCAGTGCATTTATCGTGGAACTCTTACCAACATTGGGGAAACCAACAAAGCCCACAATGACATGCTTAGCTGTCGAACCAGCATCTGAGTTTGCTCCTTGAGTTTCCTTGTTGCTTCCATGCCATCTATGTGCTGCTATAGCCTCTGCTTCATTTTGCAAACGAGTTAAGAGATCATCTCGTCCATAAATTTTTGTATCTACATTTGACAGATAATGTTTTCTGGTTGGTTTTTCTTCTTCAATAACATTGCTCAACTTCTTGCCTTCCAAAGCCACAGAGGCAGTTTTAGCAGACCAAAATACAAATAGGATATTCTGCTGATTGAAGTAGTCAGCCCACTTCTGCCTATAAAAGTCAAATACAGGATGCTCAGAAAATGACATTTCAAAGCCAACAGTAACAGAATCAGGGAAGTCTTAACCTGATGTGAACTGGTAAGAGATCAGCCTTGTTTACTAGCAACAGTGTTTTCTTGTGTTCATCAATCTCCTTTGCATAGTTCTAGATATAGAGAAAACGGTAATATTCTGTTTTTAGTTCAAAATATTCAAGATATAAACAAATTATAGAAGCCAAAATATATAAATATGAGATATAAAAGATCTCGAAAACCATAATTTCATTAGAGCTTTAGCAATATCAAAATAAGTAAAACCTAAACATTCAGCAAAATCAAACACAATAAGTGAAGGTCAGAAAGAGCAAAGTCCTGATACCCAAAAATCTTAATTATTTTGGTTTTTTTGAAAGTGAAAAGGATGATTGCTATGTTTGCAATTATCCAACTTTATTGTTGTGGGCTAATATGTACAAGTTCATTGGTTTGTTACACAAGTTGAACAAAATTCATTCGTTGCTTGTTCGCTAATGTTACATCATGTAATGTGCCATTAACATCACGTTCTCCAAATAACATTGTTCCCCTCTAAATATAGCCCCATTTGTGTGACCAGATTGACCATAGATATGCTAGAGGTGTTGCACGTTGCTGTTTAGATACATATGTGATGTTTTGTTGTTGACGTCTTCCACTCCTAAACGTCCTCCAAAACTCTGCACTGTTTTCGCCATCGGGCATGTGAAAAATAAATGATCAAAGTCTTCAACTGTACCCTCACATAATACGCATGTAACGTCCATTTCTCGAGCCCATCGTGCTATATATGTCTTGGTCGGAAGCCGTTGTAATCTACAAAGCCATGCAAAAAATTTAATATGAAGAGGAACCTTTAGTTGCTATAAGAGACTGCAATCAACTCGCATATTTCTATCTTCCAACTGATTCTCTCTATTGAATAACTGATACACTGTCTTGACCGAGAAGTAACCAACATTCCATGTCCATGAATTTGGCCGGGACTCATCTGGCGCAAAGCCCTCAAAGCTCTCAAAGAGGAGCAGGAGATCCTCATGCATTGATTTGAGAGAGATCCTGTAAAATTAGGTGTCCATACCCCATTGGATAGCATAGATCCCGACCAGCAATCAACCACCATTGCTTGGCGGTTTTCAGCTAATGCATACAATCTTGGAAACTTCACCTTGAGAGACTCTTTTGAGGCCCAGGCATCTTCCCAGAAGAGAAATCTAGTTCCCGAGCCTAAAGATGATGTAAAGAACCTTCGAATCACTGGAATAATAGTATCGCCCTCCAAAAAGCCGATGAACCATGAGGTGTATCAATTTGCGTGTTCCATAAATCCACATGTCCGTGACATGCAAGCATTAAAGATGACCAGAGATTCTCAATTTGTACCATGAGCTTGTATAACCATTTTGCCAAGAGTGACTCATTCATTTTTTGAAGGTCACGAATACCAAGACCACCCTCCAGTGTTTGTCAACATACTGCTGACCAAGCCACTTGACAAACCCCTTTTCCACCGCTGCCAGTGTGTTTCCACAGGAATCTTCGACGAAGAGCATCAATTCGGTTTCTAACACCATTTGGCATTCTAAAAACAGACATAGTAATCAAGAATTGCGGATAACACTGCTCTGACAAGGACCAGCATTCCACCTCTTGAAAGAAGTTGTGCGGACCATCCTTCTAGTCTTTTCTCTACCCATTCAATCACAGGGATCCAATCTCTTGATAGTAATGGTTTATTTGATAGTGGATAGCCTGAGGTAAGGAAGAGGTAGATCACATGTGACTGTTTATAATGCCATAGAGCACCTATCTGCCATGCTATTAATCATGCCGAATGGAACAAAAGATGACTTTGAATGGTTGATGCGTAATCCTCAGAAATCTCCAAAAATATCAATGAGCATACTGACTCTTCTCGCTGCCAACTCACATCCTTCTATGAAAAAGATAGTGTCATCGGGGCTGGTTAGACACAACATCGGAGGCTGGTTTCTGGCAGGTCTTTCTGTAATGGTTGCAGGAGAAACCTTCATATTGTTTACAGGTCTAGAAGGCAACGGGCCCTTCCTCTAGCATATATCTGGGCATTATGGCTGCAAAGAAATGAGACACTTTTTCAAGGGGGTCGCGCCTATGCTGAAAATATTTGTCATCATGCGAAAAATATCTTTAGAGAGTGGAGGAATCATCTTTGATGTAGTCTTTTATTTCTTGATGTGGGGATTGTCATGTTTTAAGTTCTGCTTTAATCCTGTAATCTCATTTAAACATTAATGAAATTCTGGATGACTACCATCTTGCTAGTAGTCCTTTCCCGTTTCAAAAAAAAAAAAAGATAGTGTCATCCGCATATTGTCGCAGAGGAATCATAGTGCCTTGATTTGGATATGGGGAAAAACCAGAAATAATGCCAGCCTCACATGCTGAAATAGCACATCTAGACAATGCATCAACTGTCAGCGTAAAAAGCATTGAGGCCAAAGGGCATCCTTGCCTGACTCCACGCTGGGGTTATATCCAACCACCATAGGGCCACCATTGATGAGAGTTTTTTTTGAGGAGAAAAAGGATGACCAACCATCTGGTTGTCATCCAGGTATGTATATAACTATGTAAAGAGAAACATGTACAAAAGTGAGCTCCAAATAAGGAGCGACAAAAAGTGGAAAAGTATCCCTCCTAACCAAAACCCCACTCCCGAAGAAGAAATTAAGTGTGGTGTACAATCCGCTCAATGTGACATCGCTCCCCACAGAAAATCACTCGGTTACGCTGGAGCCAGATAGCCCAAGAGCCGGCCAAAAAAGATGCCAAAGGTGCTCTCCACGAAGATCTCCGACGGGCCAAACCCCGAAACGACTGCCACAAGGTCCCTAAATCGAGGGGGGGGCCAGAAGTCGTTCGTCGCCAGATGTCATGAGCTGTCGGGCATGCAAAAAATAGGTGGACGATATCCTCCTCAGCGTCGCCGCACAGAACACAAGACGTGTCGGTGTGAGGCGCCCATCTCGCCCTGTACCTCCTAGTGAGAAGTCTGCCATACCGCATGAGCCAAGCAAAGATCTTGACTTTCAACGATATCCTGGAACGCCAGATAAGCCTGCAATCCATCCTGAAGTCCTCCGATGCCCCCATGTCAGGGAGAAAATGAATGTAGATGCTATGTGCTGACCAAGACTCTGAAAGCCAAATCCAGCCGTCACGAGGGTAAGAGGCAATCCGCTGGTGAAGAGCCAAGAGGTCGGTAAAACGCTGCTCCGAGAGGGCTGATCTGAAGAGAGGCGTCCAAGATCCAGGGCCCCCGTCGTCAGACCAGGACTCTGCCACTGTCGCGTCGGGCTGTGCCGCCAAGGCGAGTGAGTCTCCGGGGAGCCAACCATGACGCCAGAAGGAGAAATCCAACCCGGAGCCTAATGTGGAGGTCATGAGAGGCTGGATCCTCAGAATCAGGGCCGCCACTCCCCGCCAAAAAGATGAGGCCCCGCGAGGCAAAATATTCCTCGACTCCCATGATAAGTCACGTCCGTAGCACGTGAAGAAAACCGCCTGCCATAGACCATCCTCTAGCCCCATGATCCGCCTCACCCACCGGGCTAGGAGAGCCCAGTTGGATAGCGAAGATCGCGAACCCCCAGTCCTCCCTGGGAGGTGGGACGGCAAACGCTACTCCATGCGACAAGGTGAACACCTCGGCGATCAGAACCACCACCCTGCCAAAAGAATCTGCTCCTCAAAGAATCCATGCGACGAAGAATCTGAGCAGGTGCCCGGAGGACCGTCATGTAATATGTCGGAAGCGCCGAGAGGACTGAGCGGAGGAGGATGAGCCTGCCTCCCCTAGACAAGAGACGCGAGCTCCAACCCTGGAGTCTCTGCTCCACTCGCTCGATGACTGGGGTCCAACCCCGGGAGCCACCATTGATGAGAGTTGAGAAGGAAATTGTGCAAACACATCTTTTCATCCAAGAAATCCAAGTCATCGAAAAGCCACGACGTCGAAGGGAACTCTACAAGAAAGACCAATCTAGAGTGTCATACGCTTTGGAGAAGTCTACTTTCCATAAAAAGACACATTTCTTTGTGCGTCTCCAAAAAGATATAATTTCTGAGTCCATGGAGAAACTCTCCATGATGGATTTGCCAGAAATGAATGCAGATTGAACAGGATGCACGAGAGAGCCTAGCACTGTACGCAACCTATTCGCTAGAACCCTAGCCACAAGAAGATAGATAGAGTTAGATAGCACTATGGGTCTGAAATCCTCTACTCTTTCTGATGCAGACTTCTTTGGAATGAGGAATAAGAAAATTTATTCAATTTTTCCAAGACGAATTTTCCACCAGCAAATTCTTGAACAGCAGCCACCACATCCGGCCCAACCACAAGCCAGAATTCCTTAAAGAAAACAACTGGGAAACCATCTAACCCAGGAGCACCTTTGTCATTCAAGTCTCTCAATGCCCGAAGAATTTCTTCTTATGTGAAAGTCCGGACCAGCTCGGTCGCTTGTTCCTCGGACACCTGTGGCAAGTCCCGTCCTTTCCAAATCTAGTCCCCAAAGTGGTCGACGATGTGTGAAGCCTCGAAAAAATTTTCTTCTATAACTGTCCCTGCTTGCTCCCTCCCAACGTACTCCACATCACCAACTCTAATCCGATCGATGTGATTAGATCTGCATCGTCCATTAGCATACATATGGAAGAAATGCTTGTTTGAATCACCTTCTTTCAACCATACTTGTCATGATCGTTGTCGCCATTGGATTTCAATTTTGTAGTCCTCCTATAACACCATGTTTTGAAGCATTTTCCTATCCTCTCTGCCATAGACAATTCTCTGTTGTCCTCTAAGCAATCCAATGCTTGAATCTTGATTAAGACGTCCGTTCTTTTGTTAGCTCGAGTTTCCGCTGGATTCAGATGGTCAAGAACTACTGTATGAAGCTCGTCTAGGGTCGGCATCGGGCCCTTCACTAGATGTCCTACTAGGCTGTATTGCAGAACATTGATGTTGTGGCTGATCATGGGGCACCATGGCACCTCAACCTCCAGTACTTCTTTCTTGTCCGGCTTGTTTCTTTCGACTTGTTTCCTCTCCCCAAGATATGCTGGACATCGTGCTCCGATGCGATCAAAGCGCCCACATTCCAAGCATTTGATTGGTTCTCTACATTCTTGCTGGATATGACCCCAGCTTCGGCAGCGATAGCACTGGATGCGTCTTCGATCCACCTCGTGACCATAATGATGCCTTCCCCTACTAGTTGCCGTCTCTCTTTATCATGTTGTGACACCGGCGGAAGAAAGTCTTCTGTGGACGGGTGGCGCCGGCGGGAGGGGATCTCGTGCCGATGATTGGTGGCGCCAGCGGGGGGGTGTCCCCTGCCAACATTCTCTCTGTTCCTTACCATCCTCTCATCAACAAATGGCAAAGAGAAACTTGCATGATCATTAACTTCAATATGCAGATGAAAACATAATCTTAAGATAGTGTCATCCGCATGATCTTAAGCATGATCATTAACATAATTAAGATTTAAAAATAATTAACTTCAATATGCCGACGATAGTGTCATCCGCATATTGTAGCAGAGGAATCAATAATTAAGAACTACAAAATTATAACTGTTACTGTGTGGAGTTTTTAGTTAATTTTGTGATCAACTGACTTTGTATATTATATGATATATAATAAATCAGTATGAAGACAATTTTTTTTAGGAGAAAAAGATTGAGTGAACTTTGGCGTCACCCAGACTCAAACTGGGGACCTTCAGTGTGTTAGGCTGATGTGATTCAGCATGAAGACAATGAATGCCTAAAGCTAGCCTTTTCTTTTCTTTTTTTTTTTTGAAAGGGTGACCCAGTTAATTAGAACTGAGCTTGACATGACTTGTTTGACCAGAAAATTCTACAAATGAGAGCAACCACATAATGCTCAATCCAACCTTATTTCTAAGCTTCTCCTAAAAAAACCTTATTTATAAGCTGACACCAACGAACCTCCATCCTCTGACTTTTAAGATACTAACAATGCTTACCGTAGTACATGTCAAATAAATATTCAACTTTCTGCATCAAAATTAACAAGTAATGTGAAGCTGCTGTGAGTGACAACTCAACCTTAAGCCTGTTGGGTTTTCTTTCTCCAGAAAACAAAACCGACCTTTCAGGCACATACCCTATTTATAATGAGCATAAGATGAAGGTTTGGAAAAGATTTCATTGTTGAACAAGCTTCTTAGCAAAGTGCCTCAGTGACAAATATCTATTATGGTTCTTCTGAAACACCAAAGGAACAAACAACTCGCACAAGCTAAAAGGTTAGAAGTATCTTTTTTTTAGGGGAGGTTAGAATTAGATTACTCCCCAGAATTGCTTGTGAGATGATTGAAAATAGTAAATTGAAAAGAAGAGGAAACTAATAAAGAAAAGAAAGGCGAACCTCAAGATCAGGACATCGATAAAACAGTGGGTCTCGACCATCAACCACCATTATAAGCTGAAAGACAACAAAGTCCACTGTGTTAGTAGGCAAGAAAGAAACTGTAGCATACAAAATGTCCTGGCAATAACACATGATTATCAAATAATGCAAATCTGAAAAGACTACAAGATGATAAAGAAAAGCACAAAACAAAATCGAGCTTAATGCGGTAAGCATCAACCAAACAAACTTACCAAGTCACTTCTTTCAAGCACTCTCCATAATTGTCTCCATATGTCAAGGTTCTTCTCAAAGGGAGTAAGGACAAGCTTTTCATTCTCCTCCAGCCTTGAACAGTAAAGAATGTTAAATACACAATCGTTCATTACTAACTACAATCACTTATTCATGGTGTTCAGACTAATAACAAATGTAAGATAAAAGAATAGAAATGATGATGTTGCTGATAATAACAAACTTCAGAAAAAGGACAAATAACTTAAAACTTCAATACTTTGACAGTAAACTAAACCCATCTTAATGTCCCAAGGGTAGCAGCAAAATCACACAAAGTTAACCATTAACAGAATTCCTAGCAAAATAAAGAGAACCATAATTTCATGGGTGTTTTGAGACGACAGTTTACAGAAAAAGAATATGATCAATCTATTAGCCAGGGACAAAAAACATCACGAGACAAAAGGCACCTTGCAAGATTTCTTCGCCAAACTAAAAAGGCCTGCTTTTCATTTGCATCAAGTTCTTCTACTGACATTCTCGTGCTCCAGGGAGGCCTGCACAAATGAAGCCATCAAATTGTACCTTAGAACCATAGAAGTTCGGAAGTAAGAAACATCATAGGCAAGAATAAAACGGCAGCTAGTGGGAAAAATGTCAGGAGCCATGTTGGATGATCATACCTGCGAGGAATCTGAAGACTACTGGCATATAGGGCTTCCTCTTGCTTCTGTAACTGCATCCTCTCCTCAACTGTAACGGCGCCACCATCTGAGCTAGGATCCCTGTTTACAAAATCCGTACAACAAATCAACCAAAAATTAGATGTTGGATCATGTTTTACCCACAGAGAAAGACATAGTTGCCCGAAGACCATAGAGATTGCACCCTCTGGTTTCAGAACTACGCTTATGCAAGTTGATGAAAAGCACAAAATGAGTAAAATATTATATCTCCTATCAACTGAAACAAGCTGAAAATTTGGAAATCCTTCTTATCAACTGCATGCACACCATCGAGAAACACTACGAAACGGGAAGGAGAAGACCCAATGAAAAGTTATATTTTGAGCTCAGATTCTCAGAGAAATATCTTCATACTCATGAATACCTTGGCATAAACAAGATGAAGGGAAAAAAACGGCAAAATTAGTGAGATTCCGAATAAAAATAACATATTTTGACTATAGCTTTTCTCATCCGTAACAAGAAAAACCATTTAAATTCCGGAAAAGTCCTTTCACAAAAGGGAACGCGCATACAAAGTGACGAGGACGTCGGGCGAGGGGTTTCCAGTGGTGTACACGCGGTCAGCCTCCTCGGCCTTCTGGAGCACCGTGTCGATGTCGCTGACGTCGATGACGGACTCGAGGACGCGGCGCCGTTGGAGGCCGAGGGCGCGGCCCTTCTCCTTGGACTCCCTCACCATCTGGTTGTGTTGCTTCATGAGCGCCCGTCCCAAACCGTCCGCCTTCCCCTTCTTCCCGCCCATCTCTGTACTCCCCCTTTCCTCCACGAATTGCGACCAGAGACGGCGGCTCTAAGGCGTAGAAGAGCGATCGGGGAACCGATGACAAGCACTCGCTCCTTCGACGCCTCCTGCGAACCCTAGAAGAGGAAGACAAGCAAGAACAATGGGGAAGCAGCGGTGGCCGCCTTTTGATCGATGCGTTTGGTTTTGGTTTCGTTGTTTTATTTGCTTTCCCTTCCGCGTCCGGCCCCGTCCCCGTGTTGAGGCGTCCGCGGTCGCTGGCGCTTGGATGAGATTTCTACGATGTTTGATATCTAATGACACATCAGCTCATTCGTGACTTTCTTATTTCTTATTACGTGAACCTTGATCAATTTCTGCTCGTACATACTTTTTATCATTCACAAATGTTTATGGGTTTGTAAAACAAATACATTCTTGTGAAACAAATACGAAGAAATAAAGTACCACGGAAAATGTTTTCCCTCGTGATAATAAAATTACAACAACAATAAAATTTTATCTCACTAGGTGAGGTCGATTACATGGATCATACGACGTCATTTCGTTTTATTAGTAATCAAACCTTTCGGTATATTATTCATCAATAGATCTTGCTCTATTAGTTCGCTAAGTGTCCGCCTTGGCCTCCCTCCTCCTCTTTTAATCGGACTCCAGATTATTTGATTTACTCTTCTTATTGGCGCATCTAATGGTCTTCTCTGAACATGACCAAACCATCTCAAACGATTCTCTACCATTTTTTCACTAATAGGAGCCACTCCGACTCGTTCACGTATATGGTCATTCCTAATCTTGTATGATCACACATCCATCTCAACATCCTCATTTCGGCTACCCTCACTTTACGTTCATGTTGTCCCTTCATAGCCCAATATTCACTACTATATAACACTGTCGGTCTTATAGCAGTACGATAGAATTTTCCTTTAACTTTATTGGGTACTTTTCTATCACAAAGAACTCCAGTGACTTTCCTCCACTTACACCAACCAGCTTGAATTTTATGATTAACATCGTCATCAATCTCACCATATTGTCTTACAATTGATTTTAAATATTTAAACTTTGTCACTTGAGGAATTATATCCTTCCCTAGCCTAACTTTCAAATCATCTCTAAGTTGTTTATTTGTGAAATTGCTATGCATATATTCTGTTTTATTCTTACTTAAACGAAAATCCTTTGACTATAACATATTTCTCCATATTTCCAATTTTGTATTAATCGCTTCTCTTGAATCCGCTAAAAGTACTATATCATCCGCAAATAGCATGCACTTAGGTACCTCCTCTGTGATACTCTCGGTTATAGCATCGATAACTAAGTTAAATAGATACGGGCTTAAAGCTGATCCTTGATGTAGGCCAATTCCTATAGAAAATTTATTTGTCTCACCTCCGGGTGTCCTAACCCTAGTCAATGACTCATCTTATATATCTTGTATTACCTTAATGCAGGCAACACTCATCGTCTTCTTTTGCAAAGCTTTTCAAAGTACATCTCTTGGTACCCGATCATACGCTTTCTCTAAGTCAATGAAATTCATATGTAAGTCTCTTCTTCTACTTTGATACTTCTCCATCATCCCCCTTAGTAAATAAATCCCCTCTGTAGTGGATCTTCCTAGCATGAACTCAAATTGTCTCTCAAAAATACTAGTCTCCATTCTCAATCTATGCTCAATCACTTTTTCCCATAATTTCATTGTGTGACTCATAAGTTTAACCCCTCTATAATTTGCATAATTCTGAATATCTCCTTTATTTTTGTAAATAAGAACTAATGTACTTAATCTCCAATCATCAGGCATCTTTTTCGATCGTAAAATCTCATTAAATAGTTTACATAACCACAACACACCTTTTCTCCTAAACATTTCCAAATTTCAATCGGTATACCATCCGATCCAACGACTTTATCATTCTCCATTTTCTTAAGAGCTTCGCTAACCTCCGAGACCCTAATTCTACAATAAAATGACACATTAAGCTCACATTCGCTAACTGTCAAGTCCTCCAAATCACAACGGAAACCTTCACATCCATCATTAAATAACTTATAGAAATATTCTTCCCATCTGTTCTTAATATCTCCTTCAGTAACTAAAACTTTGCCAACTTCATTTTTTATGCATCTTACTTGATCCAAATCTCTCGACTCCTCGTTATTCCTTACAATCTTGTAAATCCTTTGTTCACCAGTCTTTGTCCCTAACGTCTTATAAAATCCCTCATATGCTTTAGCACGAGCATCACTAACTGTCTTCTTAGCCTCCCTTTTCGCCAAACGATACTTTTTCCAATTGTCAGAATTATTGTCCAAGTGTATCGCCTTGAAACAATTCTTCTTATTACGCACCTTTTCTTGGACCTCCTCATTCCACCACCAGGTCTTCTTATCTCGTGGTCCAAAACTTTTTGATTCTCCTAAAATGGCTTTAGCAATCATTTCAACATTTTTTGCCACATTCTTCCACATGATACTAGCATCTCCTTCTAACTCCCACACACTTTTTTCTAATAACTTATTTCTAAAAGTCTCTCGCTTCTCCCCCTTTAACTGCCATCACTTGATCTTTCGATAAAAAACTATTCGAGATATTAGTTTTATACATTTCATTTGCATATCAAGAACTAACAATCTATGTTGTGTAGTCACCCCATGCCTAGAAATTACTTTGCAATTAGTACAACGTCTTTTATCAATATTTCTTGTCAAGAAAAAATCGATTTGAGACCTATGAGTTTCACTTATATATGTGATTAAATGTTCCTCTCTCTTCCTAAAATAAGTGTTGATAATCTTAAGGTCGTATGCTAAAGAAAAATCAATAATAGTTTGTCTTTCCTCATTCTGCTTCCCAAAACCAAAACCACCATGAACTCTTGCATGTGGTCCTGCCTCTTTACCAACATGTCCATTAAGGTCTCCCTCAATATAAACTTTCTCGGTTGTTGGTATACTTTCAATCAAACCCTCCATATCTGTCCAAAATTTCTTCTTGAGATGTGATTCTGCTCCTACTTGGGGTGCATATGCACTAATAATGTTCATAGTCTCCTTTCCAACAATTACTTTCACGGATATGATTCGATCCTCAATCCTTTTAACTTCTAGAACATTCTTCCTTCATTCTGCATCCGCGATAATACCAACACCATTCCTTCCCTTTACCTTACATGTGTACCAAAGTTTGGAACCATTTAACCTAATCTCTTTACTTCCCTCTCCTACCCATCTAGTTTCTTGCAAGCATAAGATACTAATCTTACGCTGGTCCATTACTTGTGCCACCTCGAGGCGCTTCCCATTCAACGTCCTAATGTTCCAAGAACCTAATCTGACCTTAGTCTCATGAACTAGCTTCTTTAATTGCCTCCGTCCATTAGAGTGCAGTAGCCCTTGCTCATTTAACACTGCATTCAAGCGAGGATGCAGCGGCTCTTGCTCTCTTATCACTGTACCGAGCTGTACAGCGCGTTATTTACGGGTAACGACCTAGCATTAACACAATATATTCGTTGATCCATGTTCATAAGATTCGACGGAATTTTACGCTGACTGTCGGGGCCTAACACAACCCTCCTCCTTTATCCGTGCTTGGGATCGGCTATAAAATATAGGCGGAGTTTCCCTCATGATAATAATATAATTATATATTGCAATCTAGATTAAGTGAAATTATAACGGCAATTGAACTTATTTGCATTGGTGTTATCTTATTTTTTTGGACTTTAATCGATGAATTAATCTAATCAAATAACAAATAATTATTTTCTTGCATAATTACATAAAAGTAAACAACTTTTTAATAAAGTACGAAAGCAAATTATCAAAGAGTAACTAATTTTTAAATAGTTTTTATATCAAATAATCGTGAAGAGTTCTAATGATTCATGCATCTTTTGTATCACCACGAATATTATCGCATCCATCTTTACTTAGAATTTTTCATGAACAATGATGCTCAACACGTAAGATAATATAGATGAATACGATCGCTTATAGAAATAGCTTAAATTTTGATAACAATCATGAAAAGATAATTAATAAAAAATAAATAACAAATTTTCTTTATTTAACTTCTTGTTTTCTTTTCTTTATTTATCGCATGTTGTTTGAACAAAATTTTATGCCTTAGCTAATCATATATTGATGACACAAATTTTGATTATTACACATATTTAAACACATATTTAAAGTGCCCAAAATATTTGAGTTTCTTCAATTCATATTTGGACTAACTTTCCAACAAATTTAAATCATTTCATTCTGATAACGATGAGAAACATTATATGTAAAATATTGCAAGATAGTCAATCAGCTGATCTCGTGAATTGATTGACCTATCAGGTAAATCGGATGACCGATCAGGATGAAAAACACACAAATTGATTGATATTTGAAGATTGTGAAAGCTAATGGTCAACTGCAAAATTGTCTTCGGACAAAGTGTAAATGATGAACGATGGACTAGTGGTTCAACACATTATTATATATGCTAGTCGAAGGACCGATCGATTGGTGGACGATGCAATGATCATATTTTTTAAATGAACAGAAAGAGTGGTCGACCGATGGGCATAGCGGACCGGTCTACGTGCATATTACATAGTAACAATTATTTTTTGCCATAAGGGCAACAATCATAATAGCCAAAGTGGCATATAAAAGAGGTTCAAGGGGTGTAGAATCCATCAAGAATTCAAGAGAAAAATTATTTCTAAGCATTCATGAGCTATATTGTTGAATATAGCTCATTTTTTACTTTCTTATTATGTGAACCTTCAATTTCTACTCATACTTTTATCATTCACAAAAAATTATGGGTTTGTAAACCAAATATATTATTGTAAAATAAATATGAAGAAATAAAATACCACAGAAAATGTTTTCCCTCATGATAATAATATAATTAAATTGTATAGTTTGACTATACATATTGCAATCTATATTAAGTGAAATTGTAACGTTTACTGGCAATTGAACTTATTTGCATTGGTGTTATCTTATTTTTTTGGACTTTAATCAATGAACTTAATCTAATCAAATAACAAATAATTGTCTTCTTGCATAATTACATAAAGTACACAACTTTATAATAAAGTACGAAAGCAAGTTATCAAAGACTAACTAATTTTTAAATATTTTTATATCAAATAATCGTGAAGAGTTCTAATGATTCATGCATCTTTGCATCACCACGAACATTTTCACTACACATACCTCCATCTTTACTTAGAATTTTCATGAACAATGATGCTCAACATGTAAGATAATATAGATAAATATGATTGCTTATAGAAATGGCTTAAATTTTAATAACAATCATGCAAAGATAATTAATAAAAAATAAATAACAAAATTTCTTTATTTAACTTCTTCTTTTCTTTTCTTTCTTTATCACATTTTGTTCGAACAAAATTTTTATGCCTTAACTAATTATAATTTGATGACATAAATTTTGATTAATTAGACTTATATTAAAGTGCCCAAAATATTTGAGTTTGTTCAATTCATATTTGGACCAACTTTCCAACAAATTTAAATCGCTTTCATTAGATAATAATGAGAAACATATATGTAAAATATTGCAAGATGCAGTCGATCTCGTGAATTGATTGACCGATTAGGTAAATCAGATGATTGATCAGGATGAAAAACACACAAATGAAGGGTGGACCCATGGTTCAACCAATGACATCATTGTATATGCTAGTCAAAGGACCGATCGATTGGTAAGTGAAAGGTCGATTGGTCGATCCAATGATCATATTTTTTAAATGAACAGAAGGAAGAGTCGACAAGTGGGCATAGCCATCGACTGGTCTATGTGCAGAATACACAGTAACATTTTTTTTTTGCCAAATAAGGGCAACGATCATAATAGCCAAAGTGACATATAAAAGAGGTCCAAGGGGTGTAGAATCCATCAAGAATTCAAGAAAAAACCTCAAGTATTCAAGGAAAATTATTTCTAAGAATTCATGAGCTATATTGTTGAATATTCTTTTTTTCATGTGAGATTGACATTGTAAAAGAGAGAAATATTTATTTTGAGATTTGAGTGTGAGCTCTTTTGTACTAGAGGTTTTATCTTACTTTTAGGCTAGAGAAAAGAATAAAAGTACTAATTCGTAAAAGAGGTGTGCAATCGAAAAGTTAAAGCTTTATATGAGGAGAGATGTTTTTTACCTCTCAAAATGGAGAAAACACAATCTTCCTTATCTCATTTATCGAAGGAAAGAAGAGTTCATCAATTGACTTGTTACATGGGAACAAATTTTCAATTATAAATGTTAATAATGTAACGCCCCCAAATCGACCCCCGCCACGTGGCGAAGACCAACCTGAAGGCGCTACGGCATGCTATGACTTTGACCATAATATTGATCATATCTCAGTCAAGAACCGAGACACGTCAGCGGAAGAAAGAAATAAAGAAAAAAATAACTTAAATATGCGGAAGTCTAAAAGTGGCTATATCATTGGTAAGAAATAAAATAAGTTCTACATCATGAATCTAAAATGCGGAAGGTTAATGAAAACTAATAAACACTCTAAAAGTCCTATGGTTCATGTGCTGTCCTATCGCTAGAGCCTCGTCACCACACGCCTACTCCACCACGTCACTGACCTGGTCATGTAGAAATCAGACACAGGGGAGGAGGTCCTCCCGTAAGTTTTACAACCTAGTGGGGAACCACATGATATACAATGCATGACATGAATATAATAATCAACGATAAATAATCATGTTTAACTTGAACGTGAAAGATAACATGTCAATGTCATGGATCATAATAGGAATGAATAAGAATAAGAATCATAATAGAACATGAATCATGAGAATCAATAATGCTTAGTAAACTTATAATCATGGCATATTTGACTTGACTTGAACATACTTGTTGATATTAAATTATTATTAAAATCAAAGTGACTTTAGGTGCCTTTAATTCATAGGGTATGCTCAGTAAATGATACGGCCTTGTGCGGGTCAATGGGTGATCAATCCATGACCAGTGAGCGACCCTTATCTTGATGCACTTGGCTTGGACTGATAACCCATCATTAATCTTTCATCTGAACTTATTAATCACTTTAAGTAACTTGTCATTCTCTGTATCATAGGATGAAGGTAATATGGTTGATATGAGGTAAATCAGGACAAAGAGTTCATGTTGGAAACATAAGAAAATCAATAATGTTCATATCAAAATAAGGGTAGACGGGTGGAAAATCAAGGCTGTTGTGACCTGGCACGGCCGTGACATCATATCGGCACGACCGTGCCGATCTGGACGACAGGTACATAGGGGGTGGCACGGGCATGCCAAAATAACACACGGTCGTGACAGGGGTGAGATCGGTCGATCGATCCAAGAGTCGGTCTTCCTACGTCCGGCTAGGCTACTCATGGAATGGCCGTGCCGGAAGGGTGGCACGGCCATGACCGATTGGGCGCTCGGTCGATCGACATCGACTGACCTTTTACTTCGGTTTCATTGAGTCATGACACGGGCGTGCCGGCAGGGTGGCACGGCCGTGCCGGTAATGGCACGGGTGTGCACATGTCATGGAACGGCCCTGACACTAATGGCATGGGCGTGCTAGAGGGTGGCACGGCCGTGACAACGGCGAATTTCAGCCGGTTTCAATCCAAAAATCACATGAATGTCTAACATACTTTTGTTCTACTCTAAATTCTACATCCCAGCAATCACCAAGGCAAAATAGAAGAACCAGAATTAATTCATGCAGTGAGTAATTCAAGAATCAAACAATTCAAACAATCAACCAATAATCAAACAAAACCCTAAAACTTCTTCTTGATCCTTTTCGTTCCATAATTAATTAGGGCATGGATTTGAACAATTCAGAGGTCATGCAAGGTGATTTCGATTCACCCACCTCGGTTCGTGGTTAATCCCTTTTTTCATTTGTCGGAAACCGATTAATCAGTGCCCCTGTTGTCCCCCTATCTCCTACGTGTTCTACCATGTTCTTCTTCTCTTTCACTGCCTGCAGTCCAGTCGGTGTAGAGAGCAACGTGAGGGAGAACAGAAGGATTAGATTAGGAGAGAAGGGGCACTCTGCCTATACACCACGAACGATGAGTGGGCGTCGTCCCTGCTTCTGCTCACGTACAAGGGCGGACGAGAGACAGGAAAGGGTCGTGAGGTTTCTTTGGGGGAGAGGAATTAATGCAGAAAATCTGATTTTTATCTATAACAATCTCTCTCTTCTAATCTGATTCAAAGTAATTAGATAAAATCCCTGATTTTTGTGGAGATCAACTCTTATGTGGAATCTTTTAAATTCAATTAACCTTGGTTTGTTTTTTTTATCTCCAGCCCGCAATCCTGTTTCGATTCCAATTTCTTTTCTTTTTTTTTAATCTATTTGTCGATTGTTACAAATAATGTCTTGAATCCTATCATAACTAAAAACGTCTGACCTCAAGACACTCCGAAGTAAAAAGTGCTCTCGCACTACGTGGTATTCTGTATGTGATTTATAATTGATTTATTTTATTATCACGAGATAGGTGTCCTAATTTTGAGAGATTAATTCAAAGTTCTAATCGGTCTGAAATTCTTATTGTCTGTAAAAGGGACTGCCTATATAAACTCCTTAGGGTTCAAACATAAAATAAACTGATATTGTAACCCTCTTCTAGTTCTTCCGTCTAATAAAATTTTATACCGCCTTAAATTTCTCGAGTTTTCTTGAAAATCCTAACAATAAAAGCACCATTGAAAAAATATTAACTAGTGATCATCAAATTGAAGAGCCATGACAATATAGTCAGAGAATCTAAATAGGTGAAGGGAAAGGTGGCAGAATCATGATGGAAAAAATTATCCATTATTATTGTGTTTCAAATAATGAAACTAAACACACACACACACATATATATGGTTTAATGAGCGTGTGAAGCGCTTTCCATGTGAAGCGCCTTCCATGTGAAGCGCGTGTGAAACGACTTTATACATACTTATGTTTATTTTTTTTCGATATTTTTCTTCATTAATAGTTTAGAGGGTCATTTGGGATAACGGATATCTGATTCAAATAATTAACATTAATTTTTTTCATCATTTTTGAATTTTGACGAACTTTTGCATATTATTATCCGTCATAATGGATATAAGCATTTTATATAACTTCTAATCTTATAAAACTATTTTTTGTTATCATGAATGATCATTTAAGCTATTAGTAAAGAAAGATATCGAAAAAATGAAGAAAAATATGTCTAAAGCCGCATCACACGCACTTCACACGGGAAGCGCTTCGCTTCACACGCGAAGCGCTTCACACACTCACTTTTTCCATATATATATATATATATATATATATATATATTAACTTGCAACTACACTAGGGTGCGACCATCTCATGATCTACATCCAATGGTCGCGTCTTCACCTTGTATTTTCTTCCTCGTCTCCACACCTGCCTTCCTCCTTCCCGCTCGCGTCTTCTTCGGTGTAGGCGTTTGTGAACAAACGAGCACTTATACGCAATGCTCAATCGTTTGGGATATTTTTGTGTTGCCACCCCACGCTTGAGGCACAATGCTAAGTTGGAGGAAGCTTTGAAATTTTTATTGAGTAAATAGAATGATTACAAAGGATTTCGGAAGAGTACTAGCAGGTCTCCCCTACTGTACCATCATTTCGAGAGGTAGATATGCGACGTGTGATGTGGAGAACAAGCTAGAGGGGTGCACTTTTTTAGAGTGCATATTACAAAACTGCACTTAGAAATAAAATTAAGTACAAAAGTGATTTAAAAAAGGAAAAGTACTTAACTCGGCAGTCCACGAAAAAACCTCATAGACACGCGCACCCGCCTCCCTCATCGTCTGCGGTAAGCCACGTTGTAACGCTCGAGATTTTTAGAAAATAAATAAAAGATATTTTATTTATTAAATAGTGATGGAAATTATTATTCTAGCTATTTGAATTAAATAATTTCAAAAATAAAAAAAGGGGGAGTTAAATTGGGATCTCTTTCTATTCCTTCCTTAGCTACACCAACTCCTCTTTGCTGACCAACAAATGGGACAAATGTGGCCTCTTGGTGAGTTGTCGACGCTTTTGGGAGGTAGGAAGGTGAGAGGTAATGTGGTTTACTGAAGGAAAAATGGGGGTGAGGTCCTTCTGGAGTGGGTAGGTGAAGTTGCTTTTAGGGCAATACTTTGTTAGGTGGACTTGGGCTTGGGTGGCAACAGGCTGACTTGCTTTTCTTTTTTTCTAAGATGTTACACCAATGGAGAGGGGTACCTTTTTAAATATTTGTTATATGTTATTTTAAATTTTTAAATGTTAAAAAAAGACGAGAGAAGAATAATTTAGTCATTTAATAAATAAAAAATAATAAAAAATAATGAAAAAGTTAATACAAATAAACATATGAACTAAAATGAAAATCACGGAATATGTTAATTTAGGAAGATGCTATGACGAATTTATACATTATGATTAAATACAAAAAAAAATCGCGATAGTTTAAAGAAAATAATCCTTATCTTTTCATAGGTTATTTTTAAAATGTAGTTGCACTGCAGCTGCACATTTCTAATCTTCGCCTTATTCTGATTGCGCCATTATTTTGTCTCATGGTTTTATTATTGGTATGCAATAGAATCATTTATATCAAGGGCTCTTGGATATTGTTCTCCACTATTGATATGCATTCAAAATCACTAACATGTGCATCTGGATTAATTCACGCGTATTAGGCCATTTATAAAACTGCACCACGAATTTGTTGGATGAAATATGTAAATTTCATTTAGAACTTACCACGAGGACGCAATTCCTACTTCTTTGAAGTTGTCTCATCACCATGTTGTAAGTATCATTTGATTCTTGAAAGAGGAGGACTTTCTAAGGAAACTTATCAACTGATGTCCTATTCTGCAATTTTTTGGATCAGTCAGTCGGCCACACATATGCTCTTAGCCCTATCATAGAACACCTCAAAGAATGAACTCATCCATGTAACAGACTTGCAAATTTCTGCCAATGTATTCAATTATATGGATTGAATAGTGTTAACAATGTGATATGGGCACTTTCACTTGGACATCTGGTGGGTCAGCAAGAATGATTCAAGTGAAACAAATTTCCAGGACTGTAGCTGCTGGATGCCCAACACGCCCACACGCTCTGATGATGCACAATCAGACATGTATTGACGCATTTCTTGTTCTTTAGTGTTAAAGACGACAAATTTCTCGGCTGGCTGAAAAAGTTGACCTTTGTGGAATTTTGACTCAACAGCTACATGTATACATGCACACAAACATCAGGCTGAACCAGAAATGCAGCCATGATATGAAAGTTGACTTCAACCTCAACCTCTTGTGATTCCAAAGAAATGGAAAGCAAACCATACAGAAAGCATAACACATATGGCAAATACATTGTCAATGACATGCCAAAGCCCACTAGAGGGAGGTGAAAAGGCCGCTGCATGTCTCCATACAAATAGATAACACAGTACTAAGTCATCACAGAAAACAAATCACACTAGTAGCAAGAGGTCTGATGTCTATCGCCATAAGCTAACAGCACGGAAAGGAGCATGTCATATCCGCAAACTTTTTTACAGTGCACGGAGGACCTGCATCATCAACCTCCAAAGGATGCTCGAGCCTTTGGATCATTAGACAATGAGGACACTTCCATGCCGATAAGCCAAGAATGAGTTGCCTAAACAACCAAATGATGGCAGGGACCATCCCTATGCCAGATCCGGCCAGCAGCCATTTCTTTTCATTTGGTTTCGTGGGGTGGAGGGAGACATGAAGTTGTAGTACTGCTCCCAAGCTTGTCTGAGCTTGAGAAGCAAATTGTGCTGGCTTCCTCAGTCACCCTCCCAGTATCTCCAGCTGTCAGACTTTGAGCAGGTCACAGCAGCCATCAGCTGCTGTTCCCCACTTGTTGGAGATACTGGCTTGGTGCTCTCCGCCCATCATATTAGATAGTGGGTGAAAAATCGATGGACGAAGATGTTCCATAATCTGAAAGTGACGCACATCCTCCTGGGCGTACATGCTTGTGGCCTCTGAGCCTGATAAACTTGATCCGCCACTTGCTGAATTCATGTTCCCGCTGTCAGACTGAAGGACTTCAGAGCTTGTGGCAGTGTAATGAGGCATACCATCTCTGGCCTTGCTTGTGTCATTTCCACTTGGAGCATTGCCTTTTGTCTTTGTGTTCAGGAATCGACCTCCCAAGCCCCTTGCCCGGCGCATGGCATGAAGGTGTCGGGACTCGTGCAGATACAGCTGCACAACACAATCCCAAAATGTTGTTGACCATTTGATTTCAAATCCCGGAAAGAATGTGAAAAGCCATAAGACCATTGTCATTAGTGTTTAAACGAACTTGAAAGTAGTTGGTCAATGCTTGAAGATACATCCCTGTTAGCTTGTTAACCAACCCTATGTACTACTTGCAAAGTTGGAAGTGATGCATGTCAAACTTTACCACCAAGAACATTGTGCAACATAGATGATGCATACCTTTCTACCCTTGATCAACTTGTTATCCTTCTCTGCTTTAGCTCGGGCCTGTCGACGGCGGAGTATCCCATGAAACTGCTTTGCATTCACATAGATTGGTCCATCAGTTGCCACGCCCATTGGTAAAAGCATACGCCCCTGCAGAATAGTGAAAAAAAAATTAAGCATTCATAATAGTCAATGCTTGATCTCAAAAAATAATAGTCAAAGCTTGACGACAATTGATCAAGTGTAAAGTGTAAACATGCTTGTTCATTTTTGCAGCTAGGGGTGTTCACGGGTCAACTCGACTGTGAACAAACCTGACCCAACCGGACCAAGTCCGGTCATGTCAGGTTGGGTCGGGTTTCAAATTTTTTTATGCTAGAACCCGAGCCAACCCAATCGGGCCCAGGTTGGGTTGGATTGGATGGTCAGATTACCCGACCACATTTTCTTTTTTTTACTTTTCTTTTATTTTTTAATATAAAATATACATTTAATATTTTATTTTATATACCAAAAATATTGTTTTAAATATCTAGATATTTTTTTAAGATTTTAAATGATATAAAATACTTAGATTAACTAAAAAATCATTGAAAATTTAACAAAAAAATAAAAAAAAAACTCATCGGGTCAGTTCGAGTCAAATCAGGTTGAAATTTTCCAACCCGAACTGACCCCACGGGTCGTGGTCGGGTCGAGTTCACCATCAATCCGACTCGGTGAACACCCCTATTTGCAATGGATGAATGTATGTCACATAAATACAAATAGACAATGCAGATAATAGTTCTATATTGGCAACAACGTTTCAAGATTCACATAACATTAATACAAAATGGAATATGAAAAGATAATGTTAAGAAATTAGATGTTAATAAAATGCATTCATGCAGTCCATAAGGAACTTCATTGCAATCATTCAATAACACTTAAAGTCACTAGACATAGCCACTCAAACAGGGACGGAGCTAGGAGAAAAAAGTGGGAGGGGCCAACATCTTAACTCATCAAATAGAAAATAATATTTATTAATAATACTAATTTTATAATACAATTTATCATGTAGAGATTATCATTTTTTAAGTTATAAAAATATCTATAAATAAATTAATAACAATATTTTATAATTTTTCTCAATATCAATCATCAAATAATAAGAAGAAATTCATTTATAATATTCTCGTGAAACTGATTTTTTTATTATCTTTGTTGCCAAAAGGATCCGTTTTGTCTTTTTATTATTTTTTTATTTGTCTAATTTCACTTTTATCATTTGAAATTTTTAAATAAAAAATATGAAAAATAGCTGTCCATTTGAAAAGTGGGAAGAAATATATAAATACAAATGATCCATATTTTAAGTATATTTTTTTTTGCAAAGGAAAATAAGAAAAATAACAAAACCGAAGAGGAAAGATAGAAAAAAAGGAAAATCTTATAGTAGAAAAAATAAATAAATGAATGTAAATGATCCATCTAAAATAGCCACACACTAAGAAATAAAGGAAAGTTTTATAATAAAAATAATTAATCTGCAGCTATAAATGAATACAAGAGAATAGACAGATGGAAGAAAAATATATAAGTTTTAGTTTATTTTTTATAAGGTTTAAAATTTAATCAATTCAAATTAAAGTTTAATTTTGTGGGATAGGAAATAAAAAGCATGAAGTTTATTTTTTTAGGGGGGGCCAACTAGAACTAATATTATATATTATAACCTATACATTATATATCATAAGGTAGAAACCCAAAAGCTGGGGGGGGGGGGGGGGGGCAGCCTCACGTAGCTCCGTCCCTGCACTCAAAATTAATCATGTCATGGTTAATTGAGGACTTTCATTTTTACTATGGAGATTTAAGCTTGAATCTCAGGAAGTATTCGAGAATTTTACTTTTATAAGCAACTCAAGTCTTAACTCAACTTTCTGTTTTTTCTAGTTTGCCTTGGTCATATTTCTAAGACCAAAAAAGGAAATAGTCATTCAAGGAGAAAGAAGTGGAACTACCAACCGTTGCATGAGCTCCGTAGTTTGCATATAACCCATAACACTGGTCAGCATAAGAGTAACCCGGATAAACCTAGAACATTACAAGAGAACACTCAAAAGAAAAGGAATAATCATGACAAGCTCTCCTCCCCCTTTTTGAGAAGAAAGACCTGTGATAAGTCACTACAGCAAAAATGTTCTGAAAGATTTAGATACCATGGACTGCCCAAGTCCCAGTTCAAAGCGAGCTGGATACTCTGCTGAGGAGAAATTCATGGTTGCAGAAAGTTGATCGGTCTTCTGCCCCTTTCCTGATTCCTTGGGATCTGAATGAAGCAATTGTGGTTGATCATATTGGCCTGAAAAAGTATTTATAGAAAGAAATATACTGTATGCAGCAATCTGATGCACCATTAATACAGTAGCTACTCTAACCAACTTATGTATTTTAAACAATTTCTGCACTTGGACAAAATCAAAGCAGTTACCATGCTTGGATAACTGGAAAAGAAGCTTTTCATGCAAAAACAATCTTTTATGGATTTATTTCTAAACATAAGGAGCAAAAACGGTAGAATAGCTAGATGAATTTCTCACAACCAAAAAGAAATTAGAAAAAAAAAGCAAGATGACTATTTGGGCAGTGATAAGAATGTTCATGTGAAGTTTGATAGGAGAGATTCAATTATACGTTTGGCGTACTGGTTCTCAAGTGGGTACATGCTGATGCTAATGTTGGAAATTTCCTCATCATGGTAGAGGCATTCAAGTTATGGCCCTCTTTATTAAGAATGTCATATTGCAGTTGGCAATGTTGAACTCATGGAGGACAAGTATATCATGAAGCTGAAGCATATCACCATCATCTGCTATAGATGTTGCGCTACAGTGACAACATCAAACAGATTACTGCCTGATTCAAGTGACAAAATTCTTTAGAGATCTCTCTACCTAATGGTAGAAAAGAACCTGCACGAGAATGGTCTTACTACAGGGTCATTTAACGTTTCTGAAAAGATGTTTGCTCATCAACTCTTCTTCATCCCATTGCATGTCATAGCTTCCACAACAACTAGAGTAACTTAACAAGCCCTAGAATGATGTATCAAGGAATATAATCATGTAGGTCAAACTAGAACTGAAGTCTTTCTTCGTGGGATACGAATAGGAAAAGTATAGCTCTGGTTACTACTTAGTTCACTTATATATGCCTAGTTGTAAAGTTACCAATACATGGAATCTTATTCATTCCGTGCACGACACAAGGGAGCAAGCACCAGTGAAGGATAAGAAAACTGTTACCTGGGAACATAGAGAACCTTGCAACAACATTACAACCTCTTTCTGCAGCTGCCTGCTCGGATCCTGGACCCTGCTCTACGACATGATGCATTTGTTGAGATACAGCTGCTATCTGGTTGTCCCCGTCGATGTGATCCTGGGCGAGGGGCTTGAACTGGCCATAAGGCGGTTCTCCATATTGTGGTTGAGATCCAACCCACCAGGGCACAGCCTGGGATGATTGAGACACCGTAAAATGGCTTATTCCACCTTGATTCTGGAATGATATAGCGTTTTGCATTGTACTGCTCGCAGAATCTACGCCTGATTCCTGCCAAACTCCGTTGTGCCTCTCAAATATCCAGTTGCTCCTCAATCGCGAGTACCGGACTCACCTTTTCAATACCTGTTGTTGTTCAGATTGTTTTGCTCAGGAAACAAAAAGAAAGCTCACAGTGCAAAAAAGAAGACAAAAAAGAAGCACACAGAAGTATAATAGCGAATCCAGGAAATGCCTTCAGAAAAAACGAAATCAAGGAGCACCGGGATCAAAACAAATAGGAGAGTATAAACAGAAAAAGGGTGGGACTAGGAAAGATCTGAAAGCAATAAACCTCATTTATTCTTGAAACAGTTGCAAGATGCCTCCTTTACACGACAAAAGGGGAAAAAAAAGAGGAAACACATTGCCCTTGCAAATCATCATGAGCTCTCACTGAAAAGCCTCAAACTAAAGTTTGCGAGATCCAACCAAAACAAATATTTTGACAGAAGCTCTAAAAGTCGAATCTTTCTGAATAAAAACCTGCTCCCAATCCATTGAAACACAATAAACATCATTCATATCAATCTTGGATCTTTTTGCCAAAACGATGCATGAAGCCAATCTAACATACTAACCAACGCCTCACGAGGCAGCAGTAAAACCATGCATAAGCCAAACCAGTCCCTAGCAAGAAAAGGGGAGAGAGAGAAGGCAAGTTTCCACAACACAGCAAGAGGGTCGAGCAGAGAAGGAATCGGAGCCGAATCACTCACATTCGACTATGAAAAGCAGCCGAAATCCCCCCAGCAATCACGCGAGAGAGGGAGAGAGACCATTAAACAAAGGAGTACATGGAGGAGGAAACTACATGGAGAGAGAAAAGGAGACAGGAGACATATGGGAAAATGTGCAGTGAGCTAAGTAAGACAGAGGGGAGGGGGCGCGAGCCAATCAGAGGCTGTTCGATGCACCAAAGCCTTCACTCAAGGAGGGGAAGGAGAAGGGAGGATTACTTAATGAGGCACGATGGGCAATGGCTTTTATCCACCACTCCTTCCTTCCTTTGCTATATATATATTTTTTTTTCTTTTCTTTTTTAACTTTCTACAATCAAACTTGTGCCTTCCTCCCATCTTTTGTTGCTAAAAAAGATAACAATCAAAACAAAAAATGTAGACAGGAGTGAGGAGTGGGGGAGTGATTCTAAAAAAGTAATGTTGGTGGGATAAGTAAATGGACAAACAGGGAGACTCCACAACTGTCCGATCAAATCAAAATCCCCATCATGGTAAGGTAACGGACCCCACAGAGACAAGTCTATTAAAGGTCATGTTTGTATGGAAAGTTGAACAGAAATAGTATAAAATGTCATAAGAAAATGTTATATTAAGACTATATATATATACCTATGAAATGAAATAATATATACATGGGACTTTTTCTTTTAAGAATTAAAGAATATCTATTGATATAACATTCAAATTTGCTCGCATATAAAAAAAATTACGTAAAGATGTAAGTGAATCCCGCATTCGAAAATTGTCGCTACATACATTGCGACTAAGATTTGTCAAAAAGATGTGTTGACTTGTTAGTTAGATTAATTGACCATATATTAAACTTTGCAAGCACAATTTTTATATCTTCAATGGTCAAAATGCGTCATGGACAATGCGAGACAATAGAGATAAGTTTGTATAGAGTTAAGAGTCTATTTCCACGACCAAATGTCAATCCGAGCAACACATCTTAAACCTTCTAAACAATCCCATACCTTTTAGCTCCAGTGTTGAGATACTCAATCTCTTAAGAGATCCTACAACCATAAATGAGCATGAGTGAGATCGAATCAAATATCCTGTCCCTATTAAAGAGTCATCTAAGTTAAGTTTAAAACTTGAAGGAGGAGTAGGCTCCCACCGCACCAAAATATGCCGTGGGGGAGATGATGCCTCATATAAGAGTTGTTCAACATATTCATTATATTAAACCAAAGCTCTACTCCAAGCTACTGAAGCAGTTGCCATATCGGAACGAAAGAAAGCATCATTTTGTGCATTCCACATCCCCATAAACAAAGAGCGAAGATTGACTGTAATTTTAACATTGAACTAGAATCTAAATCTTGTCCCTCATTTAACTTGGAAACAAAAGACCAAGAAGATAGTAGTTCAAAGTGAAAATTAATAATTGATTGTAGTAGAGACCAAATTTGAGAAGCAAATGGGCATGTAAAAAATAGGTGGTGGTAGTATGAGCGATAATACCTCGGTCAGCGATGAATTTGTAAATAGAATTTGCTCTTGCAGTGCCATGGGTATCCTTCACCCGCAACCACAAGTAATCACAAGCATATGACGAGATATAAAATGTTAAGAATACGTGCCACAAGATCAAACCCAAATAGAGAATTGAGCAAATAATATTCCAAGCATGTTCAATAATTAAATCAAAAACCATAATTCAATCACCAAGAGATACATTAACAAATGTTGGCATCCAAGCAAGAGGGAAGGAAAATTACGATGGGTCGATCATAATAGATATATTGTGCACATCTCCTATCTGTTTTGGCATACCCATCTTAATAGCTTGAAGATCAAGTAGCATGGATTTCCAACACCAAGTTGTGTTACTAGGCACAGGAAGAGTAAACGATGGATCAGTAGGATTTCATGTTAACGATAAGAAAAAGATGCAATTCAGTCTTTCATTAAAATAATAAATAATCATTCTCCTCCAATTTAAAACGTACACCCATTGACAATCAAACCACTTTGAGCCAATATCATCATCTCCCAAAATAATGCAAATGCAGCCAATAATAACTGGACAATCGACCAAAGTCAAAGCTTACTTGATACAATTGATTAGTAGACTTGTGCTCTAATGAGTTGTCTAAAGTTGGTAGCCTCAAATTCGATTTTTGAAGTCACCATTTGGTCAAAGAAATATCGTTCTACTTTTTACCTCGATTTCAAAGTAATCAAATTCTAATAGCACTTGATATCAGACCCGAATGAGTATAAAAAGTCCACTATAAATCTCTTCAATTTTAAAAACAATGGGAACCTATCTGAGCGATGTGAGACGATTCTTTTGACCATGTCAGGTGAAGTTTCTAACAAAATTATTAAACTCTTGCTCAATCTTAACTAAGTATAAACTCGCTATCACTTGATAACTCTATATGTCACATGGTAATTTTTCATTTTAAGTGAGACATCAATTTTTTTTGCATAAAACTTGTTCTTTTAAAATATTTGTTCATCATGATAAAATGTGCAATCCATGATAATTGGATACTAAATTATCGAGCATTGAGATGATCATGACAACCAATAAGCGCCCAAATAGATTTGAATCATTGGATGACAGATATGTAGTGAGTGAATTATGCCAAGTACCCTTCAACTTTAGCCATTTTTCTAATGCTATCCTCCAACTTCACTTATTAACAAGACTACCCTCCATCTTATAACTTGTTTCATAGAATGTTCTTTCGATCGAAAATACCCAATTCCAAATCATTCAACTAATGTGACATTTAATTTTTTTTAAAAACATTATATAAAATATTAAAAACTAAAAAAATGAGGGGCACTCCCCCTCCCTCTCCCTTCGGCCATCGGCGGTCAGTCCTCTCCGACGTCGGAGAGGAGGGGGCGCGGTGCCTCGTGCATAGAGGAGGGGAGGGCCGCCTCCCCGAAGAAGAGAGGGGGAGGGCGGCGGCCTTCCCTCTCCGCGAGCGGGGGAGGGGCTCCGCCCACATCCCTATCTCCTCTCGATGCCGAAGAGGAAGGGGAAGGGGCGCGGCGTCCCTCTCCTCCCCTCCTTTGCATAATATGCGTGCGCACAAAGAGGGAGGGACGCCTCCCCCTCTATGCGCGAGGGGAGGGGCGTTGCCCACCTCCCCCTCTCCTCTCTGATGTCAGAGAGGAGAGAGGGAGGGGCGCCCCTCCCCCTCTGTGCGCGCGTAGAGGTGGAGGCGGCCCTCCCCCCTCTCTTCACCTGCAACCACAAGTAATCACAAGCATATGACGAGATATAAAATGTTAAGAATACGTGCCACAAGATCAAATCCAAATAGATAATTGAGCAAATAATATTCCAAGCATGTTCAATAATTAAATAAAAAACCATAATTCAATCACCAAGAGATACATTAACAAATGTTGGCATCCAAGCAAGAGGGAAGGAAAATTACGATGGGTCGATCATAATAGATATATTGTGCACATCTCCTATCTGTTTTTGCATACCCATCTTAATAGCTTGAAGATCAAGTAGCATGGATTTCCAACACCAAGTTGTGTTACTAGGCACAAGAAGAGTAAACGATGGACACAATAGGATTTCATGTTAACGATAAGAAAAAGATGCAATTCAGCCTTTCATTAAAATAATAAATAACCATTCTCCTCCTATTTAAAATGTGCACCCATTGGCAATCAAACCACTTTGAGCCAATATCATCATATCCCAAAATAATGCAAATGCAGCAATAATAACTGGACAATCGACCAAAGTCACCATTTGGTCAAAGAAATATCGTTCTACTTTTTACCTCGATTTCAAAGTAATCAAATTCTAATAGCACTTGATATCAGACCCGAATGAGTATAAAAAGTCCACTATAAATCTCTTCAATTTTAAAAACAATGGGAACCTATCTGAGCGATGTGAGACGATTCTTTTGACCATGTCAGGTGAAGTTTCTAACAAAATTATTAAACTCTTGCTCAATCTTAACTAAGTATAAACTCGCTATCACTTGATAACTCTATATGTCACATGGTAATTTTTCATTTTAAGTGAGACATCAATTTTTTTTTGCATAAAACTTGTTCTTTTAAAATATTTGTTCATCATGATAAAA
Organism: Pontederia crassipes; assembly: GCA_030549335.1. Classification (NCBI taxonomy): domain Eukaryota; kingdom Viridiplantae; phylum Streptophyta; class Magnoliopsida; order Commelinales; family Pontederiaceae; genus Pontederia; species Pontederia crassipes. The sequence continues at coordinate 52,247,380 of CM060191.1, read as the reverse complement.
TGTGCAATCCATGATAATTGGATACTAAATTATCGAGCATTGAGATGATCATGACAACCAATAAGCGCCCAAATAGATTTGAATCATTGGATGACAGATATGTAGTGAGTGAATTATGCCAAGTACCCTTCAACTTTAGCCATTTTTCTAATGCTATCCTCCAACTTCACTTAGTAGCAAGATTACCCTCCATCGTATAACTTGTTTCATAGAATGTTCTTTCGATCGGAAATACGCAATTCCAAGTTATTCAACTAATGTGACATTTAATTTTTTTAAAACATTATATAAAATATTAAAAACTAAAAAAATGAGGGGCACTCCCCCTCCCTCTCCCTTCGGCCGTCGGCGGTCAATCCTCTCCGACGTCGGAGAGGAGGGGGCGCGGCGCCCCGTGCATAGAGGAGGGGAGGGCCGCCTCCCCCCCGATGCCGAAGAGGAAGGGGAAGGGGCACGGCGTCCCTCCCCTCCCCTCCTTTGCGTAATATGCGTGCACACAAAGGGGGAGGGACGCCTCCCCCTCTATGCACGAGGGGAGGGGCGCTGCCCACCTCCCCCTCTCCTCTCTGATGTCAGAGAGGAGAGGGGGAGGGGCGCCCCTCCCCCTCTATGCGCGCATAGAGGTGGAGGCAGCCCCCCCTCTCTTCTTGCCGAAGAAGAGAGGAGGAAGGGAGAGGCGGCCCTCCCCCTTTGCACGCTCAATCGCACGGTGAGGGGGCGCCGTCCCCTTCCCCCCTTCGGCCGTCGGAGAGAGAGGAGGGAACGCCCTTCCTTTTTTATTTTTTATTCAGGCAATCAATGGTCAAAAGGACATTTGGTGTAATGAGTTAAAAGATGATCCACATTCGTAATACAAACTAAAGTTGGAGGGTATCACTCAAAAAACGTTAAAGTTGGACGAAATTAGACGTAATTTACTCGATATGTATATCAATTTGAAAATTAATTTATTGAACTCAGTTTCAACCATATAATAATCATCAACCATTCAGATTTATTGAATGCGTATTGATTATAAAAAGGAAATAACTGAATATTATTTAAACTATATGTATGTATGTATGTGTATAATAAGAAGAAGTTAAATGTTTAATTGAATAATATTAGTTAAATAATTGATATTTATATTAATCATATAGCGACAATTTAATTCTTGAATGAATTTACATAAATATTAGATTAAGACAATGATGAAAAATGATGTTCTATACTAGTAGGATAGTGAGGTGCTCTTCATCTAATGCACTTTCTTCAACATTTTTATTAATGATGGTTGATATATACCTATTAATTCATAGTAAATGGCCGTTCGAATAAAAATTAGAATATCTCGATATTTTTTTAGAATACATTCAAACGCAACGTGGAATAGGATTAACATGGTCAAACTTCGTTGAACAGAAATGCAAAATCACCATTTTTCGTACAAATTGAAGAATATCTTTATTCTTTCAAAACAAAATAATAGAATAAAGATATTCTCCTTCTTTTCCATTTTTCATCATTTTTATTTTTCATTAGTTAACTATATATTTTATATTATAATTTGTATAATAATAATAAATGTAAACTACTTATAGTAAAATATTTTCATTATATTTTTTAAAAATAAAATTTGTTATTCCTTTTAATAAATTGCCTAACCATACGGTCCATTAAGATCTTGATTTCTTTGGTAAATGTCAAACTCGTTTGAGTTTCCAATGAGATGAAATTTACATTTAATCTCTTGTACTAGCAATGCCATCCTCTGGCAGCCCAAAACAAAGATGATGGTTGATATTTGCTGGAAATATTAAAATTCAAAGCTTTTTGCCCCAACTAACACGTCCTTTGGGGTTGCATAAGGACGTGTTCTTTTAATTCATTGTCTTTGTAGGCAGAGATGCACTCAAGTCGTTCCCGTAGAATCCAACAAAAAAAAGAACAAAACAAAAGAGCAAAGCTAAAAGAAAGAAACTAACATAATGTTTCTTTGCATTTATGATAATTTTCAGTGCACTCAACATGTCTCACAATTCTTAGTGGACTTTGTTGCTTGATCTTATTACGATGCTACTATACGAAGCACTGTTGTGACTTACATAACAACCCTAATTTTTATAAAAAGGCATGATGAGCTTTTGGGCCCAATATGATGACTCCCTATATAATGAGACTAAATTCTTGTGTTGACCTCTTTTTTCCTCATTCGTGCACGCGACGGTTAGGGCTCGAGGAGAGGGAATATGAAGAGAAGATAGAGGAAGAGGATCCAAGATTAAAGTATGTCAATGGGATCCAAACTCCTCTCTCTCCTCTCAATATTTTGATGATTGAATTGAGTGCTATTAGGGATTTGATGAGGACTTTTATATGTTTTATGAGATGTTTTCTTATGAATCATAATTAGATCTATATGTTAGGGTTCATGATTAGGATTTCTTATATGCCTTGAGGGAAGAACACTAGATCTTTAGTAATGCATGATCTTACATGTTTTTAATCTAATTTATGATACTTTATTGCCTGTAAATCATGTATGAATCATTTATAATGTTCAAAATTATTTTTTCCAAAAGTTTGATCAAAATCTGTGTAAAAATCAGACTGAAACAGAGGATCGGTGACCTCTGTCACGGTCATGACGAACCTCGTCACGCCCGTGACAAAAGTGAGAGTGGCCCGGATGGTAGTGTTCTGTCACAGTCTGTCTCCAGGCACACCCGTGATAAAAGGACGAATGGCTCTCAAATCGGTTCTGTCATGCCTATGACACCAATTGCCATGGTCGTGACAGGGTTAGCACGATCGTGACCATGTTGGTCATGATCATGATTGAAAGGGGCATAGGGTTCTGTCACAATCGTGACCAACCCAATCACGGTCGTGACTGATAGAAAGATAGATTTATGTTATATTTTAGCTATTTTCAATGTATTTACTACTATGTAATGATGATTGATAATTGTATATGAACCTAAATACACGAAATGCATGCACGGGCGTAATTAGATTAAAAATTTAAAGATTGAGAGTCGTAAATTGTTTGATTATTATGCAAATTATGAACTCAATTGAATAATAGTGTTACATGTCACCCCTCAACTGAATGATAGGAAGTACTGTGCCATGCTGTGTTAGAATTTTATTCGAAAAATTATTGTGTCTTGCACTTTGGAGTTAGCATTTGCTAGAGGAATAACTGTATATTAACGAAAATGGCATGCATTATGGGAGCCTTGGCTTCGAGGCCTAGTAGCCTACTAGAGGGCAACAACTTAATTTTTCAATTACTGATAAGATCATAGACTAAACTGACTCATTAAACTGAAAGAACTGATGACAATGAAAGTGACCAAAGGGTTATGAAATAAGGTAAAGACAAGTACTAACCACTTGGTATGTTTACTATTACTGACTAACTGATGTACATTCATGTTATTGTTATTGATATACATTTATGATATGATATGAGATATTAACATGTTTATCATGTGATTATGACATGACATTCATGCATGTTTATTTCATACTTATGAACTGTTTATATATGTCATGTAGGATCCTGCTTAGGATGCATATCATTTGCAAATGGTGAAGTTGCACATAACATAAGAATAAATAGTCATGAGTCTCTAGGATTTATTTTGAGATATATATATTTTATAATGAACTTGTTTTTTTATTTATGACATTAGTTTCAAAGATTTAATCTAAAACTTTCGCTAAAAGGATAAATTTTATTTTATCTTCATGATTAATGATTTTTCGTTATATTTATGTCTATCACTTTATTATGACGAACAGGTTAGCACTGTCGAATTTCCCTATTGCCCTTTAGCTTTTAGGGTGAATTTTTTGGGGTGTTAGAGTTAGTATCAGAGTGTGCTTCAGACTTATGATAGGTATGTCATAGAATGTTAAGTGTCTAAGTCCATGTGTAACTGTCATGAACAGCCATCCAAAATAAAGAGTATATATGTTTTGTGCTATATTTTTGACTATTTGTATTAACCATCTAATGTTGATTGATTCCTGTTATGTGAAGGAGGGAAGCAAATTGTCTTCCAATGAGAATGTTAATGATTGCATTCAAGTGTGATAGTATTGTCAAATTGACCGAGGGAGATGTGTGAATCTCATTGTAAATCTTAAGGATGATGAAGATGTAATAAGAAATTGTCCAAAATGGTATCATAATTGTTCATAACAATTGAACGAGTTTTCATAATTCAAAGACTGAAATGACTAAGGAAACTATAGTAAAATTCAATTTTCACAAAGGCAAATAAAAAGTCCATTGACTGTTAAGATGAAAAGGCAGCTTGATGTTGCGACATCGTTAGAGAGAGTCTCCACTAGGCAGTACCTCCCAAAGACACTGTCGATGACAGAGGGAGCTAATTATTTTGCTGACCTCATAGTACTACTTATGATAGACTATGATGTCATATGGAGTATGGATTGATTATCGTACCATGATGCCTATATGATGTGCCGAGAAAGAAAGACCAAGATCAACAAGAAGGGTAGTAGTTCTGTGATCCTCCGTGGAATTTCATCCAAGGATAGGAAGATAATGATCTCTTCATCCAAGGCAACCAAGATGCAAAACATGGATTTCCAAGGATTCTTGACAAGTGTCATCAAGGAAGATTTCCAACCTAAGCCACTACAAGAAATTTAAGTTGTGAGGGGTTTTTCAGGATTATGAAGCAACCCTCAGGATATTACTGAAAGAACTGATGACCACAAAAGTGAGTTTCAAAGGGTTATGAAGCAATCCTGAGGATATTACTGAGGCAAGATAAAGACAACTGCTAGTCACTTAGTATGCCTACTGTTATTGACTGAATGATGTACTGACTATTACATGCTTCATGTCCGTTCATGTTATTGTTACTGATATACATTTATGATATGAGATATTAACATGTTTATCATATGATTATGACATGACATTCAAGCATGTTTATTTCATGCTTATGAACTATTTATGGCCTTTACGGACTCTAACTAGGAGACTCTGCACCTTGGATCCGTGCAAGTAATTGATATGCTTGGATAGATGATTGATCAACTCATGACGGCGAAGTTGCACATGACATAAGAATAAATAGTCATGAGTCTCTAGGATTTATTTAGAGATATGTTTTTAATAATGAATTTGTATTTTTTATCTATGACATTAGTTTCAAAAATTTTAATCCGACTTTCATTGAAAAGATGTTGTGGTGTAAATATAGTTATAGTAGCACAATAACAAATATGCATAAATAAAATTTTTAATATGCACGCTTCCCTAGGGCAATCGGTACTTTGCATACTAGATATAGGTATGTGAAGATCGAATTTCTTTTTATAGAAATGTAAATAAGTTTTAAATTTATAATCCCAACTACACTTCTCTAATCGCAAGCGCACATCCTTCGTCATAGTATAGATTAGGGTCGAACGACAGAGAGAGAAGTTGCATTTGTTTTTAGACTTATGTAACAATGAAAGAAGAAAATCTATTTTTGATAGTAAGAGAAGTAAACTAATATTACTGAAATAAATATTGCAGGAATGTAATAGTTTTGTGATTTTCGTTTTGTGTATTTTTTTTAACTTTTTGGTCAAATGATAAAAACAGAACTAGAAATCCAAAACTAAGTCACAAATGATGTTAACTATCAAAACTAGAAAAATTTCTTTATGAATGAACATTAATTAGCTATGCCTAAGAACTTCAGTTCATTTGAATGCAAAACAAATCAACAAGTCATGAAAATAGATCCTAGTAAGTGAGTATGTTACATGAGGAATAATCAACTATCGGTCAAAGTAAATGAAATTCATCAAGTAAAATAAGCATTGCAGAACAAGAAAATATGCACCCAATCCATAAGTGACAAATCAAAGAGTTCGATTCCATCAAGAAATATTTGTTAGCCTTGATGACTGATTATTATACATAACTATGGGGATTACATCAAGAAGCATAATCAAACTACCATTAAACATTGTTCAACAAAAAATCCAGAGAAAAGCAATAAAAATGTAAGATAAAATAGCAAAACGATAGCAGTAACTCCAACCCCAACTTCCCCTTTTGGTGCAGCTAGTTCTTCTCCTCTAAAAGTATCTTATGCTCCTTCCTCCAGGTTGCCCTCCTCCATGCCCTCAGGCTGGTTCTCACATTTCCTCTCAAATGTTGTGTCTCGATAGTTGTTGGTCTCCCTTTCAGAAACATTCTTTTTTTTCCTTTTATGTCCCAACATCATTTGATGCATGATAGTTGTCCAGTCTGGTACACCACCTTTTGTCTTTGATTTCTTCGATTCCTTTCTATTTTCTTCATGAGGCAGGTGGATGTGTGACACCCGTCCTAATGCCTTCATCCATTTATGCAAAATTTGTCTTGATTCTCTGTGTGCGTCAAATGACAGGTGCTATTTTACCCTTTTTTTTGCCAACTCAGCTTCTCCTTTTCGGTGGCATCAAGTACCACTATGTAGGGACTCGTTTAACTTAACTGTCGGATGTCCCCATGCAGTGTGAGAGTACTTATGAAAAATAAATTTAAAATATTTTATCTATGTTTTTTGCAAAAGAGCTAAGATGACACAGAAATTTCATATAATAAGTAAAATGTTAAAAAATGTAGATTTTATATTATTTAATTATAGTGTAAATCAAGAAAATCGTGCTTCTACTTTAACAATAATGAGTAAAAAATTCATGTCATCAAAAGTTAAATTTTATTTTATCTTCATGATTAATGATTTTTCGCTATATTTATGTCTATCACTTTATTACGATTATGTTATGACGAACAGACTAGCACTGTCAAATTCTCCTAATTGCCCTCTAGCTTTTTAGATTAGATTTTCTTAGTGTTACAACTTATTTGTCTTCCAATATTCATCTATATTTAAGTCACAAAAAGAAAAAAAAAATCTAGACATGACATGTTAGGCCAGTTAGTTCTGAATCTAAAACACTTATTGCTCGTACGTTTCTTTCATAAGGTTAGGTGGGTAATGTAGATGCAAACTATGAGATACTATGCTAACAAATGCAATAAAACATCTGCCCCACGAAAAGGAAAATTATGTTAGTTAGTTTTATTAAAAGATTATATGTTTAATTATTAGTTGATGAAGCCATATCTCCATCACGTATATTATTTCCATCACTTCTCATCACAAGTTGGCAGTGTTATGACTTCAACTAAAACCTCCACCTAGTCATGCAAGTATAAATCATAAACAAGTCCATATGTTAAGTATATATGCATTTTTGTCTTCTACGTGCAATGTGCCAAGGAAGGCATGAAAAAAAAAAATTCTGATGACCTGCTGAACAATTGGATCCCAACTGATGCAGAAGGAATCTATTATTTTGAACAGTGGATTCAGAAGGGGAAACATGCACGTAACTTCAGAGACAGGAAATGATCTGCGGTGAGAAGCAGTAAAAAATTAAGAACCATAAGACTGCTTCCAAAAAGGCAGGTAAGTGAAAACTACTTGCATAATATATATATATATATATATATATATATATATATATATATATGGGTTTTTATGGGATGAAGCGTATGACGAGCTATATGGCTCGGTTGGTATCTTCTTTCTTTACGTGAATGTGCAGCCAACTCAACTTATAGTTGAAAAAAAAAATAAAAAGCAAGTTGGAAGTAGTTTATGGTGTATTTAAACAATTGCGCATAGAAAAAAAGGAAATGTGTTTTATCAAATCCAAGCCATCAATTTCGCATTAATAATTAAGAACAGGTATTACGATCCAAATCGCCCGTTGTTAAATGAATATACTGATATCGCAACATGCACATAAAATATTGCCCTCTTTTTTTTTTTTTGGCTGCAGTTTGTTGATCCTGATCATATGCAGATCGGTGGTGAACTGGTGATTGTTGCAGGGGATCACATAGTTACGATTCAATGCAAATAGTGTGTCCACATAGAATCTATCAGTGGAGATTGGAGAACTAGTGACTGTTTTGTGATCAACTATGCTCGATCGCAAGTCCATCTTATCACCAAGCAGCTATTTTAACAGTAACTGCAGCTGTCATGGCTTGTTAATGATGTCCATATATATAAGTTATATATCCTTTCTATGCACATCACTTCAGAGTATATATAATAAACATTGCATTCATCTTACTTTTTGCTAAAATTATATGAAATAATTTATGAATAAATGAAGAGCTATGCATGGAAGAATAGCAGACGGATTCAAGATTTGACACTTGGAGTTGATTGGAAAATATAATATGCAGCAAGTGCCTTTGTGTGGTGGTGGTGCTCGATGCGTGTTGATGTTTGGATCCAAAGTGGAGACTGCTCAGCCATCAAAGTGAGAAGGAAGGTCTGACGAGCAAGTACGTGCTACACTGCAACCCATTTCCTATTGGCGTTGGAGTCCACATCAGAAGAGGATTGGGCACCAAAAACCAACGTGAGCAGCATCAGACGGAGAGTAGTTCCTAACTTTTCCAAGGAACATTTCACAGGGTAAATTAACATAAATATTTCAGGCCCTCAATAGTATTGTCGTTAATTTGGGTGGTATTACAACTCAAAAAATCCAGAAGGACACAAAAGGATAAAAATCAAATCATATGTTCCTAGGTTGATGGAAAGTTTATGCAAGGAGATTCACCATTCCTTTGAACGCTTTTCTTTCTTTGATAAGGAAATGATTACTGTAATATATAAAATGCTCCGACCATAATATGGACGATGTCCTGAGGTGAAATTTTCTCTTAAAAATTATCAAAAAGAAAAAGGGTTGAGCGGCTAATATTTGCCAAAAGGAATGTGTACATTTAAAAAACATAAATGAACATGCAACTTCCGAGAGGTCTAGCATGATGTTCCACAACTTTCATGAGAATTTTTCTTGGCGCACTATGATCCAAGTTGTGCGGAGTTCGATTCCAACCACGCATGGGTATTTCCGAGCTGCTTGCATTTGTAGATGCAGCTCGGAGAGCACCCCATGCCTTGATGAGAGGTTCAGAGTCCCTCCAAAGGGCACTTGCATAAATGAAACTCCCAATGTCAGTATTAATTAAGTATTCCTCTCCCCATGCATCATCGGATGTCATGAAGGATTAATCGTTCGAATTGATTTTTAACTTAGAGAAGATGGGGGCTCCCGGGATCCAAATTGGATACTGCAGGTTGGTCACCTCAGATAAGTGATGTTTTGCATATTCGATAAAAGCAGCAGTTGCTCTTCTGAAGCCAAAATGGATCTTGTTTTGCATTGTCCATATCCCCCATACGCAAAGAGTGAAGATTAATTTGAGGTATGTCTTTGAATTATGGTCGAGGAGATCGCCCTAACCCAATCCCCAGCTTGCCAAGTTGACATAAAGGAGCAATTGTGCCTAAGTTCTTATTGAGCTAAAGCGCGCCTAGAAACTCACACAAAACTGGGCAGCTAAAGAATAAGTGATTAATAGTTTGAGGCTTGTTCCGCAAAGAGGACATTGTTTATAGAGGTTTCGATCAAAATTAGCTAACTTGTCAAGAGTGGGAAGATGACCATGACCAAATTTCCAAAGGAATATTTTGATTTTAGGGGGCATGCGAATGTTCCACATCGAGCACCAGGTTGAGCCTTCCAAAAACTTGTGATTTGGGGAGGGACCTGCTAATCGAATAATAAATAGATTTAGCCTTTGACTTCATCATAGGCACCATATTTCCATATCTACTTGTCATCATCGGCTGAAGAAGATAAATAAATCGATTGTATATAAATCGCAATAGAATCATAAAAAAAGATAAAAACAATAAAACTAGATTTCTTTCGCATGCCATGAGATTGAAAACCTTCATATCAAGTAAAGAGGTATGCATATTAATGTTAATAAACATAGACATAAGGCTGAGCAGGGTTCTGAAGACCTAGGGATCTTGCATGACGAAGGTGTTTTTTCCATTACCAATGGACTTTGAAAGGCCAAACCTAACATTTGTCACAATATAGTTGAGAAATTTCTAAGTCATTGTACTTCATAGGGTTCTAGTAGAGTTAAGTATGGAAAGGATGTATTTTTGCTAGCAAGGGGGTTCTAATGTGATAAAGACTTTTGATGTCAAGTCCACCTTGACTAGTTGTTGCACTGTGTGCTAGTCGATTAGGTGGAGATCTCTCCTTGTACCTATGGAAGACCAAAGGAAATTCCTCGAGATCTTCTCGAGAGAGTCAATTGAGAAACTCGAGATATATACAAAAGAGTGCAAGTAAGAAGGTGTATAGTCTAACGTTGATTTTATTAAGACCACTTTCCCAACTTGATTTAATATCTTGTCTTTCCATCATGATAGTATGCCAAAAATTTTGTCCAACATGGAACATTACATAGCTTGTGGAATGCTTTTGTAATACATTGGGGTACCAAGATATAGAAAGGGAAATGAGCATTGTTTGATGTTAAGGTTATGTAATATGGCTCTTCTTTTATGTAGACTAAGTCTTGGCGAAAAGAAGAGCTCACATTTGTCTAGGTTTATTGTCTAATTAATGAATATACAATAGAGTTTTAGTATTTTCTTGATTTGGATACAATTTTTTTATTATAACTACTAACATAGTAGTAGATCATCAGCACAGAAGAGGTAACCCAACTTGAAGGAGTCAAGAACAAAAGGAATGATGCTGCCTCATACCACAGCTTAGTTAAGAAAGCAAGATTAGACTTGAGTGACAAAAATGAAGATATATGGAAACAATGGGTCCCCTGTCTAACACCTTTGAGTGTAGCCCATTTAGATAGCAGGAGAATGTGAGGACTTGTATGCATGTGACTACCCAATTGATAAGTTGATTTGGGAAGTTCATTAATTTTAGGAGAGGGCTTCCCAGGTAACCTTATCAAATGACTTAGGTATATCAATTTTAATTAACATAATATGACCCTAAGAGTGAGTGTTTATCACCTGGGCTACCAAGGTATTTCATGTATGGATCTAACCCCTACAAAGCTGATTGATTTAAGTTAACGGAAGTACTAGTTATGCTAGTTTGAGTCTATTGGAAAGAAGCTTGGCTACCGCACGATAGATAATGTTACAAAGAGCAATAGATATGAAGTCATATTTTGGGGAAGGTTTCTTGGATTGAAAATAAGGGCGATGTCTCCCCACTGTTTTGGAACTTTCTTGTGTTGAAGAAATTACTTATAGATATGGTAACAACTTAAGCAATTATACCCCAATATTTGAAATAAAATTTTGGAGTGAAGACATTAGGGTCTAGGGCCTTGCCGGATGGCATTGCATTAAAATTGTCCTCAATTTGATGTGGTGAGACATGGGCTATGAGTGATGAGTGCAACGTGACATCCATACTAGGCTGATCATACCAAGAAGTTAAATCAATTGGAGGTTGTGTTGATGGTTCCTGAGGGTGTAGTGGTTAACAAATTTCTTGAGGATTTTAACTCCTTGCGAGTGTGAGATTCTTGCACTATCTATAATGGAGCTTAAAGGTTTTTCCTATGTCTTATCATGGTAAATAGGAGAAAGAATTTTGTATTCTTATCTTCTCATAAAAGCCATTTTAACTTGGATTTGCACCACCATTTCATATTGATTTGTCTTAGGTAAATTGCATGTTGATGGTATAAGGATCTAAGTTTTTGTATGTCATGATCATTAAGGCCAATAATTTCATCTGTTTGTCCAAGTTGTATTTTATTTCTAACATGCATATGTCCTCTAATTTTCCAAGATCATGGTGATTCTAATGGAGTGTTTTAGCGCTAATGATGTTAAGTGAGTTTACTTGTTTTACAATTTCCCTAGGTTCATTATACTCAAACCAGAAAGGTTCGTATTGAAGGATTTGGACTTGTATGATGATGGATCAATGGTTAAGAGGAGAGGAGTGATCCAATACACAAGTTAGAAGTGTTTGAAGTGAGGCATTAGGATACGATATTAACCACAAGTGATTTACAAGAGCACGATCTAACTTACAAAGGATTTTCCCTATCTGGTGCTATTGTTAAACTAAGTGGGTTTGCACCAGCAGACACCATAGCAATTAGACCTTGCGTCGAGATCCACTTGATGCAAGGCATGAGTCGAAGATGTTGAATGAAAGGGGGGGGGGGGGGGTCCACTTCTTTTGTCTTATGAAAAATAGTGTCATGTTTGGATCCTCAACCTAGGGGATGTCTTGACAATTGCACTTGGTTTGGTCATCCCAAGGAAGTTTTATGATGGTTGGATTAGTACTTGCGTAAATGCACAAAATCATGAAAGAGGATTTTTCATGGGTTATGATAGCATGATTACATTGAGGAGAGATAACTATCAGTGTCACTTTCCATTCTGATTGTCATGCTAGGATTATACCTCCTACAATGTCGTTTCCAATGGACCAGAAATATTGTCTAGCTGCAACAAGACTTCGGACAATGGATGCATAGTGTGTGTCTATGGTGTGTGTTTCTAAAACCAATACCTTAATGATATGCCCTTTTTCAAGCTAAAGATATTAACATTTTGTTTCCATGAACTAAATATAACATAAACTTAAAACAAAAAAGTAGTCTCCACATTGATGTATTTTAACACCCATAAGACATAAACCTAATTAATAGGGACATCAAAATCTCATACCTCAGGGATACTTGCAAGTTTTCTCATATGAGAACCCATATCCCAATATGGACAAGGGTAGAAAGACTAATCTTTAATGATTGACCTTTGACTATCAACCATGGGTAAAATAATAATAACATTTATCTTCAAATTTAAATAGAAATACAACAACAACAACAACAACAACAAAGCCTTATCCCACTAGGTGGGGTCGGCTACATGAATCATACGACGTCATTCCGCTCTATTAGTAACCAAACCTTTCGGTATATTATTCACCAATAGATCTTGCTCTATTAGTTCGCCAAGTGTCCGCCTTGGTCTCCCTCTCCCACTTTTAATCGGACTCCAGATTATTTGATCTACTCTTCTTACTAGCGCATCTAATGGTCTTCTCTGAACATGACCAAACCATCTCAAACGATTCTCTACCATTTTCTCACTAATAGGAGCCACTCTGACTCATTCACATATATGGTCATTCCTAATATTATCTAATCTTGTATGACCACACATCCATCTCAACATCCTCATTTCGGCTACTCCCATTTTACGTTCATGTTGTCCCTTCATAGTCCAACATTCACTACCATATAACATTGTCGGTCTTATAGCAGTACGATAGAATTTTCTTTTAACTTTATTGGGTACTTTTCTATCACAAAGAACTCCAGTGGCTTTCCTCCACTCACATCAACCAGCTTGAATTCTATGATTAACATCGTCATCAATCTCACCATCTTGTCTTACAATTAATCCTAAATATTTAAACTTTGTCACTTGAGGAATTATATCCTCCCCTAGCCTAACTTCCAAATCATCTCTAAGTTGTTTATTTGTGAAATTGCTATGCATATATTCTGTTTTATTCTTACTTAAATGAAAACCCTTTGACTCCAACGTATTTCTCCATATTTCTAATTTTGTATTAATCTCTTCTCTTGAATCCGCTAAAAGTACTATATCATCCGCAAATAGCATGCACTTAGGTACCTCCTTTGTGATACTCTCAGTTATAACTTCGATAACTAAGTTAAATAGATACGGGCTTAAAGCTGATCCTTGATGTAGGCCAATTCCTATATGAAATTCATTTGTCTCACCTCCGGGTGTCCTAACCCTAGTCAATGCCCCATCGTACATATCTTGTATCACCTTAATGTAGGCAACACTCACCCTCTTCTTTTGCAAGGCTTTCCAAAGTACATCCCTTGGTACCCGATCATACGCCTTCTCTAAGTCAATGAAAGTCATATGTAAGTCTCTTCTCCTACTTCGATACTTCTTCATCATCCCCATTAGTAAATAAATCGCCTCTGTAGTGGATCTTCCTGGCATGAACCCAAATTGTCTCTCAGAAATACTAGTCTCCATTCTCAATCTATGCTCAATCACTTTTTTCCATAATTTCATTGTGTGACTCATAAGTTTAATCCCTCTATAATTTGCACAATTCTGAACATCCCCTTTATTTTTGTAAATAGGAACTAATGTACTTAATCTTCAATCATCAGACATCTTTTTCGATCGTAAAATCTCATTAAATAGTTTACATAATCACAACACACATTTTTCTCCTAAACATTTCCAAACTTTAATCGGTATACTATCTGGTCCAACGGCTTTACCATTCTCCATTTTCTTAAGAGCTTCGCTAACTTCCGAAACTCTAATTCTACGATAAAATGACATATTAAGCTCACATTCGCTAACTGTCAAGTCCTCCAAATCACAACGGGAACCTTCACATCCATCATTAAATAGCTTATAGAAATACTCTTCCCATCTGTTCTTAATATCTCCTTCAGTAACTAAAACCTTGCCAACTTCATTTTTTATGCATCTTACTTGATACAAATCTCTCGACTCCTTCTCGTTATTCCTTGCAATCTTGTAAATCCTTTGTTCACCAGCCTTTGTCCCTAACTCCTTATAAAATCCCTCATATGCTTTAATACGAGCATCACTAACTGCCTTCTTAGCATCCCTTTTCGCCAAACGATACTTTTTTCAATTGTCAGAACTATTGTCCAAGTATATCGCCTTGAAATAATTCTTCTTATTACGCACCTTTTCTTGGACCTCCTCATTCTACTACCAAGTCTCCTTATCTCGTGGTCCAAAACTTTTTTATTCTCCTAAAATGGCTTTAGCAACCATTTCAACCTTTTTTGCCACATTCTCCCACATGATACTAGCATCTCCTTTTAACTTTCACACACTTTTCTCTAATAACTTATTTCTAAAAGTCTCTCGCTTCTCCCCCTTTAACTGCCATCACTTGATCTTTCGATCAAAAACTGTTCGAGATTTTAGTTTTATACATTTTATTTGCATATCAAGAACTAACAATCTATGTTGTGTAGTCACCCCATGCCCAGGAATTACTTTACAATTAGTACAACGTCTTTTATCAGTATTTCTTGTCAAGAAAAAATCAATTTGAGACCTATGAGTTCCACTTTTGTATGTGATTAAATGTTCCTCTCTCTTCCTAAAATAAGTGTTGATAATCTTAAGGTCGTATGCTAAAGAAAAATCAATAATAGTTTGTCCTTCCTCATTCAACTTCCCAAAATCAAAACCACCATGAACCCATGCATGTGGTCCTGTCTCTTTACCAACATGTCCATTAAGGTCTCCTCCAATATAAACTTTCTCGGTTGTTGGTATACTTTCAATCAAACCCTCCATATCTGTCCAAAACTTCTCCTTGAGATGTGATTCTACTCCTACTTGGGGTGCATATGCACTAATAATGTTCATAGTCTCCTTTCAAATAATTACTTTCACGGATATGATTCGATCCTCATTCCTTTTAACTTCCACAACATTCTTCCTCCATTCTGCATCCGCGATAATACCAATACCATTCCTTCCCTTTACCTTACATGTGTACCAAAGTTTGGAACCATTTAACCTAATCTCTTTACTTCCCTCTCCTACCCATCTAGTTTCTTGCAAGCATAAGATACTAATCTTACGCTGGTCCATTACTTGTGCCACCTCGAGACGCTTCCCATTCAACGTCCCAATGTTCCAAGAACCTAATCTGACCTTAGTCTCATGAATTAGCTTCTTTAACCGCCTCCGTCCATTAGAGTGCGGTAGCCCTTGCTCATTTAACACTACATTCAGGCGAGGATGCAGCGGCTCTTGCTCTCTTATCACTGTACTCGAGCTGTACAACGCGTTACTTACGGGTAATGACCTAGCATTAACATAATATATTCGTTGATCCATATTCATAAGATTCGACAGGATTTTACGCTGGCTGTCGGGGCCTAACACAACCCTCCTCCTTTATCCGGGCTTGGGACCGGTTATAAAACATAGGCGGAGTTTTCAAATTTAAATAGAAATAAGATGCAAAAAATTATTCAAAAATCAAACTAATTCATAAAATTTCAAAGAAAAATAGCATGACTTATGTGTAAAATACATAATTGAAAATATGACATATGATGTATACAACTCACGATTCCAATATTATACAATAAAAAAAGACAATTTGCATAATTAACTAAACAAGATAAAGAAGCACATGGCTTCTTCAAGTATATTAAGTGATAGACACGTCCATGAATAGAAGCTCATAATATGATATGGTAGTGTCAACTATCGACCCACTTATAACCACAAATGAATATAGCAAAGTTTCCATTTGAAAGAACTAAGTTCTTCTAAATTTATCCAAAACCTAATAGGACAATAGAATAAAAAGGTCTATAAACAATATGTCATCAACTCTCACTCAGAAGTCCTACTCGCATTCGTGAATATCGTAAGAGAACATTATCAATCATCACTAGAGAAATGTTTAAAATGAGGTGTGAGCATTGTGAGCTCAATGTGTGGAGGCCACACAAACATTAAAAATTAAACAAATCAATATCCGACATGCGTATAATTAAAAATTGAAAAAATAATGCATGCCATGAGATGTTAAAATATGTTCTTTATTCAACTCAGAAAAAATAACTTAAAGAAAAGATACCTCATCTAAGTTCTATGGTCAATACAATACATGAGTAATTTATGCCAATTAAGAAGGTTGCCACATTTCAAGTCTCAACTTAAACGCATATGTTATTTATTCCAATCAATGGACATATGTATCCACATACACATAACATAATAATGGGTTACACTTTTTAATGAAAGCCAATGTATGTGGACTAAATGGTTGTTACTTTTTTCGGAGTTGATCAAACTCTAGCGTTACCAAATAGTTTTTGAATGACATAATTATATGATGTATGAATGCATATGCATTAACATATACTCATAATATAAAGATCAAAATTCATATTTTTTTAAAAAAACTTCTCAATTCACATAACTAGCAAAAATATGAGAAAAGCTTGGTAAATTGATTCATATGTTGATATCCATATTAATAATTTTCATAATTACACTAATGACACACAATCAATCATTTCATAAGACATTCACATGAATGATCCTCTTCCTCAATAGGATGTATTTGCATTGTTGTGTTGTTTCCATTTCTAGTAGTTGATAACTTTTCATTTTTTAAAAATAAATATAAGATAAAATTTTGATTATTCGATTTTGTATCTACATTATCATGCGTCGTCGATGTTCGTCAAATCGAATTGATTCGCCTGTGTGAATGTGAGCCTCGGGCTTTGAAAATCGATTAACTCTTGCTTTTTCGACTTTCTTTGTCATTGTTCATCCATCATGTATGAATATCAAATACTTAGACTTTAAAAAATTATAAATTTAATAAAAATAATTCAAATATAAACTTACTTACCACTTCCTAACTCCCAAAACTGGACGTCTAATATACCTTGGGCATTATTGTATGCCCTGCTCTAAACTGAGGTCGGTGGACGTGACGACCTTGTGAAACTTATACAATCAATTTCGGAGGCGTTTCGCGGATCGTCCCCAAACTAACATCCGGATGAAACTGATTTGTCTTCTAAACAATGTTATAAAAGTTAGTAATTGAAAAATAATATAAAACAAATTATGTAACCTAAAAAGAAGATCATACCATAAACGTCTGAAAGATGTCATCCCGCACAAAAACTAGGACATCTTTCCACGATCCTGCCCCGTCCGGCAAGTGGGAAAGAACGATAACACTGGACATCCGCACAGTACTAGCGGGTATGAAAGTGGCATTGCAATTTACAAAGAAAAATTAATTTTCAATGATAAGAAAAATAATAATAAAATTCTTAGAACTTAACTTAGTGACCACTCCATTGTCTTGTAATTGCTCTTCGCCAGTCAAAGAGGAATCATCACCCGCTACAAGTGAGGTAGGTTGAGAAGGTCCGACATCATCGACCAACCCTAGTATAAAATAAAATATTAGTGCAATACTAAATTAAACTAATGATAATTGATATATGTCCATGACAGTTCACTCGTCAGAATGTGACAAGCCGAGTGCTTGTGCTATCGACGGTGTAGCAACTGACACTATTAAAAAAATGATTAATATAATTAAATGAGAAATATAAAATTAATAATATTAATAATAATATCACCTAGGGTAAGATGTCACTCGCCAACGCTAGAATGTAGTGAAGCATCCGACAATCTCGACGGTGGTGAAGCAACTGTCATAATAAAAAAAATACTTAAAATACTTACATGTTTAAATTTATTGAATATACAGAAAATAACCTAGTGTGACATGTCAATCGTCATCGTGTGATCGAGACGTCCTGACTATGTGCCCTGTCGACTATAGGAATACATATGCAGGTAATACATATAATGTAGCTAACATATAGTAATATATATGTGTTGGAACAATATATCAACGCCATTGCATCTATACTCTAACGCTAGATCATGTCACCTAATTCAACGCTCATAATTCTATGATTAAGAATATAAAAATAATTTATCTATAATACATATATGTATAACATATAATATAAGAATTTATATATATGAAGGTAATACATATAATGCAATTAACATAATAGTATACGAATATATACGTACGTAACACATATAATATAGGTAATATATAGTATAGGAATACATGTGTAAGTACATAAGTATACGAATACATATATAGGTAACATATATATATATATATATATTGAAATAAGAATATTTCATTTGAATGGCGTCCACTTAGCGTCTACATAGTATCACAGTCCTCGAGATGCTAATTAGCGTCGCAAATGGATGACACCAAAATAGTGCAAGCGTTTGGCGCCCATATCGACTCCGTCAGTAGCGTTAACATAGCATCGCAAGTCTTGTGACGCTAATTTACCATCGATTTTTGTCGATGCCAACACAACGCTACTATGTGCCGCACATTTTTTCGGTCTGGCATGTAAAAATAGCGCCGAAGTAGCATAATGGTGGCATCGTATGTCGCATCGACTTTCTTTAACGCTAAGTTGACGCTTAAGTGATACTATAGGTAGGCAGTTAGCGTTGCTTTCTCGTGTCACAATGTCGTCGCTATGAATCTCTTTTTTTTGTGACGCTAATTGTTGTCGCTATTGGACAATTTCCTTGTAGTGACTAGTATGTGATTGCGAATAACAATAGATGCCAACAAATAAAAATCAACATTGAATTGACAATCGATAATGTTGGATAATAAATTAGTGGCATTAAGTTAATAAATTGGTAATGACAAATCGATAATTTGGTAATGACAAATCGAACTTTGAAATTGACAAATAATTGAATAGCACGACTTTACAACTTTTTCCATATTCAACCATGGTTAAATGAATATCACAACAAATCATGATGATCATGTGATGTATCATAAAAATTTAATGGGTTATCACTATACACTAATCAATCCAATAATTAGAGAATAAAAATTTGTAACCATTCAATGACACATTGATTATCCTTGATAAAATAATCCAAAATTTTAGTGGTAGCGTCAACGATCAATGAATCTATTCGACACCTTATTTCTATTTACATGTTTAGATTATTGTATTGCTTAATTCATCTTTCAATAAAGACCTTAATCAAAACACACAAAGTATACATCATATTCTTAGGCAACTAGCCCACATTATCTAATAAAAATTATGATTTCAATGGCAATTAAATTAGTGAGGACTCTTTGTCACAAAAATCCAACAAATAATCTAAAAACTTATAGTCTATTAAATAAGATGCCACATGAAGGTCAAAAGATGGATATGGCAACAGTTAGTGTACAAAGTACAACAATCCACCACGGTGAACAACCATATAGGACAAAGAGTAGATGTATCAATAATCAATAAAAATAATAATTCATCTTTGAGCAATAAGTATTAAACCCTATGACCATTTATGAATTATTGATGGCATCCTTGTGTCATGCATGTTGTCACATTCTTTCAATTTTGATTCACCAAATGGTCCTAAAACATCTCTTAATTCATTTTGCAAGATATTTGTAGTTCCCTTACTATATATAATTGAGGTGCGGTGTCAGTCAACTAATCACCTAATGCCCAATTGTAATCCTATATGACAATCATATCTTACACACTTCTTTTCTCCAAAAGTAATATATGTTAACGCTAACAACCTCACACTTATATTTGTCTATGTGAAACATATTATTGTATGCAACACTTGGATTTCTATTATCCTGTCATATAGCATGTGCTATTATGCAAGTACTTCTATCCTTTGAAAGTTAGCTCATCACTTTCTTTCCTTGAGTGAACCCTAAGACCTATGATTGCATCATTGCCTCTCATAATTAGTACAACTCACTATGCTCATTAAAAAAATCCAACATGTGAACATTAGAAAAGCCTTGGGGTCACAAATATGGAATTATTCATTCTTTGTACATATAAAATTAAGAAAAATCCAACATTCACCATGGCAGTATAATTATTAACATAAATCTCAAAACTTTTCAAGTCATTACTTATCTATAATTGTGTGATTTTCTCTTCTAATTTGTATGGTTAAAAAACAAAATACAAATATTAATAAAATTCTATGGATTTGTGTTCAATGAACACGTGTAGAAATGAAATAAAATTAGTCAAAATAGATATGATAAATGAAAGAGCATGTGTCTCTAAGAAGTAAGGATTGAACTTATGACCATCTTTGAATTTCTAATGATTTCATCATGGTTCATATCATATACTTAACAATCCTATCTTTGGTCCAATAGAAAGACTGGTTTTTTTTGCCTAGATTCACCAATGTCTAAGGCTATTAGCACCTAACTATTTTGATATTTGGACGAGAGTTAAACAATAACTCTTGTCCAAATTAACAATATAAAGAATTGAATCTAGGACTCTCCCACCAATCTTGAGATGTAACTTTACTACCTAGTTATTCCTACTTACAATATCTTTGCCCATATGTTGCAATGTACTGATATTGACTATACTATTAATGACAATTCGTCAACCTTGTCATCCATCTCATGGGTCAATAGTAATGTTATCAAAATCAGACCGGAGCCGGTTCAATCGGTTCAACTGTGAACTGGGCGAAAATCTGATTCGATTTGATATTAAAACCGATTTTAGCATTGAACCAAGTTGAACTAGTCGAACCGGGCCGGTTGAACTGGCAATGCAAATTTTAAAAAATAAAATGATAAAAAATAGGAAAGTTAAAAAGGAAAAAGGAAAGGAATATAAGAAAGATAAAAAAAGGAGGAAATATGACATGTATAAAATTAAATAGGAATTGAAATAAAAATGTAGGTATTTAAAATTGAATAACATTAAAATAGAAAATTATCAAAGGGCATAAATAAAGGAAATAAAAAGGAAAGTGTTAAAGAAAAAAAAGAAATAAGAATAATTTAAGATAAAATTTGTTAATATAGCATCTATCATCAATAAATAATAGATATTAAATTAATAATAATCTATTTATATTTATATGTTTAATCATTATTAAAAAAATTAATAAATCAAAATATGTTATATTAATTTTTAATATTATTAATAGGTTATTAGTACAATATTCATATATTATATCATATAACTTATATTATATATTTATAATTATTATAAATAATATTATTTTAATAAAATCCGATTCAATTTGATTGAACCTGATCGCTCCGGTTCATTCGTGACCCAATAAAAAGTCAGATTCGATCGCCGGTCCGATTCTGTTAATGTAGGAACTTCAAGTTTACGCCAAACACTTGGGATTTATTCCACAAGGATCACGTCAGCCTGTATTGATGTGGAAGATATTGCACATGTTGCATAGATCTCTCGTTCCACCCTTTCCTCCGATGTGCAAAATGATGTTTGGGCAAGGAATCATTCATACATTGGCATATGAAACACAGCTCAACATAATTAGCGGGGTACTTCGGCTTCTTGTGTCTTTTCGCACCACAGCTCGATCATCATTTAACTTTGCATCGACCATCATGTACACGTCATTCCCTGGCCTCATTTTGTACTTTGGACTGTGATACGTTGCCAAAATTAGATGTCTTTTGTGTTGATCTAGATTATATATTATATTTCTTTCTTAAGGATTCGATGAACTTTGGCAAATAATCCAAAATCTGCGTCCTCTTTGTCATGTAACTAGTGCGATACAACAACAACAACAAAGCCTTATCCCACTAGGTGGGGTCGGCTCGTTGATCCATGTTCATAAAATTCGACAGGATTTTATGCTGGCTGTCGGGGCCTAACACAACCCTCCTCCTTTATCCGGGCTTGGGACCGGCTATAAAATATAGGCGGAGTTCATATAACTAGTGCGATACTGCATATTAATTCTTTTTTTTGTCATATTTATTATACTAATAATTAGTTAACTAGTTAAACTAGGCATTCTAATTTCACCATCAACATAGCAAATAATTTTTTAAGATTCATTTCAAGATTAGCATTTCCTAAAAACAAGAATAATTTGAGAGCTTTAAGTTTGCATTTGTAGAAAATGAAACATTTGTGTTGCATAACAACATGCAATTTCCACAAACAATTATAAGCATATCATAGCACAAACAAATAAAATGATGACATTCCAAATAATGTGTTGCACAAGGAGAGATGCCACACTATACTCAAATAGTAATTAATTAGATAAAAAAAATTGATTTGATGTTTGGATGAAAAAAAATATTATGAGGAATTAAAAAGTTAATTAGATAAATAAGTTTTAATGGATGTTTGAATAAAATATAAGAACCGAGGATATAATTTATTATTTTATGAAGATTATTTTTAGATTATTAATTATATTTTTATAATTAAGTAACAATTATTCGGATAGGTTTTACTTATCCAAACATTACAAATGATATATGGATGGAAAAGTCTCGAAGTCTAGTTTCTAGAAATTAATTTCATATATAATTTCCTACAAAATGACTCTCAAATTGGGCATCTAAACTGATAAATTGCGAAGGATAAAGTATATGCTTATGTTCCCCACGATCATTAGTATAACCGGGTGAGAGGCGTCTCCTTAATATACTAGGTACGGAAGTTGGATATGTGACCGTATGACGTGGAGAATCATTCAAGGGAGTGCACTTTTATAATAAGTTATTAAAAAATATCCCCATTTTGAAGTTAAGTATTTATATATAATTAAATAGACCACACTATGAAGAAATTAATAGATGACTAAATTAGCATAAATGAAATAAAGTGAATGTGCTTAATTTTTCATACATGATATTGTTAAAAAATACAATTTTGAAAACTATGCAAAAATTTATGTTTAAAAGAGTACAAGAAAAGACACCTTACACACGAAAAATGATGGCCGGATGGCGGAGAACCAATGGCCGGAAGGGGCGGCGGCGGGAGAGTCTCACGGGGCATTGTAGCAAGTCGAGGGAGGAACAATGCCGAGCAGGGAAGAAGTAAGATTTGTCTATAATTGATGGTATATTAAATTAAATAAGTTTCATCGTTGTTTCCTAAAGGTCAAAGTCTTGAGGAAGACAACAAGAAAATCCAATTTCAAACTTTTGAACGTGATTAAGCACAATTTTAAGAGAACTTAAATCACCATCGCAAGGCAAAAACTCGTGCATGTAAATAAAAGAAAAGTTTCCAACTTTTCCACATAATCCTAATAAAAGAAAGCTCGAGCATCATGCATATATAGTTCTGTCTTACGTTTGCTTAGGTTTAAGGAATGACCTTTCATGTTATTAATTTGAAGTGTACATGTGCTTGATTTAATTAGGGTTATGATGACTAGAGGGGAGAGCTCATCCCAAAATTAAAATGCGGAACAAGATCTCATGTCATCTCCGAGTATATTATACTGTCCGATGGCCCAAAGTCAATGACTAGCACTCCGGAGCACACATCTTGCTCTTCATTTGCTCCTAAACTTGAAACGACCATCACTTGAGGAAGTAAGTTATTGTTGGTGAGCCATTACTTTTTGTCTCCTCCTCCATCAAGGTTAGGTTGACCAGATCAGGATAAAGTCGACTATGACACAACCAAATGCAATTTTGCCTTTTTTTGTTAATGTTTCTTCAAAGAAAAAAATTAAATAAAGGGAAAATACATCTATTTTTAACTTTTAATTTATTATATTTATTTTTCCTATCGCATTATCTTTATGGTTCCTCATACATGACCACTTCACTTTTGGTGATCATTCGAATATCTGATGGTTTAAGATGGAACAAGGTTCCTTGATATAGCATTCTATATAAAAGAAATTTAACAACAAATATTAAATTAATTAAATGTGAAATAATATTATACTAATAATTTATAATTATTGTAATAGTATAGTAATAAAACTAGAACAAGTTTTAACTCAAGTGTGGCAAACATTGCTAAGGCATATCTTAACTCGTATAAGATTTTCAACCGAACGAACAATATGTTCAGTCTAAGAAATAAATTGAATATATTATTTACTATATAACATTAAAACTAAGTAATTAGAATATTTATTTTAATTGTTAATATACTATTATTTATTGAGCATTTGGAAAGCACGGGAACTACGATATTGGCAATTCCTGCACTGTAATTTGGAAGAGAATTTAATATCTTTCAGGCTTATGGATCAGTGTGTGAGGTCTTAGGCAACTAATCAACATTAATTATTTAATCTTGATAGTTCAACTTTAACTAAGCCCGAGGGTTGTGCTCCAAAGATATGGAATCGATTTAATTACGTAGGGAGATAATGTAAAGAAATATCAAGCAGTAGTAGACCATGACAATTAATTGTAACCACCAGAGCTACTCATTAAGAAGTGTAAAATATTTATAGATTATATATATAAAGTTTGGCATTAATGGGTAATCCACTACCAACCATAATTAACTTTATGAGCAGTATAAAATGTTTTAGGAGAAAAAACGAGCTGGGTCGCACCTGGTAGTGCACTAGAAATATATCCTTGTTAGGGAATGTTAGAATAGCTAAAGGAACCCCATAACTTGTCCACATAACTTGTCACACTTTATAGTTTATCTTAATATCCAAAAGTCTAATAAGTAGAGTCTCAAGAATTTATCTCCTAATAAATACACTTCTGTTATTTCCAAGAGAAAAGTTCAAACTTTATGAAGTTCAATAAAAAAAAAATGGTTGTAAAACCAAAACTTGGGAGAAATTAAAACTTAAAAAGAATTACGTATTATCAACTTGATCCCTTATCAAGTTTCAAGCAAAAAGTATAAGAATTAGTTCAATTAGAGATAGAGGATTGAATTTCGACAGAAGAAGTCACATGCCCATCTTGAAAAGCTAAACTTTACCTTGTGACATTCTATTTTTTGGGTGGTACAAAAGTTTGGCCACTTCTTAACATTTTCTAATTAATCTATATTCCTTTTGTAGACAAATTAATAAAGGTCCAATAGAATCCCCCATCTTTGTCATTGATCGAACGTGAAAGATAGTTGACAATGTACATAAATAGGTGTTCCAATGGCTTAAGCTGACTCGGTTGATAAGAAACAAAGAAACAACATACCAACAAATAAGAGTCAAACCTGAACGAACTGAGAACAAGCCAATGAACCCGCCCTGTTTGGATGCGGAATAAATATAAGAATATATCTTTCTTCAGGTAAAAACTGTCCAACACAATAAGATTGTTGATACAATTTGATTGCACTATTTTCAAAGCTTGTATAACCTTGTTGAAGAGTTGTCTCTTCAGGTACAATATTCCACCAATATTCCACCTTGTATAAGCTTGTATAACCCACCATTCTAGCACTCCTATTATATTTTATTCTTTTTTTTTGTCTATTCATATAACTCCAAACAAAATTGAGAATAAGAATATTCATCCAAACATAAATTAGAATATCAAAGGAGAACATGATATTCTGCAGAATATTTTCTTATATTCTTTTTCTGCATCCAAACTCAACCTAAAATTTTGTATAACATAAAGGGAGAAATGTCAGATGCTTCTCCAGGAAGTTGCTCATCTACAGGAAAGAGATAAGAAAGCACTGAAAAGTGCCGTTGATGCAGATTTCCCTTGTATAACACGAAGAAGCTAATCATTAATGAAACATGAGAAAAAAATAAATGAGACCAACAAAAAAGTCCCTGCATTCACCAACATAATTATTTTCACAGCTGATGCGCAGCAAGAATCTATGTCGAGTATAGTTGGCGCATTCAGGTACCACAAGTTTTTTTATGCCACGAGTTGACCTGACTGAGACGCCTTTCTATGAAGAGCTGACTTTTACGGCGCTGACATGAGTGAAGGTCCATGCAGGACAATAATGGACAAGACAATTATGTTTCCAAAGAAATTCTTGGTGTAAAATTCAGCAAATTTACCAACTTGCTTCTTTGAAAACAAACAATAATGAACACGTATATTGCCGGCCAATCGAAGTTCACAAGAGGGCAACATTGAATGACAAACAAAATAACCAAATAATAAATGTTGTCCTTGAATGGAAAACAAATAATACAAAAAAAAAGAAAGAAATAACACATTCACAAGGAAACAAGAAATATCTTTGACGTCAAGCAAGAGATAATTTTACAGTGGTAACATCCTAATACATAGAAACAATATAATACAGCTTTGCAATAAACCAGGCCTCGGCCAACAGCAACTAGAAGTACTTGTTGTACTGGCCGGTGAGAGAATCTTTCAAGTTGGAATACAGATTATAGAGGGAATACTGCTGGAGATTGGACACCTCATACCACGAGTTTAGAACAGCATCATGCTTATCAGTACCCGAGAAGGCCAATTGTATTCCTATGCTGCAATCTACATTACCGCCCTGGCTCTTGCAGTTGGATGTTTTGATCGCACAATCTTGATTACTCAGACAAACAAAGTTCGATTTCCCTTTACATGAAGCACAACCATCTCTCTTCCAGAACAAGTTTTGCAGTGTACCTTTTTGGAACTCGAGTACCTAGAAAGAATTGGAAAATTGAATTATTGTCAATACATGAGTTCATATCTTTTTTCATTTTTTTTAGAGTACAAGTTCATAAGGATTTAGCTAAAGACATACCAGTGTAAAACTGGTTACAGCATATGAGCTGTTACCAACAAAAGCAGGAAGGGACCTGGCTGCATACTTCCTACCTGCAAATGCCACCATGTAGCCACCACTAATGACCTGGAAAGAACATAATACTATTAAATGAGGCCACTATTACAGAGGTACACTTCAAGAAAATTATAATTGAGGTAGAAATGGAAGCAAAATGATCCAATGTAGCAAAAATTGTAGAATATGTTTTTAGTTTAGACGATAATTTCTGAAAACTATAATGACGGCTAATTACATATGAGCTGAGATCAGAGTGATAGAACATGCAGGCGGAAGACAGAAATTTCAAAGAAAATAATCACATCTTAAAGCCTGGAAGTAAGTCAGAATGAAATAACTTAGTGAGTTGAGAAGGTTGACAACAGAAATACATATGTAAAATCAGTAAAAGCTTTTTCCATGTGTTCAGTGAACTTGATGTCTTCAGGCCAAGATAATGTACATGCTTCACCATAAATGCCTTTAGCATGAGAATTATGATGCCTACAGCAATTTTACATCCTACGTTTTTGCTTCGACCAGACTGCAACCTCCCCACATCGGTCATTCTCTGCGCGGGCACCAACAGCTTCATCATCCGGCTGCAGCGCTCTGTCGAGGAAGCCTCGTGGGCGGAGGTGGGCGGAGGTGGTCGCCGGTTGACGGTCAGCATCGCCACAGCTGTCAGCGGCAAGGACACCTGCAAGCCAGCCTGTTCTGACAACGCACGCGAGGGTCACACGTGCCTGCTGTACCGACTTTCAAATCTCTTACCATCACCAAACCCAAAAACCCGCCGCCCGCGAGACCGGATCCGGATCGCGAGCGGATTCCATCTCCTCCCACCCTCAGCCCAACACGCAGCAACTCCCGAACCCAAATCCCCACTCCACGAACCGAATCCCCCAGACCACGAACCCAAACCCCATAGCCAAACATGACCACACTAGTTCCAGAACCAGGCGTGGTTACTCACGAGCCTGGGTGCGACCCCAAGCCACGAACCTGACCTCATCCTCTCTCTTTCACTGTCGAACGCTCGAAGCTCACCTCCGGCTGCCTGCCGGTGATCCTTCAGCGGATGAAAGCCACCACCAACACCAACGCATCAACCTCATCTCCGGCAACCTCACCTAACATCCCTAATCCAACCCCGACACCAACCCCCTCGCCCCAGGTGCGGTTCGCGTCAACTGGACAGCCTAGTGCCAGTGTCGATGAACAATCGCCGGAGGATCTGCCGGCGACCACTGCTGATGATGGTGACCTGGTAGTTCCCTCTGGCCTCTCGTCACTACCAGTGATGCCGCTCGACCAGGGGAGCAGCGCTGCCGCCACCAACTCACCACCAGCAGGGTGCGCCCCTACCACCGTCGGGCCGCCAGAGTAAGGAAGGGTCTTCGCCAGCCGGAGCCACGACGCAGCCGCTCCAGGGTGATGCAGATGGGGTGCCCCTCCTCACCGAAAGGACAGACGAGGAGGTGCTTCTTGTAGCAGCCGCTGCCGATCGCCTGTTGTGCGGACCTTTTCTCTCCGGTGGATTCCTGGACGGCCCGTTTCTCGATGACGGCTCATCTCTGAGGTCAGGGGAACGGGGCTGACTACCTCATCTCATGTGTATACGGTCCTTGCTGTCCTTGCTCGGCGTCTTTACGCGAAACTATGTGCGAGGAGCTCAGAGGTGCACGTGCCCATCTTCCGAGAGTGGTTGATCGGGGGCAACTTCAATGTCATGCTTGACATCGATGATCACCCCATCCGCAGAAGAAGGCGAGGTGCTGGAGCACAGGGGTTCTGAGACTTTATTGATTTCGATTTTCCGGCCTCCGACTGCAGATTCACATGGAGGAACACAACCGCACCATCAGCCAAATCGAGGATTGACCACTTCCTCAGATCTTTGGAGATAGTAAAGGCCCATCAGTTGGTGGATGTTCAGAATCTTGACCGACCGTTCTCGGACCACACTCCCCTCATGTGGCGGTCCAATGATGGCCAGGCGCAACGCTCACTTTTCCGCTTCGAGCGATTGTAGCTCTTGGAGGATGGTTTTCTCCAGCTAGTGGCCGAGCAATGGCAAAGGATGGCGACCTCGGACTCAGCTGCTAGGACTTTGGCGGCTCGTTAGTCTGCGATCCTTCCTTTGTCAGAACAGACGGTAGATCTGAGAGGATCGGGCACGGCGCAGGACGGAGGCCTTAGGGGTGGTTGCTCGGATGGGCCGCCTTCAGGACTCCCATCATTTCACAGACACGGAGGTAGCCGAGCGCCGACGTGCTTAGGAGACCATCCAGCTAGAGGATCAGATAGTGGATACCTAGTGGCAAACCTGTTCTTCCACTTATATGCTAGTTCTCGTGGAAGGGCTAACATGATTGAGCAGATTGAGGTACAGTACTAGCAGATCACTGGGCACCATCACATCGAAACAGCCATCACCACATACTTCCGAGCATCCTCCCGGCAACAGATATCGGGCTCTTGGCGATGGGCTATCACATAGGACGAGATCACTGAGGCCCTCCGGGACCTCAATTGCGAGACCGATTGGCTTCCCAATGTTCTTCTACAAGGAGTTGTGGCCAGTGGCGCGAGAGGATGTCCTATCGGTTATCCAGGAGTTCACTGCTAGGACCGGGGCTTTGAACGCCTAAACCGGTTCCTGCTATTCTTGTTGTCAAAGCGCACTCCGATGGAGCGTGTGGAGAACTTTAGGCCCATCGCCTTATCCAATGTCATCTACCTCTTGGTGGCTCGAGTTTTGGCGAATTGACTTTGAGAGGTGCAGCTCATCCACCCTGCCCAGTCAGCTTTCATCCATGGCCGGTATACACCATTGCCTTAGAGATTCTTGCTCGATGGAGGACTAATTGCTAGGCCTTCTTATGGAAGGTCGACTTCTCTAAAGCATATGATACGATCTCATGGTCTTTTCTTCGGCATTCATCGCAGGTCAGAGACTTCCCGGAGACCTAGATTGCCTGAAGCGATGTATCACCTCAACTTCATTCTCGATTTTGGTCAATGGGGCGCGGTCGGGGGAGTGGGTGCAGCCACAGCGGGGAATCCGTCAGGGCTGCCCCTTGGCGCCTATGCTATTTGTTATAGCAGTTGATGCTCTAGCCAGATGCACATAGGCATCTTGTGGGGCATGCCTCTTCAGCGGATTCACTGGGAGCCTTGTCCCCCTCCTGCAGTATGCCTCCGAGCGGGAGGCTCGACGAGTGGCCATTCTTGTCGAGTTATCCGGTGCGACGACCGGCCTCCAAATCAACCATGCCCAAGTCTCCATTCATCCCTTTTGGCATGGTCCCCGAAGAGGCAGCCCAGCTTCATACTCCGATCAGCACCTTACTGATCACTTACATGGGTCTCCACCTCGGACCACCACATCACCTCTAGATGGCGGACTCCTATCATTGAGCGTATGGAGCATCGACTT
The DNA here is from genome assembly GCA_030549335.1 of Pontederia crassipes. Classification (NCBI taxonomy): domain Eukaryota; kingdom Viridiplantae; phylum Streptophyta; class Magnoliopsida; order Commelinales; family Pontederiaceae; genus Pontederia; species Pontederia crassipes. The sequence goes on along the minus strand of CM060191.1, from coordinate 52,216,826 downwards.
CATGGCTGGAGTTCGCTTTTGCTATCGCGTGGTGGCAGACTCGTTCTAGTTCAGGTTCTCAGGCGCTTGGATTCTTTGAGGAGCAAGTTCTTCTGGCATGGGTTGTACCCCAGATCACCAAGGAGTCCACTTGATTGCTTGGAGCAGTATTTATCGTCCCACATCCGAGGGAGGCCGAGGGGTTCGTGATCTGCGTTGCACCAATTGAGCTCTCCTAGCTTGGTGGATAAAGCGGATTATGGGGCCTGAGGAGGCCATGATTTATATTGGGAATCGAGGGCCACCGCGGGGCCTCATCCTTTTGACGGGGAGTGGCCACACTGATCCCACGGGTACGCCCTCTCATGGTCCCCTCCCTTGGCTCTGGGGAGGACTTCTTCTGGCGGCATGATTGGTCCCTTAAGATCCACCGGCTGTGGCGTTTCCCCGCCTATGGGCTTTGGCGGTCCATGCTTACGCTCATGGTTTCTCATGTTCGGCTCGCGTATTTTAGACCAGCGTTTCACTGAGCTCCTGGCACTCCATCAGCGGATCGCCACTCGTCGCCCATACCACTCTAGATCGGACGGTTGGGTATTGTTAAGAACATAAACTTAATGATGTTGCTCGTCCTAAAGGCCTAAGCTTTTAGGAAAATTGGTTAGCATATCAAATTTAACATAGTATCAGAGCCAGAGGTCATGAGTTCCTCGTTAAGCTCTTATTAAATAAAAAAAAGTATTTTCCTCCCTTTGTTGTCCACGTGGTGGGCTGAACTAGACCAAAGTTATCAACAAGCCCACAAGCGAGGGGGAGTGTTAAGAATATAAAATTAATGATGTTGCTCGTCCTAAAGGCTTAAGCTTTTAAGAAAATTGATTAGCATATCAAATTTTAACAGGTATGGCTATCGAAGTCCTTCTCGACGTGCAGTCTCTATATTCGATTCCTACCTGCCATCACTTTGTCAGAGGAGTTCAGGTCTAACTACAGACTCATTTGGCGCATCAGGATGCCGCTGAATGTCAAGATCTTTGTTTGGCTCATGCGGCGTGGTAGGCTACTTACTAGGAGATATAGGGCGAGATGGGTGCCTACCAGTGACACATCCTATGTGCTTTGCGGTGAGGCAAAGGAAGACATTACCCATCTATTTTTTGAGTTCCAGACATCATGAGACATCTGGCGGAGACGAGCATCGCGAGCATGTTCTCACCCAACCCGGGGACTGTGTGGCAGTCACTTCGAGATTTGGCCCGTCAGAGACAGAGGTGGAGACTACCATTAGCGACCTTTTTGGCCGGTGCCTAGGCCATTTGGCTTCAACGCAACTGGATCATCTTTTGCGGGGAGATATATCAGGCTGAGCGCATTGTACACAACATTTGTTTTCTTATTCAGGAGTGGGGTTTTGATTAGCCGAGATACTTTCCATTTTTTGCTGCTCTCTTTGAGAGCCTACACATGTATATGACTTTCATTCTACGGTTCTATATAGATCGATGACAACCACAACCTCGGTAGTCATCCTTTTTCTCCTAAAAAAACAATAAATTCAAAAGTACAACAAAAAGACGAAATTAATGTAGCAATCTGACAATTGCAAAGACCACAGATTTAATAAAACGTAATGCCAATAACTAAAAAAAACCTGATGGCCCAGAACTAGTAACAGAAAAATGTAAGCCAAAAAACAGTCAAAGAACTGCCAAAATACTGTCTGATGCACCATCAAACCACATTGAAAAGATAAGAAAGCAATGGGCAAAAAACATGCCATTGCCTTATGGCATCCTATAGCCCACAGCTATTAAGCTCCCTCCAAGCTCCCAAACCATCAAACTCAATTTTTTTAGAGGGTATCAAACCCAACTTTGCCTTATTATTTTGTAAAGATGACAACATCTGAACAAGTACCATGAAATTAGCAAAGATATATGAGGAGTGAAAGTGCATATGATGATACTACAATGCACCTTATTGCAGGAATAGAAAAGGAAATGGTTCACAGAAGAGACATGGAAAAAGTGAAGGATAACAAGCACAACGATGAATATTAATACAAGGAGAGAAAGAAGGATATGCAAAAGCCTTTGTTGACTTCAGAAAACTTGTTTTTCTTATGCCAAACTTTCAAGAATGGTCACAGCATCTTTCCTCCTACCGATTATGTAGCCATTCTGCACATTTTCCTTTACCAGCACATTTTCCCTCAAGAAAACCTATGGATTCAAGCAGAATTCTATCTTTATAACCTTCACACCAACAACAATATTACAACATAATGGCATCAGTCCCAGTTGTCATCGTCTACTACCTAGACTTTTCCTATGAGGACAAAGATTAGATTCCGAGAACTTCTAGTGAGAGGGAATAGAATTATTAATGCAAACAAAAATTCAAACCAGGATTTCAACTTCCATGTCATTAAATTTAATCCTCAAGGAAGAAACATCAGAGAACAAGCTCCTATTCTTCTTTCTAGGTAGCCAATGCATGTGCACCCTATAAAAAAAATGCTAATGCATGTGAAACAACTTTGATTTCTCACATAAGAACAAGTACCATCCATCAACGGAACATCTAGTATAAGATATCACATTTTAAAACTGGCATGCAAATCTGAACATAATGTAAAGAAAAATATGAAGTTACATATCAGCATTATATCACAACAGATCATCTGAACGAACAATCAAAATTATGTTTTTCAAGTCAAATTATGTTTTTCAGATCAGCATTATGTTTTTCACAGCAGGTACTATTACAAAGCAACATTTCAAGATACAATAAACTTAAGAAGTAAGAACTTCTTTGCATATTTATTAGGTGACAAAAAATGTGGTTTTTAGGTGCATAGCATTATCTATAGACACACACACGATAAAATGGAAATGGATTGAAAATCTGTAGATCATATTTAACTCGTTTCCATTTAAAACCTTTTTATCTGATTCATAGACTCGAAGCTCCTGGCATTATTACAGACACACTTTTGCCCGGACCCTTCCAGGCCTGATGGGTGGGCGTGGATCTTGGAGGCTTTCTCAACGTGCAGCCTTCTTTCTTCCTACCCTTCATCCCCGGACTCATTCAAGGCGGACAGTAGACTCCTCTTTGCTTGGCTCTTGCGACGCGGCAGACTCCTCACCAGAGTTTATAGGGCGACGTGGGCACCCCACGCTGATGTCTCTTGCCCCATGTGTGGAGACGCGGAGGAGGATATTGATCACCTTTTTTTTATTGCACGGTCTCCCGGGAGTTTTGGACGTAGATGGGCACTTGGGCCACCTTGGGAGCTTCACCTTCAACAGCTAGACAGCGTATTGATAATGCCTTGAATCCTAATCCAGTTGTAACCCTATATGATCCTTATGTTATTCAAGTGTTTAAACAAAGGGGGCGGCGAAGCCAAAACCTAAACGACTTTAGGATTTTTGTTTCATATTTTGTATTGGAGTTTTATTTTTATGGGAAAAGGGATGATTAACCAGAATGTTAACCATCCAAAACCTTTATTGATGTAAGGGCGGTACAGTGATCAAAGATTACAGAAGATTAGAGAATTTAAAACATAGGAACCTCACAAAGCTCGCCACTCATCATACATAAACATAGCATGATTACAGATATTCTCTACATAACAGCGGTCATTCTGAAAGATCAGCTTGTTCTGTTGTAACCAGATAGCCCAGATTACGGCAAAAAGGAGAGCCCGATTCCTGCAAGATAGATATGTAATAGCCGGGCCCCTCGCATTACCATTTCGAAAAGAAGTCCAAAAGTCTTGTTCAGTCCTGAAGGAGATCCTTTCGATCCTAGTGCTCGTCCAGACCTCATTAGAAACCTCACAAGTAAAGAAAAGATTATCAGAGTCTTCCAGGGAATTGGATTTTTTCTTTTTTTTGAAACGAGAAAGGACAACTAGCAAGAAGGTAGTCATCCAAGGGTTCCATTAACAATAGTAGATATTACAGTAAGTTCAATAAAGGCCAACCGAAAAGCATATGGCCATGAAAACAAAATGACAACAGCATACTACCCAAACCACGACCCATTTAGAGATGGCAGGTGTTGACCTCCAGGGAATTGGAATTGCACAACCAGCAGGCGGGGGAAATTCCAGAGAGCCAACAAGCACAGTACGAGGCAGTCGGTAGACGTCTTATACGTAGAAGCCAAATGAAGATTTTAATTTTGAGTGGGACCTTAGTCATCCAAATCAGCCAGCAGTCAGTGAACATGTGGTTGTCTTCAAGCCGGACAGGGACCCCAAGAATTTGTATTGGAGTTCCCTATATAAACTCCATGACGATTTGATTATTTCGCATCCTTGTAATCATCAATATTCCATAACAAAAGAGAGACGTCGCCGCCGCCGCCGCCCGAGGACATAGCCCAATTTAGGGTGACCCTAGTGAATCTCATGTTCTTCTTCGTGATTGCTCTTGCACTTTTTGTAACACAACGATTGAGGTGGAGAGCATTGATGGCATCCTTTCTGGTCGGTACCCAGGCCATTTGGCTCCAGCGTAACCGGAACACTTTTTGTGGGTCAGGGCGCAGTTGAGAGTATTGTATTTCATGCTTCCTTTCTTCTTCAGGAGTGGGGCTTTGGTTAGGGATTGTGCACCCCTCCCTCTTTTGCCGCTCTCTTCTTGAGAGCTCATACTTGTACATGACACTTATCTTCACAGCTATATATATATGTGCATGAATGACAACTACAACCTTTAGTTGTCATCCTTCTTTCTCTCCCAAAAAAATAGATTTTTTTAATCTGGTTGACCATTACATTGAGAAATTCTAGATGATATTTGAACCATTTTCATTTAACAACTTTTGATTTGATTCATAGATTTTTATCTGATTAATAAAAATAGGAGGGGCACAGTGTCACTCTTTTAAAGAGGGGACACCATCAATAAGTCCGCATTATGTATATGTATGAGTGTATTAAACATAAGTTTGCATCTGAAGCTAAGATCATTTCCAAGATCAAACTAAGATTATCCTATCCACATTCATGTGTCTGTCTATAGCTTCATAGGAACTTGATTGAAGTCTCTTTCAAAAATCTATTGAAGTCACATATAAAGTAAAATCTCTTTCACTTAATTTCCTAAAAGACACTAACTCAAAAATTCACAAGAGGATTTAAACAGAATGACATGAAGATACGAGATTTACAAGCTTGTAACTTGGCATACTCCACAAGATCGTGTCTAGTATGATTTCCTCAACCTTTTGTCGGGAATCAAATTATTATTTCCAAATAAAAAAACAATAAATTTACAGAAAAAAAAATCAAATTTGCAAGGGAATCTAAAAGTTCAAACATATTTCTTGAATCAAATAAAGGTTAAAACTTTGTCTCATTAACAATTCATCAGGTTAACTGAGCCCTCCTTTAAAGGCCTGAGTAATTCGAAATAAGCATGTTCCAATGGTTCCTCCTGGTTTAAAATGGGTTAACCAGCAATGCTACTATAATCGAAAACCAAAGATATCTAAGATAAAATTTTATGACATTACATCGTGAATGAACCCCAGTAGCTTGAAATTCTCATATAACAAAACAAAAAAAAAACGAGATCAAAACTAATTTTCCGAACAACAATAGAAGGATCGCGGATCTTACGGAAGGGTTCGTGGTGGTGTTGACGGTGAGGAGGGAAATCTCGTCCACCTTAGGGCGAAAAACTGCAAGCTGCCCGCCGCCTAGGGACAGACGTCTGTCGCAGGGGGAGAGCTGTACGGATTGGTTGAAGAAAAAGGACTCCCGGCTGGAGAAGGCGAGACCGAAGGTGAACCCGTCCCAACGCTGAATCTTGGCGTCTGCGCAGGGGGTAAACACGTTGTTCTGGTCGGACGCAACCGCCCTAGTTGAGATCATTGCCACTACTATCACCACCACCAACGCCATCGCCGGCGATCTCATCTCTCTAACTCTCTCTCTCTCTCTCTCTCTCTCTCTCTCTCTCTCTCAAGCCTCTATGGGCGTTCGGTTGTCGGGGGCGGTCCGCGGTAACGGAAACGCGAGTTTTTCCGCTTTCCTAGAGGTTTTGGGCCCTGTGGAGGGTTGCCATATTTGGGCATTGATCCTGACAGAGAGCCCATGTTCTTTTAACCACAAAAGATCTTTCATTAATTAAGTTATAATAATAATAATAATAATAATAGGTTGACATATTTTAATATTGCTTAAATAATGTAATAATTATAAAATAGAAAAATAATTTATTAATCTATCTAATTTCTTTGTGTTTCATTTATTTTTCTCTTCCTAAAACATAATATTTTCATTTAAGTTTGAGATATTCATTTGTTAGTTTATTTCATATCTATATGGATTATATGATACATATAATCATATATTATATTTAATTTGATCACTACTCTAATTATTTCAAAACATATTAAATTTTAAATACATGGTGAATACTTGATAATAAATTCATGAAAATGTTGAATTATTCATATTTTTTATCAATAATCCTTATTTGTTATTTTGTGTTTAATATAATATAAATAGTTTTACATTATACACAAATTATATCTTCTAAAATTATTCCTGTTGATTGAATTTTCAAGTCATGCATGCGATTACTTAGATAATACAAAAAATTCCACACTTGTACAACAATAATATTTTAAGAATAAATAAAATGATATAAAATTAGTTATTTAAAGATTTTTCTCATCGGAAAATATATTACTTCGATCTTAAGATAATTAAGCATACATCTATTATGTAAAAAATTAATAAGAAAAAAAAATAAAAACCAGTAAAAAAATTTGAATAATCTACCTTCAGGTGTTGGAAGACGGAAGTAGAGACTATTTCATGTGTATCGACTTCTAATTTTTTTCCCCATGAATGATTTTTACAAAGATACCAAAAAGTGTACTTGCCTTTAACTCTATTTATTTATATATTTATTGCTATGCGATATGGAAAACGGAAGAAATTGGAGGAAATTAATGTTTAGCTACCATGCAGTCATGAAATCGTGAAAGAAAATAGAGAAATTTAATTTTTCAGTTATAGGGGCAATGTGTCACTAATGCTTTTGGTGCACTACTTTGTCATGCATGCATACACATATTATTTTATAATAAGTATAGTTATATAATAATCAATTTTACAGTGTCTAACCTTAATTGTATACATAATTTAATATAATATGGATAAATATTATATATACATATATATTATAGTTATATATATATTATAGTTACTATATAGTCGCATACATACAAAGGTTATATAATTATTATAACCACAGAGATAATAAAATTAAACAATTATCATATTTCATCATCATAATTGTTTCATATTTTTAAATTTATAATTATTATTTTAAGGACACTTGTCAACACATCCATGTGCCAAATGTCAATTTGTCCTTCCATACTATCTATTCACACTACTTTTTATCTAATTAATTTATCTATTAAATATATATAAGTCTTATTTTTATATTTTAGTTAAGAAACTTAGGTTATTGTTTTATTATCTTTAATATCTTAGGTTCCCTTTGATTGAACCACCACATAGATTAATGTTTTATTATTTGTATTCTATAAAGGAACCCAAAATTAGTTAGCTTCGTTAAAAACTCTATATAGTTCAAATAATTTTACCGCACATGTAATTACTTATTTTTTTTAAATGACAAAGTCAATTTACATTTTTTTTAATTATAGTTATTTTTACATTTACGAAATAAATGATTATTTTTTCAACTAAACAGCCATACTTATATACATAAATTTTCAATCTCGAATGGAGATCACTCAACTTAATTTTTTTTAATAGATTTCAATGTTGTCAATAGATAATTTTTTTCTAATTGTTGTTAAATTTGTCTGTATAAGAATTGTAATTTGAAATTATATTAAACAAATATATATGTACATATATATGTCCTCTTTTTTTATAAGAAGAAATTACCTATCTTTCTGGCATTTCTTTTATTTCTTATATTATCTACAAATTAGTAAAATAAGCTATCATCAATTCATCATAAATTAAATAAAATAACTAAGGCAGTACATAAATACATGGATCATACAATATATGGAGACATTTTCAAACTTTGGCCTAAAAAGTTGATATGGATACTAAAATAATTTTAAATGAATGAAATAGCTAAAGGAACAAATGTTTATATCATTTAGAATTAAAATAATCTCTTATATTGTGTTGTGGTATTGCTAATAAACTAACATTTTTTTTCTTGCTTGGTACGTCCTGTTTTTATCCATAAGGTTTCTTTCTCATATTTGCTATGTGTTCATACTGACATGCATGGTTGCGGACAATAATTTGCTCAACCATCTTACTTTTTTTTTATTACATGAGACGTACCATATCACATGGAATATATATATATATATATATATATATATATATATATATATATATATATATATATTGTCATGCCTTCTCCTTTCACCATCTCTATTTATCTTTTTTTCTGAATTTTTGAATTATTTAAGCTTTTATTTTCCTTTCATACTCAATCACTCATGCTATATATATAATTCCAAGAATCAATGGCAGTGTTGTAATCATGCCTTCTCCTTTCACCATCTCTATTTATCTTTTTTTCTGAATTTTTGAATTATTTAAGCTTTTATTTTCCTTTCATACTCAATCACTCATGCTCCAATCAGTTATAGATGTTCCACGATCATTTTAACTTCCTCAACTAATGTACACCACCCACCACGATCATTTACCAAGTAACCTCCTCTCATTTTATCAATTGTAACCTCCTCTCATTTTATATAAAGAACATTAATTTCCTTTCAATTTAATTGACCTTCAAACATGGGAGACTCCAAAAGACATTAGTTTTTTTAAAAGAGTTTAAAAAGAGGAGAACATCAAAGTATTGAGCAACACGACCGTCTGTCACAACATCACGATCGATCTAAAAATACGAGATTAAACACGCCGACAACTGGGAAGAAACCCTCGTCTTCTTTTATTTCATTTTTAGTGCAGGAAGGAACTGGATGAGCTAAAGCATCCAGACAACATCAACGTCCTTTTATATACAAAGTTTGAATATAACGGAACGAATAAAACGAAAGAGAAAATGATACATAGATGTAAATCAGTATAAACAGTAATAATCGTCTAACGGTCGGACATGGAATAGGAATGTCGTGACTGCTGCTGTTGCACTATGTTCTCATGTCTGAATGAAGAAGGCGTAGGCAAAGAAGACTCTAGTGAGGACTCCAACAACCCCCCGCAAGTTGGAGACTGAAAGATGTCAAACATTCCCAACTTGGAAAGAAGGAATTCATGTTGTCGACGAGAAAGGCTTTTAGTAAGAATATCAGCCAGCTGAAGAGATGTAGAAATATACTGAAGGTGAATAAACTGTTGAAGAACTCGCTCACGAACAAAGTAACAATCTATATCAATATGCTTCGTGCGCTCGTGAAAGACTGGATTTTCAGCAATTTGAATGGCCGGACACTGTCAGAGAAAAGAGCGATAGGCAAAGAGATCGAGAGTTGCAGCTCTTGAAACAATCGCTCGACCCAAATCAACTCTACAACTATAAGAGTGATACTTTTGTATTTAGCTTCAGCTGAAGAACGAGCAACGACTGGCTATTTTTTTATTTCCATGAAACAAGAGAAGATCCCAATTTGATGCAAAAGCCTGATTCTGACCGATGAGTGGCTAGATGGGAATCCCAATATGCATCTGAGTAAGCAACAAGAGAACTAGAAGAAGTGGATGAGAAAAATAATCCACATCCTGGAGAACTTTTTAGGTATCTCACTACACGAATAGCAACATTCATATGTGAAACTTTCGAAGTGTGCATGAACTGACTTAAGTGCCTTACTACAAAGGAAATATCAGGACAAGTCTGTGTCGAATGAATTAAACGACCAATGAGGCATTGAAAAGAATTGACAAAACTGGATGAGCAGTGATAGTGGAATATTTTTTGGAAACATACTGATCAAATTCAATAGTAGTGAGTTTTAAATTTTCTTCCAAAGGTGTACCAAAAGATTTGGATGCAGAAAGACCCATATCAGTAATCAACGAAAGAACATACTTCCTTTGAGTTAAAAGAATACCTTTGCTTGATCTCAGTACTTCCATACCAAGAAAATACTTTAGAGGACCAAGATCTTTCAATCTAAATTTATCATTCAAATAATCCTTGGTTTTGTCAATCAGGGAGATAGAATTCCCAGTCAGCAGAATATCATCAACATACACTAAAATGGCAACATAAGAATCACCATACCTTTTGGTGAAGAGTGTATATTCATTATAACTCTGCACAAAGTCATTAGCTAATAGTACTTCAGAAAATTTGAGGTACTATTGTCGAGAGGCCTGTTTTAACCCATATAAAGATTTGTTGAGCCTGCAAACTTTACCATCAGCCAATCAACCTGGAGATGGATGCATATAGACTTCTTCAAAGAGGTCTCCATTCAGAAAAGCATTATTACCATCCATATGAAAAATGGGTAAATTCTATTGTGCTTCAGAAATGAGAAAAGCTCTTATGGTTACAACCTTAGCAACAGGTGAAAAAGAATCTTTGTAATCTATCCCCTCTTGTTGACTAAATCCTTTAGCAACAAACCTTGCCTTATATCTTTCAATATCACCATTGGATTTCAACTTTAATTTATAAATCCATTTGCATCCAATTGGCCTTTTATCTATAGGCAATGGAACAAGGTCCCATGTGTGATTAGAAACCAATGCCTCGAGTTCTAAATCCATAGCTTTGACCCACTCAAGATCAGAAAAAGCCTGAGAATAAGAATTGGGTTCAAAAATTGAGTTTGAAGCTGTCAGAAAACTAACACAGGAACTCGACAAATTAGCAAAGGTAAGATGATCAGATAATGGATAGGAAGTACTGGAATTCATTACATAGTCTTGCATCCATAAGGGCTTTTTAATTTGTCTCCTTTCCCTCACTTGAACAGTCTCAGAAGAATCAACAGGTGCAGGAAAAATATCTGGTAATTCAGCAGGAGAAGTGTCTGTAGATTCAGAAGAGATATAAGGCCATTCAACATGAATATTGACAAATGAAGAAGAATCTGACATAAACAATTCATCCTCATGGTCATTAGAAGTGGGAAAGAAGATTCTATCAGGAAAGGAATCATCAAGACAAGGTATACTTGTGGACAATCTTCCAGTAGTCACATGAGGCTTTCTGATGGAGAAAGAAATACATTTTCATAAAAGATAACACTCCTGCTCACAGAAATTCTATTAGTGACAAGATCAAGATATTTATATCCTTTTTGGGTATTGTTGTAACCCAAAAAAATAGAAGGACTGGCTCTTAAGTCAAACTTATCTCTGACTTGAAGATTAGTCACATAGCACAAACATCCAAAGACTTTAATGTTCTAAGACTAGGCTTTTCTCCAAAAAACTTTTGATAAGTTGTTTGATTATCCAACACTTGAAGAGGTATTCTATTAATCAAATAGACTGCAGTTCTGATACATTCATCCCAGAATTTAATAGGCACTGAAGATTGAAAATATACAGCTCGAGCAATTTCTAATAAATGTCTATGTTTTCTTTCTACTAGCTCATTCTGCCGTGGAGTGTATGAACAGGAAGTCTGATGGACTATTTCCTTTTCACTTAGAAAATTTTGACATTTACTACTCATAAACTCAACACCATTATCATATCTTAAAATTTTAATTCTATCATCATATTGGTTTGTCATTTGATTGACAAAGTGTTTTAAGCAACCAATGCTATCTAATTTAAACTTCAACAAATATATCCATGCCATTGTACTGAAATCATCCCCGAGTTAGAAAATATCTATTTCTAGCATGAGAGACAAACTTGTAAGGACCCCAAATATCCATATGAATGGTATGTAGTCTTTGTCTACATTGACATCTATTTTTTACAGGAAAAGGAATTCTAACTTGTCTGGCTAATGAACAAATATCACATTGCAAATTAGTTCCACAACTAGTGACAACTTGAAGCTTTTGTAATGGTAAATGTTCAAGTCTTCTATGAAACAACATTCCATTATCCTCTTGAATAGTAGCAACAATAGCTATCTTATTTCTAAAAACTTGTATGTGCTTCTGCTCAGCTAAATCCAAATAGTATAATCCATTGCACTATTTACCAATCAGGAACCTTCCCACTACGCAGATTCTGTATAAGACAAAATTGTGGAAAAAAGGCAATCAAGCACCCAAGATCTTTAGTCAGTTGAGAAGCAGATATGAGACTAAATTTAAATTCAGGAACATACAAAAACATTGGATAAGCAAAGTTGAGAACCAACAGTAGCTGAACTAGAGTGAGTTATACCTACTTCCATTAGGTAAAGTAACATATTTTAGTTTAGATAACTCAGAAACATTTAGAAGAGCATTTATATTTGATGTCATATGTTGAGTAGCACCAGTGTCAATAAGCCAAATATCATCTCCTATATGACAAGAATCATCTATTGTACCTGCAACATGAATATTGACAGCCAATTCTACTTTCTGCTCTTTGTCTATAACTTTGAGAATTCTTTGATACTGTTCTTTCCCGAGGTTTCCCAAAATTTTCATTCCAGAGGTTTTCACAATATTCTGGCACATGATTTGCAGGATGAGAATGAGATGAGAATGATAACTCTGATTCTGAGAAGGTGCATAAAACTGATTAGAAGAATTATGTGAAAAACTGTTTTGTTGTTCATAAACCTGTAAATCTGAAACATTTGCAGCAACTTGATTTTGATTTCTGCCACCTTTAAATTTCCAACCAGAAGGTTATCCAAACAATGTATAACATTGAGTCTTTGTGTGATATGGCTTCTGACAGTGCTCACAGATAATGGTAGAGCTTCTCCTAAATTTTTGCTGCTGAGTATTATATTGTCTGTCATTAGATGAACTAGAACTAAATTGTGGATTAAACTATTGCCTAGTATTAGATATGAATGTAGTTTTCTGATTCGATTGAATGCTTTGATTAAATTGTTGCCTGGAATTAGGCAAAAAACAACATTATGATTTGAACTAATAGTGATTCTACAGTGAGTCTATTCCTTTGCTCCTCTTCAGCAACCATTGAATGAACTTTATTTAGAGAGGGCAGAGGAGACATCAGAAGAATCTGAGATCGAACTTGACTATAACATTCATTAAGACCCAATAAAAACTTATACACCTTCTGTTGTAACATATACTCATAAAATTCCTTTGAAGAACCTGAAACCCCCATACTAGGAATCATAAGAATCAATTCTTCCCATAAAAATTTCAATTTATTATAATATTCTCCTATAGATAATGAGCCCTGATTAATAGAATAGATCTCACCATGCAACATATATATTTTGGTTCCATTTGACCTCTGAAATCTCTGTTTTAAATCCAGCCAAATGATTAAGGTTGTTTCATCATAAGCAGCATTACTGATAAGGTCCTTGGAAACTGTACTGGTAATCTAAGAAATTACAAGAGAATCACATCATTTTCCACTGATAATGCAAAGCTCGATCAAGTGATTCCATCAAACAAGATCCATCAACAAAACCTTGTTTGTTCTTAGCTCGTAAAGCATTAAACAACGATTTACTCCAGGGTAAGTAATTACTTGAATTCACAAGAACATGATGTGTAAGAATCAATCTAGGTGTATCAGACGAATTCAGATACAGAGGACTATTCAGATCAATGCTAACAGGAGTAAAAAGAAGAAGAATCCATATTCAAGGATAAGAAGAAAAATAATACTAACCACAGAAAATCAGATCTGATTGCTCTGATACCATGTCACAACATCATGATCGATCTAAAAACACGAGATTAAACACGCCGACAATTGGGAAGAAATCCTCATCTTCTTCTATTTCATTTTTATTGCAGGAAGGAACTGGATGAGCTACAGCATCCAGATAACATCACTGTCCTTTTATATACAAAGTTTGAATATAACGGAACGAATAAAACGAAAGAGAAAATGATACATAGATGTAAACCGGTATAAATAGTACATGGAACAGAAATGCCGCGACAGCTGTGCTGCACTATGTTCTCATGTCTGAACGAAGAAGGCGTAGGCGAAGAAGACTCCGGCGAAAGACTCTAACACCGTCGACCTCCAAAGCAAGATGCAATTTTTTTTGTCGGGTCTGCTACGTTGTTGATCACTCCTGCCACTTTTGTTTGATTGAGTTCCATGTCAAATGCACACTGACTTAATGCATACTTCTTCTTCCCAATTTCCCAATCGCGCCGGCATCGCCCGCCGCTGCCGAATCCATGGAAGTGAAACTGCACACCGCTCAACCGGGTGGTTCTGCTCGAGATAGGGGCGGCGCCCGTGCTGTTCCCCATGCTAGCCAAGGACCGGCTGCAGGGGTGGTGGTGGACGCATTCCAGAACATTGGCACCGTGCGAGTGCTGGTGGAGTTGGCGGACGGGTTTGTGGAGGGGCGAGCACGAGGGCGAGGGAGAATGCGGTCGCCGCGCTGCTGAATCTAGTGAGGAGCGGCGGGGACAGGGAAGCTGAGGACTTGAGAGAGGAGGAAAACATGGTGTTGGTCTTGAGGGAGCTCGCCGACAGTGGAGAAGGGATGAGAGAGAGGGGAAGGAGAATGCAGAGGAGCTGCTAGTGTTATTAGGGACTAGAGAGCATGTGCTTCCACGGCACATTAGAGGACTTCAACACTGAGATGTGGCCGTCGCCGTCGTGGTCGTCTTCGTCACCAAAAGTAATTAGTTGATGTCGTTACTGTTTTTTTACTTTTCATTGTAAGAAATATAAATTATTTTAATTTTGACAATTAATGATTTATTGTAGTGCGCAGCCTTGATTTGTTATTATTCTTATACTTTTTTTTCTTTGCACCATCTATTAAAATTACATGTGCATAAAACTTTATATGATATGAAAATAAAGTTTTACGCCTTTTGAAGCTCTCTTCATAACAAATAATTAATATTATCATATATTTATTATTTGCGCCCTTTTGAAGTTCTGTCCATAACAAATAATTAATATTATTGTACCATGACTAATATTTTTTTAAAATTTTTATAATCTTTCATGTCATAAACATCGTTAACTATCTTTATCATTAATATTACTGTCACTTATACATACCATTATAGCCCGCTATTGCTTACCATAACATTATAACCCCCCACACTTACCACCCCAACACTAACATTTATCATTTTATATTCCCCTCCATAAAAAAATTTTTAACAATAATTATTACTTTTATTCAATAAGTTTTTTATAAATGGCATAAAAGTATATCACCCGTTACCAATGAAAAGAAATATATGAAAAGACACAATAAATATATATATATATAGAGAGTTTAAGTAGGTGTGCCCACAAATAATGGTTACAACTTGTAACCAAACGCTCCCAACCATTAGATCGAAGATCCACGGCCGAGATCTGTGCGCCCCAGAACCGTCCTTGTTTGGTTTTTTTTCTCGGGTCCTCCGGTTTAAAATATTTTGGTTTTCTTCCTATGCCTCCAAAAATCTTTGGACTCCCGCTCGTCTCAAAAAATTTCCCAAAATCTCTCTGCTCCAAAACCCTCGCCCACACTCCGGCAATCCTACGCACTCCGGTGATCCTGTGCACTCCAGTGACTCCCTCCTCCCTCCTCATGCTCCTTGACGAAGGATTTTCTGCTCGCTAACATCCTGTTTTTCGTGGAAGATCTCCAGCTCGCGAAGAAGTATTCCCTCCTCCCTCCCTTCTCCTGCTCGCGAAGAAGATCTGCTCCTCCTCCTTCTTGCTGGCGAAGAAGATATGCTCCTCCTCCCTCCTCCTGTTGGTGGAGAAGATCTGCTCCTCCCTTCTGCTCGCGAAGATCTGCTCCTCGTCCCTCCTCCTGCTGGCGAAGAAAATATGCTCCTCCCTTCAGCTCGCGAAGAAGATCTGCTCCTTGTCCCTCCTCCTGCTTGTTCCTGCTCACGAAGTGCTCTGCTTCTCCTCCCTCCTCCTGCTCGTGAAGAGGATCTGCTATCGCTCACAGAAGATCTCCTCCTGCACTCCAGTGGAAGCTGCCCCTACTCGCGACCTACTCGTGACCTTCGCAGAACTCTGCGTGCAACCACCCTTGTTAGGGCTACTGCTGCTGCTCTTGCGACTCCTGCACTCCTGCAGAAGCTGCTCCTGCTCACGACCTGTCCGAGAGCATTATTTAGTTTCTTTTATCAGTTTTAAGTCTTGCATGTACTTGAATGAGCAATTTTCGGATCTGATGTCATCCTCCGGCCGTGCGTTGCAGCAATCCAATACATATGGAAGATGACCTATTATCTTAAAATTTTTGGCAATTTTTTTTAGAAGGATGTCAATGTGACTATGTGGGATGTTGTTATGTCTGCTATGTGGCAAAATTTTTACAAGCTCTACTTTTCCGCTTAGTCCATAAAAATCTGCCTGTGTGACTTCATGATGTAATTTTTTTACAAGGTCTACTTTTCTCGTAGTCCAGAGAGGAAAGAACGATGTTCTACTAATAATCCTCTACATGGGTGTCGTGTCAAACAACATATCAAGCATGAACGATAGATGGATTCAATGGTTGACATCATGTTGCATATATGTTGTGAATTCAATGCAGTACGAGGGATTCTATCCTTTGGTTAAGCTTCTTTCCTGGTTATACTGCCATAAGAAAATGATGAGTCAAATTCTGCAATATCAGGGGGAAAAAGGGTGACATGATAACATGCTTTCTTTCCTCAAGGAACTCTTTTTCTTCAGACATGAAGCAACAAATGCCTAGAGCATGCGTAATCTCATGGATAACAGATGTAGCAAAATGTGGATAAAGTGCTACTGTGCAAAAGAACAAAAAGTTTGCAAATTTTTTTTAGAATGATGTTAATGAACTACCCTCCTCAACAACTTAATTACTGCTCTTGGACAGGATTGTACATCAAATAAAAACTGAATATAAGCTCAACAACAATGACAGTAGAACACAGTACAAGACTTAAAATTGAAAAAAAAAACTAAATAATGCTCTCGGACAGGTCCTGAACAGGAGCAGCTTCCGCCGGAGTGCAGGAGTTGCAAGAGCAGCAACAGTAGCCCTAACAAGGGAGGTCGCAAGCAGAGTTCTGCGGAGGTCACAATCAGGTCACGACAGGGGCAGCTTCCGCCGGAGTGCAGGAGATCTTCTTCGCGAGAGCAGCAGATCCTTCACGAGCAGGAGGAGGGAGGAGGAGCACAGCAGCAAATCCTTTTCGTGAGCAGGAGCGAGCGGGAGGAGGCAGGAGGGAGGAGGAGCAGATCTCCTTCGCCAGCACGAGGAGGGAGGAGGAGCAGTACTTCTTCACGAGCTGAAGATTTTTTGTGAACGACAGGATCTTCGCGAGCAGAAGATCTTCCGCGAACAGGAGCAGCAGGGTTGCCGGAGTGCACAGGATCGTCGGAGTGTGCAAGATTGTCAGAGTGCGACGAGGGTTTTGGAGCAGAGAGATTTTGGGAAATTTTTTGAGACGAGCAGGAGTCCAAAGATTTTTGGAGGCATAAATTTGAGGGAGAAAACCAAAATATTTTTACTCTAATAAGTGTTTAACATTATAACCTTCGTGACTTATATACCACTAAAAGTTTGCAGCTGTTATCAATGAAAAAAAAGTAGATGCAAGACATGCACAAAAATTAAAGCACACACAATTAATGATGGAACTTATATGATGTGAACCCCTAGTATCCCAATTGCAGCCTATTACAAAAACTTGATGGAGCATATGGAGAGGAGTTTGGTGTCATCACATTGTACATACATTTGTTAAGTTTTTTTTTCTCTTTTTGTATATCTATTCTGTTTTACCAAAATTTATGTATTCTACTTATTTTCTCTTTGGAATGTGATATTTTTTTATAATATTTATGCAATCATTTACATGAGATTATCAATCTAAAATTGCAAAAGGTCCATTTTCTTTACTACATGCTTTATCTTATTGTATTCTAAGTTATTTTTTGCAGTAGATTCATATATCAGTATGACTCATGTTTATTTTTATCATATTTCATTTAAATTAATATATATTTTTTAAAAATATTAGTTTATTTTAATCTAAATTATTTTTAACTTAGAATATACATATATTAATATTATGTATATTTTATAATTTTTTAAATTTATTTTTAATCGTGTTGTGCTAGAGAGAGATTCCTATTTGATTTTTATAAACTACTTAAAATTGAACGTGAGACATTGGATTTCCCAAAATACATTGCACATGTAACCCTCCTCCCATCCATATCGACCCCCGCCACGTGACGAAGACAATCTGGAGACGCTACGACATGCTATGACTTTGACCATCATATTAATCATATCTCAGTTAAGAATCTGAATCGAGACATATCAGCGGAATAAAGAATAATAGAGAAATAAAGAAAAAGAATAACTTTAATTGCGAAAGTCTAAAAGTGGTTATATCATCTTTAGGATATAAAATGAAGTTCTACATCATGAATCTATAAATGCGGAATGAAAAGAAATTTAATAAGGAATCTAATAAGCCCTGTGGTTCATGTGCTTTCTTGCCGCTAGAGCTTCATCACCACACACCTACTCCAACTTGTCACTGACATGACCCTTTGGAAATCAGACACAGGGGAGGAGGTCCTCCCGTAAGCTTTACAGCCTAGTGGGGAATCATATTGTATACAATGCATAACATGAATAGTATAATCAGAAGTAAAAAGGCATACTTAGCTTGACATGAAATGTGAAACATGAGAGCATCATATATAATCATAAGAGATGTACGTCGATAACATAAAATAATAGAATCAAATGATCCTAAAAATCTTGTAATCATGACATGAGAATATCGATAACTTGACTTAACATTCACGCTTGCTTGTCTTGTTCATACTTGTTAATCTTGCTTCATGTTTAGAAATCAGAGTGACTTTAGGTGCATTTAATTCTTGAGGTATGCCGAACAAATGATACAGCCTTGTGCGGATCAATGGGTGATCAAACTATGACCAAAGAAGCTACCCTTATCGTGAGACACTTAGCTTAGACCAGCAATCCATTATTCATCTTCTATTTGAATTTATTAATAGCTTTGAAATCTTGTTATTCTTTGTTCAATCATGACATGGGAACGAAGAAGATCAATAATAGAGTGAACCATCTTGTAAATTCATACTTGGAATCATGGATGGATCATGGACTAATCAGATAGCATTAATTCAATCATTATTATAACAGGAATAGTCTATATACAGATCAAGGTAAAAAATTTACTAATAAACATGTAAAAAAAGGAATTGCTGGAACTCGGTCGACTGGTTTAGGGGAACGATCGACCGGTGGGTTCATCAATTCGGATTCTGGGCTAATCGAATCGGTCGACCGTTCGACTGGTGGGGTTCAGGGATCGGTCAACCGGTCAGGTCATGATATAGGAGGATCGGTCGACTGGTTGATGTATAATGAAATCGGCTGTGGGATTTAATAAATCGGTCGACCGATTTCTGGCAATGCATGCAGGCCGATCGATCGGTCGACGTTATGATGGATTCCAGAACTCGAAAATTCTCTTAAAATCCTAGCATAATTACATCCTAACAAATCCTTAAATCCTAAAAAATCAATCAATAGTGACAGAACAATAATAAATCAAAACACATGCAAATTAATTTAAACAATCAGGAATCACGAAAACAAACAATCAAGCAAGAACTTCTTCTTCTTGTATTCTTATTTACAAAATCAATAGGGCAGAATCAAATCTATTCAATGGTCATGCAAGGTGATTTCAATTCACCCACCTCTATTCACGATTAATCAGTCCTTCGATTCGTTAAAAATCCGATTAAACACGCCCCCTGTTCCCTCTCTGCTCTTCTTCTCGATCTTCGCCTGCAATAATCCAGCGAAGAATGATCAAAAACTTTTCTACAGATCCGTGACACTGAAAGGTACGCATGAGGAAGAGAGAAGGAGGGAATCGGTTGATCCTATCGCTTGCCTCCTGGATGTTCGCAGCGTACCAGCAAGAATCCAACGAAAGAGGTTTCGTGAGGTGAGGAGGATGAAACTTATAAGAGGTTTACTTTATCTAATCATCCTCCACTCTTAATTAAATTTGATATAACCTCTATTCCCTTATGTATCCAATTGCAAAGATAAACTTAAAGTTTATCTAGTGATGGCTATTTTCCTTTCAATCGGACTCAAATTCTCTTTTTTTTTTATCTTTTTTTTCCTGTCGGTTGTGACGGCACATATTCATATTTAATCACAATTGCACTTAATATATATATATATATATATATATATATACAAACATATGAATATTAAGATATAAAAGCAATAAAGTTTTTTCAATAAAATACTAAAAAAATTTCAAAGACATAAACAAATTAATATCCTTATGGTAAAGGATTTATAAACTAATTTAAGAACATAATAATGTTGTCGCCTTTTTAAAGGAAGAACATTGTGTATCTTATCGATAAGATGAAAATTGTATAGATCAGACTAAAAGTTCTTAAATGAAAATAAATCAAATATTATTCATATTTTTTCAATTCAATAATTAAAAAAATAAGTATACGACACCTTCATTTTATTCTTAATTTAAATAGTTATAGATGAATTAAAATTGTGCGAAGCGCGAGGGAGTTCCCTAGTTAGTTACTAATATAAACATGCCATAGAAATGATAGGAAGAATAGAAGTAAAGAAATGAATATGATGCTTGAGTCAAGTATTGACTTGAACATGACTAGGAACACAAATGTAACAGTAATTGAGTAAAAAAATCAGCAAAAATTTTTTTTAGACCAAATTAAAGGTTGACTTGAAAATGTATGTGTCAATTTTTATATTTATTTAATAGTGTGTATAACAGAAAACTATAATAAAATAACTTATTGATCATTAACTATCAATTATCTCTTCGACAAGATATGGAAAATTGAATCTAATACTCCAGTAAAACTATATAATTATCTAATTACTGATATCTTGCAATTGATACATTGATCATTTGAAAATAAAGTTCTTGGTGTCTGGAAAGTGATGTCGATGACTCAACCCATACGACACTACAAAATGTACTGTCCGCAGGTTGGACGTTGGCTTCTCATCGAGCCCAACTAATCCGGTTAAGATTGCCCCATGTCGCGTACCTGACAGATGAGGCTCGCTGATAATGTTCTCAACAAAAATAACACTGTGAAAGGAACTCAAATGATTTGCAAACAACGTAACTCATATGATCCATAATCCAATTATATTAATAGTTCAAATATTATTTATAAAATAATGTGACAAACATCAACATAGCAAGAACAATAATAAATAAACAGTTTACTATCAAATTTCTATAAGTATAACTTCTTGTTGTTTATTTATTACCAATTCCCTGAGGCGACACTACGCGCACGGACGCCACCGCGCACGGGCCAGGGGCCTGCTGTGCGGCGTTGTCGTTATGGCCCGACGCGCAAGCGGGCCGTAGCCTGCTGCTCAGTGAGGTTTGGAGTTTGGCGCAACGAAGCCAGAGGGGCCCGCTGCACGGCGCTGTTTGGTGCAAGACGTGCGCAAGCCATGGCTCGCTGCGCGGCGCCTCTTGAGCAACACGCACGCAGGCCGCGGCCTGCTGTAGTGCGTAATCGCGCAGGCGGCCGCTGGCCTGCTGCGCACATGCATAAGCTAATGTGGGCCTGAGGCCCACTGCGCATATTGAACCGTTTTCTTTTGGAAATTCATATTTAAAAGAAACACTTGGAAAAATATAAAAAAATGACAAAATATATTTTTGAACTTAGAAAATTCTGAAATTTTTTTTTGAAAAATGTGTGATATATGTCTGACATAACTGTATGCATGTTTTGTTATAATGCATTTTATATGTGTTATTGTGTCATGATAAATATATATGAAAAATGACAAATTAGATTATTTCTATTTATGCACATTGTTGATTAGAAATTTTTGATTAATTTTCTGCAAATATTCAGAATATTTAATATGAATATTTGTTATTTATGCATGTGTTCTTTTGTACATTATGCCTTGTAATTATGTGAATTTCATATAATTTAATATATATGTTCGTTATCATGTCATATTTATTCTAAGTATGAGTGATATATACTTAGTTAGTTTCAATACAAAAAAAATCAGATTATGATTTATTATGAAATTTTGTATTTTCAATAATTATGTGATGAACTAATATGAAAATGGAAATTATTTTATAAAATAAGTGATCATATCATGTTAATAAGAAAATTTATGGATTTTTCTTAAAATTGCATGACATTTGTGCTATGCATATTAGTGGTATTATGCATACTTATAAGTACATGAAATAGTCATGTTATTTTGTCATGCATTCTATATGATTATGAATTTAAGTAAAATTCATTCATGTTATTTCATGATATGTTTTAAGTGTAGTATGTCACACTTAAATTAAATTTCCATATGAATTAGATATTCATGCATATAATTATGTTATATTTACTTAAAGTGTTTTTAAATGTGACACTTATGTAAATTGACATGACAATTGAAATATGCACGTATTAGTTCATTATATGATTTGGACTATGTAATATGAAATTATTTTCTTTATGAAAGAATATGTGCATAATGAAATTTTATTATATATTAGGCATAATATGTGTTATGTGAATTTATGAGTAATTATTTCACATAGTTATATTAAGTTATGTACAAACTATTTTTTGTCACAATTTTCATGTAAAATATGCACATTAATTATGACAAATTATATTTCTTTGTGAAAAGAAATATGTGATATATGCTTTTTATTACACATGAAATGAATTGCATGATTTTATATGATGAAAATTTATGCAAGAAAATTTAATTGGCAAGACATGCATGATTGAATTTATGTACATGAGACTTATGTGACACAAACATAGAGTTAGACATGTGATAATAATTATGTGATTATTTATATGTCTATTATCGTGCATATTTTAGTTATATGAGTGTGACAAATAATATTCATTTATATGTAAATTAGTTGTATGATTATTTGCGTACATAATATACATTCATATATGTGATTTGCAATGTTTGCTTTGAATGCATAAAATTTGTGAATTATGAATACGAGATGTTTCATAAAACTTAGATTATAGGTTTTGACATTATGAAACATAGGTAGTCCAAATAGGACTAAGCCATCTAATTTGTATGATGGTCATGATAATAATTTTGTTGAGTGATGCGTGACATGTGTATGTCTAAAAAAATACTGAAAAGAGATTGTTAGTGAAAAATATAGTACTCTCTTTTTTTGTGGACTTATCAGGTGTACTTTTAACGTAATCTCTAAGAATTATTATGTTTACATAACATGAGACATTTTTTTCAATTATTATGGTGACAAGGTGAAGGGGTGATGGTTTTCTAATTGACACCTTAGCAAGGAAGAGCTCCCATCACAGAATCCTGATTGTTCGG
This sequence comes from Pontederia crassipes, assembly GCA_030549335.1. Lineage (NCBI taxonomy): Eukaryota > Viridiplantae > Streptophyta > Magnoliopsida > Commelinales > Pontederiaceae > Pontederia > Pontederia crassipes. Next base: position 52,193,322 of record CM060191.1, on the reverse strand, counting down.
CTCAAAATTTTTAAAAATGATATATTAATCACATCATATATTTTAGATGACTTTGGATGTTCGTTTTCCAAAATGAATAGATATTACCTTGGCACAATATATTATCTTTAATGAATGATAATTATTTTTTCGGATAGTGGGAGATGAGTGAGAGCATAGCGACAATATCGATGTCATTGTCTTATAAATATTATTATGCCATTATTTATGAATATATGCGACAAGAAGACATGCAAAAACTAACTCATTTTCCTTATATAAGTTTGACCATACATAAGTGACACAAAAAAGAAATCTTTGCAATATAACAAAGTCAAAAGGAATATGTCAAAAGTGACACATGACAAAAGATGACCTCTGTCGAGTCACTGTCACAATTCTCACGATCTTGATTCATCAAGAAAATAAGAACTCTTACATAACTTTTCTTCGACAGATATGTTATATATCTGTATGTGATGATAAACTTGGCGGCTGAGTTAGAGAATCTTGGTCACTTTTTAGAATGACCACGTGATAATTACTTATTTCTAATAAGTATAGTAAGCTTGCGCACATATTTGATATTTAGTAAAAATATTAAATATTTTGACATTTATTTGAAGAATGTGTGTCATCTTCAACTATGACATAAGTTGTCAATGCCAAAATAAGAAAATTGTTGTGAGTTTTCGACAGAAAATATAGTCCAGTAAATAATGTATAAATATTAAAAAGGGCTAACATTACTCGCATCAATGTAGGGAGCATGATGACAAAGTTAATATAAGCAAAATAAAGTGCTATGCTTGTTGCAAATATGATAATTTTCGCTCATGATTGCACTTAGTCAAAAAAATGATATAATCGCATGGTACTTTTGTTTAATGATAATGCTATTTCGTTATTGAAATTCGTCCTTTTGTGAGCTGAGATTATTGAAATAACATATCATGCAATTAAAGAATAATGAATTCTGTATATGACTTAGCTTACAAGCCAAAGGGCATAGTTGGAAACAACATGAAAGTGAGAGTTAAAAAGATTATGACTTGCAAATTTTTTTTTGTAATAGATGAATCTTCTTATCTTCATTATTCTATTGTACCACTATTTTAAAGTGGATATGGGTATAGTATCTAAATTCGATATTTTGAATAAACATAGTTATGTATTCACTTGTATCATTAAATTTTGTATTTAATGAAGCTTCTTTATGAAATTTTTCTGAAAAATAATTTTCTATGTCTTGATTACTTTAAGTATTCAAGTTGAATATTTATTCATATCTGACGTAAAATAAGTGTCAAAAGTTTGCCAAAAGTTTTGGCTAGTCAATTTGTGACATTTTTTAGGCAACATAAATATAGCCTAGCTTGAGAATATATTTTCTCGCTAAAGTTATTTTGTCTACTTTTGTGACAATGTCTATTGATGAGAAAATATGAAAATTATTTATGAACAGAAAATTATAATAATTCATTTGTATTGAATGTCTAAGGTTCTATATGGTTTCTTTCATTATATTTTCGCATCATACATATGCTTTATCTGAATTATTTTATAATCATGAACTTAGATAGATATTCAAATATGATCACAAGATTAATGTATGCAAAATTGTTGAGACTTATTCATATAGTCTAGTGATAAAACTGATATAGTTATGCGACTAATTATATTTCGCAGTTATAAGTGTTGCGGATGCGATAGAAACCATAATCTACTTGAATGTGTGGCACAAATAAAATTTCAATTTTGTATTTGGAATGTTATTATTAATGCTGCCTAAATATTATTGAAATATCAAGTAGAAATGTGACATTCATGTATATATTTTCTTGGCTGAACGAGATTAAGTAACATCTTCATTTTAAAATTTAAAGATCCAAAGTTGATGATGCATGCAGATTGATTTGTTGTTTGTTCATATTCAGATTGATGATTGATTTGTGGTTTGTGGTCAGGTTATTACGATGTAACTATAGTAATCGCTGTATGAAATGTAAATTTAAAGTGCATTAAATTTTGTTTCATGTAGATGTTTCATTTTAGGAAAGGAAAAAAATAAGGGAAAGGAGAAGGTCGTTCCTAGATATACTTCTTTAGACAGAGTGCCTAGACCACTCACGGGCATTCGCATAGTTGAACGACAGTTTCCTCCGCCGGCTCCTTCCTCTCACACTGATTCAGCAGAACCCGTTAGAGCTCATGACATTGCGAACGTGGAGACACAATTGCTGGAAGAACCTTCAGATGTAGGCTCGTCAAATCGTGGATACAAAGCATGCGTACAACCAGATGATAATTTAGGATAAGTGCTATTTTATGTTTTTCAAAACGCTTACATTTTGTGATTTTCACATCGTAATTTATAATTTTATATTCGTAAAGGTTTGTACCATCGAAACTCGCGGCTGCTGCAGTTACCAAGGTACTACGACATAGTTATACTTATGCGTGGCTTACATGGAAGGAAGCTTCATATGACACAAGACAAATGTTATTTAAAAAATTTCAGGTATCTTCAGAAGCAAATTTTGGTCATTTAAATTTATCTTTATACTAATTCAATTATTTTTATGTACATGAAGGCTGATATGTGGTGGGATCTCGAGCATATGGAACAAATGTGGAAGGTTTTTAATTCTCGGTGCTCAAAGAGATTGTCCTCGATGCTTTCGGAAGCTCGAGCTGCATGATAGCGACCCAATTAAATCCCTGAGGCTATTTGGATCGAATTGCTACGGAAGTGATCTACCGAGGAGTACAAATCTAAATGCGAAAAAGCAAAGACTCGAGAGTCTGACCAAGGAGCCTGCTTGCATTCGGGTGGATGTATATCCATGAGCATGATTATGAAAAGAATGGTAAAGCCTTTGAATAAATTATTATATTTTAAAAAAATATTATACAATATTTGACATTTTTAACTACAGGAGAAAGATACGGGTAAAGCACCTACTCATGATGAAATATTTCTCAAAACTCATTAGAAGAGAAATAAAGAACGTGCTTCATCGTTTGCTCAGGAGAGATAGGTAAGTAAATAGTTCATAACATAAGATAGTAAATTCGTCATTTTAAATAATATAGTTGATGTATTTTTTTTTTAAAATTTCAGTAGGGTTACAAAACAAGAGAAGTCGAGCACATTATACAAGCCACACAGGAGGGGACCACACTATTGACCCCTCGACAACTTTGGACGGACCACGTCAACATCAAGAAGGGTCACATTTACGACATCAGATCATTTATTAGTAGTGCAGATATTGGATATGGCCGTAAATCGGTGTCTGGTTCCCCGGGTCAAGGTATGCAACAAATGTTTGACAATATGTGAGAACAACGTTTATTCGATGTTCAATAGGAGATCAGACATGAGGTTACGTAGGAACTCAAAAAAGAGTTCAAACTACGTGAGCGACATATGGCATTAGCTCAAAAGAAAAAGATGAAGAAAATGATGCGTCAAATGATGTGTGGTGAACTCAACGACGACGATGTAGTATTGTAGCGATGTTGTGTTGCATTTGACGTTTGGACATTTGACGTTATGTTGTATTGACATTTGACGTATTTCAATTTCATTTACTTTAGTTTGGACATAAATTATTTATTTAATTTGCTTTTAAATTATTTACTCAAATGATTTATTTAAATCATTTATTAAATTTTTTAGTAAATGCTTTGAAATTTACGTTTATTTTAATTACTAATTTACGTTTGTGTCGATTTTTTTATTTGTTCCGATGGCTCAGGTCATCGATAGTATCATATTCGATGATTTTAATCGTCGATAACTATCGACGATTTGAACCATCAAAATCTATAGACTGTCGGATCCGTCGATAAATATCTAGGGTTTAAACTGTCGAAATCTAACGACGGTTTGAGCTGTCGAAACCTAACGGTGTTATCGACGGCTCAAACCGTCGATGCACTATCGACGGTTACGATCGTCGATAATATCGACAACTCAAACTGTAGATATATAGCGACGGCTAAAATCATCTTAACTCTCGACTGTTCAACGGCTCAACCCGCCGAAGATTTTGATGGTTTTGAGGTAATCATAAAAAATAATTTGCGACCCGTAACTTTCGCGCGGATATTATCCGTCGAAAAACTCGTCAAAAATGAACATTTCCGACGATTTTAGACTAAATACAGCCGTCAGAATTTAACTCTTTTCTTGTAGTGCATCATACTCTATCTCATATGAACATCTTGAATTCATATGCTAAGGCAATAACTGCTGACGTGCAGTTAACACAACTGCGCATGTAGTTGGGCCATGCACGATGGGCCCATAAAGACAATGCAATTAAATTAATGTAGGGATCCCGCGAAAACTTGCAAGAAAAAATTACTTGTATGATCATAAGCTGGTTAAGTAGTCATGGAAAAAATAGGATGTACTTCATATTCTTGTGGATCGAGGAAAAAAAAAAGAAATAAAGAAAGAAAGACACACTAATAATTAATTATGATACGCAGGCATCCTTATTTGGCCATTCAGATGTCTCATGCTCTTGTTATATATTCAGTGCTTAATTAATTAAGCAACACCATTTAATTAATTAAACCTGTGGGATAAAAGAGATGGTGGGTCCAGTGAACGTAGGATAGGAGCATAATTATTAATCCATAATCAAGCATCCCCCTTTATTCTTGTGCAGATATTGCTTTGTCATCTCATTGATGAGAGAGAGATACATGCATGCGTGAGACATGGATGCAAAAAGAAATTAAATAACGAAGAAAGGTTAATAATTAATAACTACTGAATTAGGAAAATAAAAAAAACCAAATATATTTTTTACCCTAAAATTTAGACTAATAAAAATATTATAATATATGATATTATGATTATTAGATATTTAATACAAATTAATGTATGATATAAATATAATATATGATTAGAGATTTAAATATATATAAAAAATGCTACATCGGGTTGGGTCGGGAAAGTGCAAGATGGGCTCGTACTGACCACCGCATTGAGCACCTTGATATGATTTGTCTTGAGTCATCCCAGCGAAATCTTGTGTGCGCACCATGCCGGGATGGGCGACCAACATAGAAGTCCATTTCTAGGGCTAACATTCCTCATCCCTTTAATGTAAATAAGAGGCCTCTATGGAATTGTTGTTTCTTTTTTAACATTTATTTATTTATTATTTTAAATTTTATATGGAGAAAGAGAATAATTATGTGTTAATATTTTTTTCATAAAAAGAATTAAGTGGTTAAAAAAGTTCAATTCTCCTTAAAATTTTTTTTATTTTTAAAATATTATCATTTTATTTTGCCTTTTTAATATTTTAACCTTTTTTAAAGTGATCATGACTCAAACTTTTGAAAAGACAAATAAGGGGTTGCAATCCCATAAAGAACTACCGACTCTTGTTGATAATTGGTTTTTTATTTTATGATATTATGTATTTATTATTATCTCACAAAAATGTCTTTTTTAATAGTTTAATTTTTATGATGAGCGTGACTTTGAAAAACTGAATGATCATATCTGAAAATTTTGAAAACTTGAATAACTATATAGACACGAAATTAAGTTTGAGTGAAGGAGAAAGAAAAATGTTCACATGTCACTCTGAACTTTTTTTTAAAAAAAATTTGATGTGGAGGAAAGAGAGAAAATGTTGATGTGATGCTACGTATGCATTCACGTCAGCGATCTACCAGTAAACGAAAGATATACGAGCAAGATGACCATAACCAAAAGGTTTATGAAGTTTGATGACCTTGAGACTACAAAATAAAGTTGGGTGATCAAATTGAGAATATCCCTAAATTGAATGACCATTGCAAAAATTTACTCCAAACTTAATCAGTCCGGAAGCTTGTTAATCTCATCATCTACCTTAGTTGTTCCTTAAGTAATTTTTCTTCATTTATACTGATACATTTAATATTAAAGAAATCATGTGAAAAAATTTAGGAGAATTATCTAATGGATCTTTTGGTGCATTACCGATTTAATTAACTGACAATTTAGATCATCACTTAAATATATTATCACTACTTAAATTATCGGTAATACCATATTATAGTGTTTGGGAAGTATTGATAACATAAATAATGGTTAAAATAGTTAGAGAACAAATTATCAAAATATCTCTAATAATTATTTTAGATTTTCATAACATAATATTATAACTATATAAAGAATAAAATAGAGAAGTGAATATAGATAAAATAAAACGAGGCAAAACTAAGAGTTATTTGTAAAAGATTTAAAATTATAAAAAATATGAAGTTGAATGATATTTATTGAATAGAAATTCTTGTCAAGACACCTCCCTTACTTGTTATATGAATTATTAGTGATGTGGTAGTTAAGATTAATAGAGAAATTAAAAATTTCAGTAATCGATAACAAGCACAAACAAGGTAACGATGGGCCATGGATATTTTAACTCATACCAAATGGTCCTTAGGGTGCGTTCATTACATTATCATTCAACATACGTGACAATGTAGATTGTTTGTAAAAAATATTGGCACTTTTTAAATTGTTAGCAATACATACCTTATTTAGTATGCATAAGTAAATTATTTGATGATCCATATTAGTTACTTATAAGAAAATAAAGATTCATGAGTTAATATACATTTTTTACCAATATACTCCTAATCAAAATAATTATATATATATTATTTTTAACTTCGTGAACTTAAATCACAAATACATATTCTGACACATAAAATTAAAAAAAATAATAAAATAATTAATATATTTTGAAAATAAAAATAAAAATATATTCATAATAATTAACTAAGATTTACTTGATTCGTTTTATTTAATTAGCTTTATAATTTATTTAACGAGTTCTATAATTTATTTCTAAAATTGTAAGGACAAATGTGAAAAGTGAAATTAAAAAAAATTGCAACTAATATGGATTGCCTTCCCTCACATATCAATCTGTATTGTTATTTTATAGGCAATAGACAATGTGAATTGCCTGTACAATTCATATTACCCATTACCTATCACAAATGAACAAAATAATATATTGGACCCAAGTAATTTAACACAATATTGCCTCATAATATTCAAAAAATTACCTGTAAAGAAACACCCCCTTAAAGGTAATTTTTCTACATTATCATATATTAAATTACCCACATTACCTTATTCAATTATGATAAGTAATGAGTGACATGGATTGCATATGTTGATAAAATGACAATCTAAATTATCTATGAAAGATACGACAATACAAATTGTTTGTAATGTTTTTACTTTCACATTTATCCTTTGAAATTTTATTTAAACAAGTTATTGAAACTAATTAAATAAATTATAAAATTAATAAGATAAATCTTAGTTAATTTTTGTGAATATATTATTACCATATTTTTTAAATATATTAATTATTTTATAAATTTAATTTTATGGGTGTGTAATTTACGTTTATAATTTAAGTTTATGGAATTGAATATATATATTTGAACATAATTATTTTATTAAGGTTATATTGATAAAAAAATGTATATTAACTTACGAACTTTTGTTTCATTATAAATAACTAATATGAATTGTCAAAACATATTAAACAAAGTGATGTATATTGTTAGTAATTTAATATGTGACAATTCCTGAGAGGCACACATTATCAGATCTTCAATGGTAATGAAGTGGACAAAATATTAAAAATTTTATTTGGGTCTTTGTCATGTTCATTTTGTAATCATATTAAAAACTTTCTCATTTTACATCTTAAAATTTTTACATTAAAGCATGAAGTTAATAAATAAACATAATTGTTCTATGAACTTGGATATGGATAAAAAAGACTAGAACACAGTTACGATATATATTAAGAAGCCATCCAAATCATAAATTTTCTTTCTAATAAATACACATATTGTCATTAAAGCATACATAATTACTTTAATGGAGGTGTAAATATATACTTTTTTTTTGCTTACACTCACTAGAAAATCTAGTTGGATATATATATATATATATATATATATATATATATATATATATATATATATTTGTGTGCGTGTGTCACGGATCGATTGATCCGTGCGGAGTCTATATGTGCCCGTCGTATGGATAAGCCCTTTTGATGCACTTTGCTTTACGACTTGCCAAATGCCATGATTTTTGAAGTGCCGGTCCTGAACGAATGCTTCGGTAGAGACGTTTGTGAACAAACGAACGCTTAGGGGAACGCTTACTTTGGGATGCTCTTTTGTGGATTGTCACACCACACTTGAGGCTCGATGCTAGAATTACAAAAGCTTTGAAATCTTTATTGAGTAAATAGAATGATTACAAAAGCTTCAGGGGAGGACATCACAGGGTCATTCTCGGACACAAGATCATGTACGACAACTAGACGAAGGGGTACGTAACCAAGCCTATTTTGAGTATGGAGCAAAAGTTTTATAATCTATACGACTATACTGAGAGTCGCTCTTATAAGTTTTTAATCACGGGCACGCAAGTCGTCATGGCACTGTGGCACTAACTCCGATGCAAACACTTGAGTGCTTAATGTCCGAAGGGGCATCCGGGAATTCATAGGGCACCGAGAAGGGTCACCGATGTAGGTTTACCCATGCTCAAGATCAAGCATTATAACTAGAAAAGCTCATTTGTACTATATAGGAATATATAATGCATATGTGCCTAGGAAGGCATTAATGAACTCCTCCCTAATGCACCGTAGGTAAGAGAGTCTCAATACAAAATTAGAAATGTAAAAGACTAATGCTCTATGAGTAACTTGGTTATTCATAAGAATGATCTTACAAGATCGTCCACTACTCCGCAAGAGTTACGTCTTTGGTCTTGACTTCACTTTTCTAGTTGGAGTCTGCCTTCTTTGCCTTGACTTCTACTTCATCAGCATCACACAATGCTAGGAATGTCCATGTCATTTTGGGATTGACTGAAAACTTCTTTCTCAGGCCTGCTTCACTTACTAATCTTTCGTTCAATCCGGAGTCATTACTTGTGCGGCGTCATCAGAGTCTGCAATGTGAGTGGTCTGACATCATCAAGCAACTCTTTGTCTATCAAGTTTATATTGGTTTCAACTTCTCTAGACTTGTGCAGTGTCAACTCGATTGGTTTGGGTTCTTGGGGAGGAACAACTCTTGGATGACTTCATGAATAATTCGGAGAAAGTGTTACTTGGGGATATGATGTAGACTTTAGAAGTCGTGATCTCTCACAGCAACTAACTATCATTCAAATTTAAATTAATTACTCTAGAGTCCACACTACTGCAAGTATACAGGTTGAGTAGAAATCACGAGTGTCATAACCCTGTTGACTTAGATCAATTTGAATCTAATTATATCTCAAGACTTGTCACTAATGCTAATTACGGAAGGAGAGACTAAGAGGCGATTGTCAAATTGAAGGTGCTAATGTAAAGAGAATACCCTTGTGGAGAATTGGCTACTACTGTGGTTATGATCCTTTTATGAGGCGGTTGATCTCTTGATACTTAACTCGTTGGACTATCTAACTCTTCCTTCTCATCCTTAGATCTCTCTCAGGATGTTAAGAATCAAGCCAAAGATATGTAGGTCAAATTTGATAGTCAATTGATTATTACAAGAGTTGATCTCTCAATCTATAAGGTTTCATCTTAAGGCCTTTAACCTTGGCGATAACTCAATCTAGGACAACCATAATCATAATGGATTCTCGTCTCACAATGTGATAAAGTAGGCCTTTCGACTGCTTTAGAATTAAAGGAACCAATTAAAGAGATAGAATTACTAAAACTATCTTTTCTCTCGAATAAGATTGAATATATGTATATATTGGTAAGATCTCTTGATATATAGAAGTTAAACAAAATCAAACCATTTGCAAGGGAACATGGAACTATTCAAATAGTTGTCTAAGAATACTTCTAAGAAAGAAAATCAAAACCACAGTAGTCACACAATTACACCACAGGAAATTTAGAGTTTAGCCGAGTCTCGGCATGAATAGAATAAAAGTATTTTTCATGGCTTCTCCTTGAAAAAGAAACTCCTCTCTTCTTCTTGATCTCCTCCTCTGTCCTCCGAATTTTTCCCTTCTTTCTCTTCTTCTGTCCTCCTAGTTCTTGCATATCTTCCCTTTTTCTTCTCTTGAAATTCAAAATTCAGAAAGTTGTTATACTCCATGAGACTTATACAAAGTTATCAAATAATGATCATATATTTAAAATTTAAACAAAATATCATGCAAAAGGTGATAGAATTCATATCTGGATCATTGATAAGAGTGAGTAAAATAAGAGGTGATCAGGACCGCAGTAGAGTGCCATTTGACAAACATGACTTGAGTCGGTGTCTCCATATTGTAGATGACTGCGGCATAGAGTTATCCATCCTCGAATGCAGAGCATAGGATCACCTTCACCCTTGATGGTCGTTTGAGATTTTGACGGTTCGAGTCGCTGCTAGAAGCGATGATAGTCTTCCTACATTGTTGACAGTCTTCGTCAAGGGTTTGAAGCCTTGGGCTAGATGAGTTGGAGTGACGAGATCGCCCCAACCTCTGCTCTCTAGTCGTCGTTGCCAAATCACTCGTAGAGTATGCCAAGACAAGTGTCACACTATCAAAGCCCTCGGGCAAGGGCAATGGTGGGGGAGAGAAGTCCAACTCGCAAGGAGATAAACAAACTATCAAGACAAAAGGTCATGAGTTCTCCAACATTAATCTGCTTTGCCCTCAAGCGGAACATTTTCAAGAGCATCCTCGTGGATCGATGAAGACCTAGAGCATCCGCTCTTCTGCGAGAGTCAACTGCCCAGTGGACAAATATGTCGAAGGTGAATGATCATTGTCGACAAGTACGACATCACTTTGTCCGAACTGCCAATGGACGAGTATAAAAAGTGCATTATCTTCACCGTCGAGCACAATGATATTGCCATGTTCATGCCCAAAGGTGTTTCTAGTGGACAAGAAGGCACATCTCAAGAAATCATGTAAGATGCGACAAGCTTATGGTGGCGACGCGACTATGACAATATGGAGTTGATTAGCGGATTCCAAGTGGGGGACGGTTTTTTTATGTCATTTGGAGATGAAGACCGCGCTCCAAGCTATTGATGCGGTGTAGTAAAGCCTATTTATATATGGTGCTATCCCGGCCCTCCAACTTCCTCCTGCCTGACCTATTTGGCCTTCACCGGAAGCTGCTAATCTCGGACAAGACCTTTTTTTCTCATTCGAATGTACATCTTTTTCGGTAATGATAATCTACAACTAAAAGACTGACGTCTTTCTCCATTTGAAAGGATGACATCGACAATGTGTCTTTTGAGCCTTGGACTTCAATATTGGAGAATGTTTCAATAACTCAAAGGCGTTGGTCGAAAGGAAAGTTAGGCCTTCCTTCGGTTGGCGGTGGAACACTTGATAACATGTCAAGGGTTCGTCAAGTTTCCAATGCTCAGACCATTTGCCAAACTGGTCATTCACGTTGAGGTGTCAGTTTGTGTTGGCATGCAACAAACTCATTGCAACTCTCGAGGGGTGACATTACGAAGCTTGCGGGAGGACACTTGATGAGGCAAACTGACAACTCGTCCTAGAGTGTTTGCAAGAGATCGACACTTTACCCCATTTGCGAAAGTCATCTTGACGCGCCAGGCTAGACTGGAAAAACGACAAGATACTTATCAATGATGTTCCGTAGTCGAAAGGGACATTGAACCTTCATGCTTGATGTGGTTGTGCGCTTCTTGCATGACTGGGCATGTGATGCGAAATCACAAAATGTTGAGCAGTGCCAAATAGTCATGATTGGGCATGACGATAGTCCCTAAAGGTGACACAAGTACTTCGACAGTTCAACGTGTAATGCAACCTCGTGGTATGAGTGACACAAGAAAATCATGACTTGGCATGAGGGCACTATTCTTGGCCTAGCGTGATTTGCTCAAGTAAACAACACATGATTGTCCCACTTAGGCGGGCGATCGATTCATCATAATAGTGCATGACGAGCGTTCCTTATCATGAAGTGCATGAGAAACTTGTTGCGGGGCACGATTGAATGTGCGGCGATCGTCGGTGTCCGTGATCAAGGGCCATGACACCAATGCACCTAGACGTAGTGGGGGTTTGCGAGTGGAAGCACTTTTTCCACGCCAAGGTACATTGCGATGACACAAGTGGGTCATCATTGCATGGATCCGAGTAGGATTAACTTCTTTGATACCACTTGTCATGATGTCATTTCCGAACACAAGAGCACGTGTGGTGATTAGGCAAAAGGGCACCTAGCAAAACATATTTTAAATATGCAGCGAAAGTTTGACGACTATGCTGAGAGTCGCTCTAATAGGTTTCAATCACGAGCATGACAAGAGTATTCAATAAGTCATCATAGGACGTTACACTTGCGCGTTGAGGCACCAATGCGGATGCTTTAGCGATTAACATCCGAAGGGGCATCCAAGAATGCACGGGCACCGATAAGGGTACACTTGTGTGGGTTGTCACCTCACGCTTAAGGCCATACACTAGAATTGAAAAAGCTTGCTTGTATTATATATGAACATAAAATACATATGGGCATAAGATGACACTAGTGACTTCTCCCGAATGTAGCATAGGTAAGAGAGTCTCAATACAAAATTGGAAATGTAAAAGACTATACATGTAACTTAGTCATTCATAACGATGACCTTACAAAATTATGTCACAATGATAGATAACTTGGTACTATACAAGATTACGTAGTGCGGGACGATTACATGTGTTATTTGGGAAAGAACTGAGCGACTACAAGCTTAAGTTGAGCGACATTGACACCGAGAGACTTCGCGCGTCATGTCACGGAAGACGTTATATGCATATGATATTTAGCATTACTTTGATATTATATTATATAGTTCTAATATTTTTATATTGACATCATTTTTTTATCTATGAGTGAGATGTCCAATTAACATAAGGATATAAATCCTTTTCGAATGGCGGGATAAAAATAATTCCCATATAAAGGCGTCCACTGGACACTAATGAACATAGTCAAAATTGCCAAGATCAAAATCTTGTATAAGACTGGAGGAGAGTCATAAAATCGAAGATCGTATGATATTAAAAAATCTATTAGTAAAAAATATATAAATTAAAAGCAATAAATATATTTTTGATTTTGTTGCACTTACAATTTAAATTACACCTCATTAACTGATATGAAAAAAAACATAAATTCTTAATCCAAATATACCAAAACATATAAAAACAAAGAAAATATAGTAAAATTAATCTAAATTAATGAATATTATCATAAATATATTTTTATTAATACATGAAAGATTATATTAAATATATGAAATGAGATAAGATCATAAGATTATATGATTAAAATTAAAATCTTATTAAGATCAAAATTGATTAAAAATAGTAAAATCATAAAATTATATCTTAATCATAGTTCGCCCCTTAAGCTCAATCGATATTAAATGCCCTCAAAATTGCTCAACTAGAACCCAACAATTAAAAACAAGAAAACTTGAAAGAAATCGTTCTTTATTGAGAAAAAAATGAATTCATATTGACCATTGTAGAGGCGAACTCCAAAGCCATAACGACTCAAGGGGATGAGGTCTTCGGCACCACTGGGGGTGGATGAGCCAAGAAGGTCGTGGAGGAAGTTGGCAAAGGGAATGGAGGGCAGTTCTAGAGGCAAAGAAGATTGTGAGATGTGGAGGATGTGGCCGGAGGACCAAAGGTCAATGAGGCAATGAAGGGTGAGGTTGGGAATAGAGTTGATGGTGGGCGTCGTACGAGAAGTGGAGGAGGGGGAGGCGGGTGTCAAGGCAGATTTGGTGGCCGAATTTGAGCCAGTGCTAAATGGAGGAGAGATCATAGGTGACGCCGGTGGAGAGGCTCACCAACAAATGCATCACCTTAAGGGTGCATTCACTGCATTGTCATTCAACATTATCTAGCAATGTAGATTGTCTCTCACAAACATTGTCACTTGTTAAATTGCCAGTAATGTACATTACCTTGTTTAGTATGCATAAGTAATCTATCAGGCAATCCATATTAGTTATTTATAAGAAAATACAGATTTATGAGTTAATATATAGTTTTTACCAATATACCTCTAATCAAAAGAATTATGTTTAGATATATAAATTAATTTTAACTTCGTAAAATTAAATCACAAATATATATATTCTCATCCATAAAATTGAAATTTATAAAATATTTAATATATTTTTAAAATATGATAATAATATAGTCATAATAATTATAATATTTATTTGATTAATTTTATAATTTATTTAATTATTATTATAATTTATTCAATGTGTTTTAGAATTTATTTAAATAAAATTGTAAAGGATAAATGTGAAAAGTAAAATTTAAAAGATTACAACTCAAGTGGTAATGTGGATTGCCTACCTTCCCATAGGCAATCTGCATTGTCACTTCATAGGCAATGTGGATTGCCTGAGCAATGCAGATTACCCATTACCTGTCATAAGTGAACAAGATAATATGGTGGGCTCATGTAATTTAATACAACATTACCTGGTAATTTACAAAGATTATCTCTAGAAAAACGCCCCTAAAAGAAATGGGGTAGAGGAAGTAGCTCGGGAGGTCGTCCTTCACCATCTCCGACGATGACGTTGATGCTCAAGTATCATCAATAATGTCTTCTCATCCATCAACTTCAAAATATCCACTTGAGCGCTGACCGACGACTAGATGGAGAAGAGGAGGGGGCACGTGTCACGATGTCATTTTTTCGAGAAATTTTATATTTTTATGTTATTATTTTAATATTATCTTAGCATGTCACGTCAGACGCCTCACCTGAACACGTGGAGGAGAGAGAAACATGTCACGTAAATTGTATAATTGAAAATGGGCAATAAGTTGATAGTCAAAGGACAATTTAGGTACATATGGAGAATAGAATTGAAAAAGTGAGTAAAGGTGCATGACATTTACTAAAATTTACGCCATAGATGCCATCTATGGAGGATGGAGCTATGGGAGGCTACGAGAACATGACTAAATGCTATCGAAAAAATATTGTTTGAATAATATGCATATATTAATTGAGGAGGCTCAAAGGAAATTTTATCACACATGCAAAGGGCAACTGTGTAGCCAAGAGGGATGGAAATGTCACTTACTTGAAAACCTTGAATCAGAAATCATACATAAAATAACAATTATGTGCCCACCAACAATAGAGGATGATGAGGGTTATTGGGTACTGGTGGCATCGGGTAGAGCATTATGTTGCATCAAGTTGCGAAATTTTAGCGCAAGTGTTCGGGGGGATCCAAATGTAGTTTGGGTAAATAGTTATGAATTCGTAAGGACCCCGACGAGTAAGAAATTTCATGTGGTCAGTCACCTTGACGGACGCCTGTTGAGAAATGTGTATCAGGGAAGAAGGTGTGGAATGTTAGGGGATGTTACGAAGAATATGTCATCCATTAATTGGGTGATTTCCGCACACTTAATTTCAGTTAATAAAGTTCTCTCCAAATAATGATAATTAAAAAAGCTTCCTTAATCAGAATATATATAATTGCAACTTCATATAAGGAATGTGGCATAGACCAAGCAAAGATACGCAGCAAGAAGTTTCATGGTTAAATAATTGGACCAGAGAGAGGGAGAGCCATGATAATGATCATGAAAAGCAAAAGGCAAGAACTTTACAATTATTGCTAATTGGTGTGTACAAACATACGTACTGAGTTGTTTCTATTACAAAGGATGCTTACGCTAATGACTACCTCACCTATCTCACTTGACGACAGTCTCGATTCCTGCCCTTTAAACAGCAACAGAGCTTGCAGATCTCAGACCCTTGCAGATAAAGGAGAAGAAAAGAACAATCGCTGTGACTCTAAGGGGGATGGACAATCCTGACATATCAAGAGGAGACGATGGATCAGCTTGAGCCAGTTACTCTCATCAGTCCCTGCTTAGAACAACACACTAAAGTGAGACGTCATCATCCATCATGGCTCAACCAAATCCAATAGAAATGATGTCAAATCATACATGCTAATGAAAGCATTGGTGAAAACTTTATAGGAAGTACTAAAAGAAACCTGCATGATGAATAACATGCAGAGATAAAAGAAGAGAATGTATATGCACGCAATATCCAGTGAAAGGCAACTTATTAAATGCAACACTTTGCTGTATTCAATCTAAATTGCCGAGACAGACAAATTGTCTCTATTTATTCATCTGACACTTGCTACTTCTGACATGTATTTGAACATTAAACTAAAGCAAACCGAAGAAGCCGCATATGATTGCTTCAGTGGATTTCAACTTATATCCTATGATGTGAATTTCCATTTCAAGACTTCTATAATGCTTTCAACTCTAACATAAGAATATGTAATCATCGCAGTTCACATGAACAAAGCATCTTAAAAGAAGGCTCTTTATGCAAAGCAAGTTAACATCATACCTCATTTATTCTTTGCAGCATCGATCCCCATCACATATCCGCAAACAATTGGGAGACGACCAAAAAAAAAAACTCAATCACGAAAGATGACCGAGTCGGCAATGGCAAGCAGGGGATCGAGGCATTCCGGCGAGAACTTGCGGGCAAAAAGGTACGAGTAAGTAGAATTGGATTTTCTCAGATCCCTGATCAAGTGCCCTGTTATTTCCGGCGGATGGTACGTGTGTGGGTGGCCGCCCACACTATCCGTCCAGTTCACCCTGGTCAGAGTGTAATGCGTGCATCCCTCGGGGTCCAGCATCTCCAGCAGCGTCGGGAAGTAGTGCTCCTCCGGATAACACGAGTCCTCCCTCGATTTAAGGCATGGCAGCTTAAACTTCTTCCACAGCCGACGGTCACGCACCACCATGATGCCGTGGCGACGGGCGAGGATGAAAAACTGCGAGCCGACGCGAAACCAATCGAACGGAACCTCCGGGAGCATCACGTCGTCGCCGCGCGCAATGTAACGGTCGCGCAGCGTGGGTTCCCCGTCCAAGATCTCTATGAAGCTACGGTGCCGCCGGCGGAGAGCACCGTCACGGGCGGGCGCGCCTGGGTCGTCGAAGAGGGTGCGGTAAGTGAACCGAAAGGAGTGCAGCGGAACACAGTGCTGCGACAGAAGCGCAAAGAAGGCATTAGCCGGATCATCCAAGAGGGCGTAGGCGAGCAGGCGGCGCGCGGCAGAGATGAGCGTGGGCGATGCCCGCTGCGTGGCCTTGGCCCGAATAAACCGGTCGCGGAACGAGGGCGTCGGCGGGAGCAGGAGGGCCGCGGAGGGGTCGGCGTGGACGTACACGTTGAACAGCTTCTCGTGGCCGTTAAAGAATCGTTCCCAAAGGGGAGCGAACGTGAGGTTCGAATTAGTGAGAAACAAAAAGGCGATCTTCGGCGGCGCCGCCACGCGGCGCCGAAGCCCCGACGCCGCCGACCCGGCTGCAGCCCCGACGGCGGCTTCCGACGTGGCGCGGCGGAACAGCGCGAGGTCGTCCGCCTCGTCCTGGTCAGGAATCCTCGGCAGGGTCTTCGGCGGAAGGATTCGAGGCGCGAACACGAAGACCGCCGGTATCGACAGCAGCAGCACGAACGAGATCAAGAACGGCGACGAGGACAGCATCGTTCTCTCGCGGTCCTGTTCCAAGCCCCTGCACAAGACCTTCATACCGATCGAAACGAAAGAGATCGCCCGGAAACCGGATCAGAACGCCGAGGGCTCTACCGAGCCATTATGGCGGCGAATCGAGGACCAGACGGCCAATGGTCGGAACCGATCGTCGCCTACCGATGCGAATCGCCCGATTCCGGGATCAAAATTGGAGCTTGCTCACCGCCTATCGATGGAAGGTCGGAAATCTCTTGGCGTTCGGAAGAGCGAGAAGAGTGGTGGAGTGGTGGTGAGATTGAGGAGGATTTGCGTGTCCCTTTCCTTTCCCCTTTTTCTTCCCTCTTCGCTTCTTTTATTATATGCAAAAGGTCGAATTAAAAATTGAAACGAAACAGGAGAGGACTTGGTGCGTTCCTTCGGTGACTGATCACCGTTGGACTAAGATCGAAGGGCCGTAGATTTTTCAATTTATTTCAAAACCATATGTAATCGTGGAATGTGTGATAAGGGAGAGGAGATGGATGGAGGCGACACGTGGCAAGTACAGTGTGGGGCGAGGGAAGAAGGGGACAGATTGGGTTCTTGTCACAACTTACACGAGTCTATAATCAAAGAAAAATGAAATTAAGTTTATATATATATATATATATAAAAGAATATTAGTACGTGTGTGTGTGCGTGTCTCGAATATTTACCAGTAATCAATTAGATTTCTTGCATTTTAATTTTGAGCAGGTGTTGTTTAAATGTGTGGGTTTGTTTGGAAACAATTTTTAATGTGTTTTGTTCGTCTCAAATTTGGTAGTTGAACAAATTTATTTGTTGTTTGTGGTATGGCTGCTTGCTGACCGCTTGCGTGTCCTCACCTCTGATATCAAAATACATGCAAACTATATAATGTGCATAATAAAATGAGGGAAAATAACAAGCAATTTTGGATGTACTTTCTTTCTTCTTATTCGTGTTGCTGTTTTTTCAGAGTTATCTGAATGATGCAAGAAGGTATGCATCAGCATCGTCGTGAAGATTACTTTTGATTTGATTAGGATGAGAAGAAGAGAGAAAAAAAAAAGAGAATATTATCTTGAGGCAACGTGGAAGATAATCAAATGAACTGGCTGCTGACATATATAGTGGTGTGGTCAAAGAATAATCAACTGATAAATCACAGCCTAAAAACGGTATCGCAGGAGGGGTGTTATATGTTGCTATTTTTTCAGTGGTTCATAGAAGGCAAACTTTTGTTTTCTTGTATTCTTTGTGCCTTTAGTTTATGTTATCTTTTTTCTTTTTTTCTAAAACAGAATTATATCATAGAGAAAGGTAGATGTACTTATCTGAATTCATGTAAAAAGTAAAACCAGAAAGTAGTTGAAAAAGGAAGGATATGAGTTCTATGAAAGAAAAAGAGATTTATTCTTGTTACCAATATTAATATATTCCAAGTATAGAAAGGAGCATATTTTCAAGTTTTATCCTGTCAATTTAGGCACCGCACCCTTCCCAGTTTCGCATTGAATCTGGACTCTTTACTTTTACATAAAACTTAAGTTCATTTTATGCGGACTCTGCTATCTGAAAGCTCGGTGAGTTTTGATTAATTCAACTTTAAAAATTAGATCATTGGATGATTTAAGTCACGCCAACATGTTCGTCTTCTATCCCCAAAGTGCATTACAATTCACTAACCTGGATTAGTGCCTTTTTTTAAATTCAAGGTGCAACTTTTCAGGCATCTGCATTTGCTGTTCTTTTTGTACTTCCCTGAATTGATACACCAGCTGGTTTCCTTCACCACTTCAATCCGCATCAAGTAAAAAATGTCAACAAGGAGAAAATTTGTACTCGGACTCGTTGGAGTATATATTAATAGATAAAAATTTTTCCTTCAAAAAAAAAAATGTCAACGAGGAGATGGGGGAGAGAGAGTCTACTTCCAGTCAAGCTCAATGGTATCCAAGGTAACTATTTTAAATAGACTCCTACGTGATGTCATGTGACCATGGACAGAGCTCTAAGCATTTCCAATGTCACGGGAGGTTTGGCAAGATCTTACCTCCCCCACACTCATTGTACCATGAAATATGAAACAATGACACAAGAACTGTCAGAGCAATGGCATCATAAATCAGGATGACTTAGACACCCAACATGAGAAGCACGCCAAAGGGAACAGAGAAATCAGAACCATATTCCCCGCCAGGAAGAGAATTAAACAAACAAGGGAAACTTTCCACAACCTCCAATGCCAGTTCAAATGCTTTCCAAGTCTAGCATAACAAGTTACAAGACTTTGATCTGAACTTTGTATACATATATTCCCATGACGTGATGAAGTCTGAACCCATATGATTTTTTATGTTTTATATTATTCCTCTTTGTTGTCGACCACCAATCTTTACTTTTGGATCAGTTGACTGCAATGAATGAAGAAAAAAGGCCACATTCTGGCTCGTGTAACATAAACAAATCACAATTTAGAGCATTACTACGAGCTTGTGAACTTGAAGCCCAAGCTGCTAAAAGAAAATATAATCTCGCGTGAACTGGAATTTAGACCAAGATCAATGATGCATGGAGGAAACTAAAAGCAAACAAACATAACTCTTCAATTTTCTCTTTAACAATTTTGCATGGAGGAAACTAAGCAAATCGAAACAAAACTCTTCAATTTCTTTTGCTACAATTGTTTTCCCACAATCTGACATTTAAAGTTTCTTATTTCATATTGTAATTGTAACGTCCCAAAATTCGACTCGTCACGTAATGAAATCTCCTCCCGGTGTGTTACAATTTTCGTCGACCATCTTAACCATTTTGTTGATGAACGGTCAAGAAGTGTGCTATATAAATGGAAGAATTATATAAATAAAATAAGATATACAACATTTAAAACATAAATGCAGAAGTTGAATCAATAACGTCCATAAATGTGAGTACATAGTGCAGAAACTCAGTGATAAAAGAGTACATCACAAGTGATCAAGTATATATAGGTCCCAAATAACAACTTGATAAATAGAAAAGATAACAACTACATCCACCATCCGAGTAAGTTGTCACACACACATATCAACTGAACAATGCATGATAAATCAAATACTTGCGTGAATCAAAACAAGAGGGGAAGCTCTCCCGTTTAGTACACAGCTAAATGTGATAACAAATAAATCATAACGATGATCCATAGAACATAAGCATGATAGAAATAATAAATAATATCATATAAGAGTCATGAGAATCATCATCTGAGGAACAATGGATCATAAGGTTTATTTCATTTAGCATATTTAGCATTTTATCATTTTTATGGATCATGATGGAAAGAGAACGTGAGTCACATGGCTCATAAAGTATTCATTTCATCATTGTTCCATTTCTTCTTATTTCATTTCATATTCATGTTTATGTTCATAGTCCTTACATTCATCTTTAGCCTACCTCTCCACTTTTAGGGATGTCATGCAAACACGCTACCTAGACCATAACATGTTAGTGGGGGATCAATGTTGTTGTCCACTACAAGAGGAGGATGACCTCACGCAAGGATGTGGCATTCTAGAAAGGAAAGGAGGGGGGGGGGGGGGGGGGGTGGGGTGGGGTGGTGGTGGTGGTGGTGTCAAACACAAGGCTGCACACTCCAAAAATATGGTAGGAGGAGTACCTCACACAATCTCCTCAAGGGAAATTGCATCGCACAAGGTTGTAAACTTCCCATCTAAGTAGGCATGACAACCTTCCATTTCATTTTTATCTTTACTAACCTATGAACCTATCTATCGATCACAAGTATCAATCATGACTTTAGGGAGCAAATGTTCGCTCTAGGTTAACATGTATAATCATAAGGTATAAGTACAATCTTGAGGACAGAGATGAATCAAGACATGATTAATAATTAGAGTCATATTGGTGTCTCTCTCTAATTTTCGGACGTCCAAAATGTCGAGTGGTAAATCATCTGTAGGGTCATCAAGCGCTCGAAAGGTTGAGCAGTCGTTTGGTTATATGGTATCATGCAGTCGTTCAAAGGCCGAGTGTGATCTGCATGCCTGATAGCAAGCAGATGTATGATCTTCCTTGGACCAAGACTGTGAGTTCTGAGTTTCGGTTGCCAAAACGTCAATCGGTCGCCCATTTTTGTCCAAGTCACATAATTCAACAATTTTACTCCAATTGATCCGTGGGTCAGTCTGTCGATCGTTTGAACATTGTCCAATCTTGGAATATCCGAGCAGACGCCCGATTAGTAGATCGGTCATCCGGTCAGATGTCCGCTATCCACTACTGAGACAAAAATGTGCGCTCGATATAGGGACCGATCGACCATTTCGTCTGGCAGAGTTATAGGTCATTGCGGGAGTCTTTATGTTTTAATAACACAACAATCTGATACTTACAAACTTGATTCTAACATAAACTACAATCCAAAGATCATATGAGCATGTTCTTATATCCATTTTTTCATCATTGCATCATAATGTTCACATACATTTCCTATTTGCATAAGGTCCACTAGCCATTCGTAAAATCAATTAAGTAACATTTCTAGTAACTATGACATGCATTCATGGATCATCTAGTCACATGAAAAATAAAACAACCAATACATTCATGCCTATCTTCATAATATTTAACAAACATACTACCAAGACTATAACATCATGATCTTCTAACCATCTTCATGTTGTGAACTATAACCTGAATGTCAAGACCTTAAACATGCATAACCTCATGTGCATTATCGTCATGTAAGGTTTATATTCCAAAACATCCATGGACAACAATCTCATCATGCTTAAACAATCAATTCATACACCAATTTAAAATAGAGGATGCATATCAAGATAATTTTTTGAGGCATCAAACTACCCATTCACTAGCATGAACCTAAGACTAAATAGTCCTTAGAACAACATGCTAAAACCTCTGAAAAATCCTTATGACTTAGATCCCGTTAACACACCTCTTTTGCCATTTTCAATTGTTCCTAGAGCTTTCCTCCTTCCTTGTTTCCTATGTGCACAAGTCCTCCGAGTTCATCTTCTTGTGAGGTCCTTTGGCCGAGTTCACAACAAAGAGAAGGTAGCCTCAACAATTGTGGAGGAAAGGAATGATAGAAGATGAAAAGAAACAAGGGGAAGGAGAAGAAAGGGTGCACAGGTATAAAAAAGGAAGCACAAATAGGGATTGTGTCCACAACATCCCAAGGGTCATGAAGTTGAAGAAGTACCCCAAATCTCAAAGAGTTGGGGTGAGATAAGAGGAAGAGAAGTCAATTGACTTCTCCATCTCCTTTTTGGCGGCTGCGAGTTTCGGACGTCCGTTCCATTTAGCGGGCGTATGAAGTCACGCCATTATTTTTTAGGTTTTACATTATAATGCTCATAAGAAAAAAGATTTGTCATCGAATCTTGCTTTCTGGGTGCTACATTATAATACTCATAAGAAAAAAATATCCGTCCTTGAATCTTGCATGATGTAGGATTTCTCACTATATAGGGAAAACTTTTTATCTCTTTTGGTATTTAGTCCATCTTTATTCTTGATATCGTGTTTCAAATTTTTGTGAGTTCTTTTTTGTTATCCTGTTTTGTGAGAGCTTACTTGATTTGAGCAACGAGTGTGCTTAAGACATTTGCTTTAGCTAAATCTAGTATATAGTTGTTTTTTATACCTCATCATTTTCGTGAATAGTCTGCTTACTTACAGTCTATTTGATTTATTATCTTCATTAGAGTAGATCTTCTGCTTTTGTATTTTGAATTATCAGTTCTCAAAATTCATAGTATATACAAAGTTTTTAAAGTGCAAAAACATTACTAACTTCAAATTTGAGATTTCAAATTTCAAATTTCAAAATTTTGCACTGATCTTATAAACATTATCACAACTTTCTATAGTGCAAAAATATTTTTGAACATGCATTCTATTGATCCTCGAATGTTTACATCGAATTTCAGATTTTAAATTCTAAATTTTAGATTTCTACACTTATGATATAACATGTATCCTAAGTTTTTATTGTGTAGAAACATTTTAGATTTTAGAATTCGAATAGTAATATTTTGTATGAATTCATCAACTAGTTAATAAAAATGAAGTTTAGATAGATTTTAATTTTTCAAATTGGACACATAGTGTGCAGAATTGTTATCAATCTAATGAAGTGTCAAGATATGGAAGTTGGGACAACTTAATTTATAGAGTGGAAGACATAGTAGGAATGCATTTGTAAAGTTCAAGTTGAAACTTACTGCAACTTTTCAAGCTTATTACAATCAAGTGCTTCATGTATTCAGGATGACTATATAGATAGTTTCATTCCATGAATAATCATACATGGAGAAATTAGTTTTCTAGTACCCAAGATCTAAATTCATGGAGTCACAATAAATAGTTTATGATCAAAATCAAAAGTTAGATGCACACCTTCAGCTAAATATTCAAATGGTGTCACCTCTTCCAACCGCATCTACAAATATCACTCCACTTGAATTTCAGAATTAATGTCAGTTAACAATACAGATGGAAGACTTCAAGTTGGATATTATTATGCAAAACCTGGTAGACTAGTAAAAGAAAAGATGATGGAGGAGTTGTTTGCCAAGGTGGAAGGTCTTCACACACAATCAAGATTGTTAGAAGTTTCTAAATTATGTAGCCCCACTTGAGGAGAAGTCCAACATGGAGCTGGAGATAGAGAAGCTTATTAAGCAACATGAAATGCGAAATGACTCGATAAGGATACTATTTGATAAAGTTGAAAGCCTAGCATAGAAAAATCATAGAAAACCAAATAATCTACCAACTATACTCTCTACTAGGCCACTTGACACTTTTGTAGGGCAAGATTAACTTAGACGTAATGAGAAAAGTCAAGTCATGCCATCTAAAAGTGAAAGACAATTTGAAGAACATAAGCTCTCTACATCATTTTGAAGATGTTGATCAACTTTGGAAATGAAGAGAAGAATGCTGAAAAGATGACTACAATTCAACATATATAGAAGTCGTTCCAAAGGAGAATTGGGCAGCTGAATTTAAGGCAATCAATTTGAAATACCCAGTAGCGAAAGCCAACTCCATAGATGACCTCACGTGTCTAGAAATTAAAGCCACTTTTTGCACAAGCCAAGAAAAGACTCCACTAGCTAAAGATGGCAACCTATCGAGATGCAAGATAAAGTTTGCATGGAAGAAATGCATAAACCTTAATCTGAAGAGAGTTGCATTGTTATTGAAGAGAAAATTCAAATCCAAAGAAGCAATTCAATAAATGGTTGCTGAAACAAGATGGAGATCTTGGAGAATATGAAAATCTCATGTAAAGAGTTCCTAAATTTGGAGTTGAAAGACTCATTTCATATTTCATCTCAAATCATAGAAGACATACATTGAATATTAATTGTGTTGAAAAATCCAAAGACTGCCATGTAAAATCCAACTTGCACCAAGAGTTTCAAACTAAAAATGAAAATCAATTATTCAACTGAAGGCTCAAGCTACTTTTGAAAAAAAAGTGAAGATTGATTAAACCAAACTCTCATATTCAAGCATGGCCCTGGGACATTCGTATTTGATAGAGGAAAGTGAAGAGACATATCCAAATAACATGTCTTTTTTTGTTGTTTCTTTAATAAAAAATAATTTCTATTAAATCAGAATTAAATCGTTTGGTCTAGGAATGCTTGAAAAAAAAGAAGTACTAGGCCGGAGAGTACTTAACCGGTCCGAGCGTGAGGGGAGAGTGAAAATTGCTTAAAAAGATATCCACTAAAGACCCACTGAGTAGAAGACACATGGGTTTAAAGCACCAAGTCTAGTATAAGACTATAAACAAATTACGCTTGTTGGGACTTGGGAGGTAACCTAACCTATTAAATTTATTTTATTTTGCTCTATTTTTGTAGGAATCGAGTAAATTGCTAGAAACCTCCACATTGCTCCATACTTAGAGTTGCCCTCACATGTAAATGGAGAGCCACCTACATCATCGTGTTCCCCCACAAACGATGAGAGGTATACTTCTACTGACTTGAAACAATAGGAGATAATCACGGTCTTATTGTGCAGGTCAAAAAGATACGAAAGACTCAATGATGCATGCAAACACAATGTCAGCTCAAGTTGAAATCCTACACAGAATTGAAGCTCGAAAGGATCATAATGCCCTCACTTCCTCACCCCTCGTCGTATGAAGACTTAGTCTCTCTCAGCTTGGTATTTCTCTGAGCCTAATTATCAACATTTCCTAAGAAAATATTATTGTTAATAAATGCATGAAATTGTTTCTAATCTTTTAACCTTGGTATTTATTTTGTTTTCGAAACCCAAACACCATCAAGCATCAATTAGGAAACGTTATACATGACATTTTTTGTAACAAAAAAATATAACAAGATAAATGACCTTGTCCTGAAATCAAAGCATGTGACATGTAGACTAACTCTCATCATAGTCTCATTTGGATCCTACACTTAATGTTGAACTATGATATGGTGCATTATAGTCTAAGAGTAATAAGCTACATACTAATTACATGCTCCCATTTCGTACTTCTTCTCATTTGTAAATTGGGATATACTTTTCTATTTTCTTTAATAAAGGTCTCAAGTGCCTCACCCGAGTATTGTAGGAAGAAAATGTGTGAAAAATTGTGAGCAACTTATTTCCTTCATGAATAACTACTTTGTCCATCACTTGAGAAGAACAAGAGATGTCGCATGACACCACTGGTATTCTTGGAAGAAAGGCGAGAAACATGTTAGTGGAATCTTATGTTTCTTTTAAGTCCCCCAACTACAACTAAGAAGACATCGCAAAAAGAAAGAAGAAGAAGAAGAAGAAGAAGAAGAAGAAGAAGAAGAAGAAGAAGAAGAAGAAGAAGAAGAAGAAGAAGAAGAAGAAGAAGAAGAAGAAGAAGAAGAAGAAGAATGGGCTGAAAAGTTAAGTGCATAAATAAGTCTCCCCTACATTTATAGATCATTTTTTAATATCATTGTAGGTTAAAGAAAAATACATATGTGGGGAGGTTACGATGCTATTTAGTCTACAGGGATGCCCCTACTTGGCATTCATGCTGGTACTTGCTTCAATGGTTCTAGGTGAGGGTTCAATGGGGTTAAAATTTGTAAATAATGTTTAGATAAAGAACATCTGTCGGCTAATGAGACATAGTGTCACGTATGATGTAATCACGGGAACGTGAATATTTTTTACCCTAAGTCCCTAATACTTGAGGACAATCAAAAGCTTAAGTTTGGAGGAGTTTAATGTAAAAAAATTTCATATACTTTCTCTTTATGTTCAACATGCATTCCTCTTATATTTTTTGTCATTTTTTCATGCTCGAACGCATGTTTTATGATTGATTTGCAGCTTCTACGATTTCTCCACATTCATCTTTATAGAAATAGAAATTTGTCAATCTTGGAATAGTATTGCGGTTGATTTTACTTATTTTCATGTAGAGATCCCAACTGACTATGGAGGTGAAGGCTGCTAAAATGATACCTCAGTTTGGAGTGAATGAAGCAAGTGGGACATGTGGGCAGATGGCACCACTTCCTGCCTTAGAAAAAAATTATCACTAGAGGACAAATTCTAAGAAATTGTAGATTTTTTCTGCAGGCTTATGAAGCTTTCTTTAACTAAAAAGTGGGCACAATAAGAAAATAAAGTAGGTGAACAAATGGACAAGTGGCACATAATCTTATGTCTATAAAAAGACATGGAGGCTGCCAAAGAAGAGGATCTCAATCTTCAATCCATTGCATTTTATAGCTTGAAGAAGAAAGAGGAGGAGGAGGAGGTTGTAGCAGCATCCCTTTTCTTTTTCTTTTTCTTGTTTTCTTGTTTTCTTTTTCAAGTGTCGTGGACATGGACGCCTAGATGTTCACATTTTTAATGTGTAAATAAATCATGTTGAGTCCTATGTTTTGATCATAATAAGATAAATTGGACATAAAAGTTACTAACATATACTTAAGTGATGACAATGCAGGAGTAAGATTGACATGACTATATTTGTAGAAGAAATCAACAAATAAAATATCAAATATAAATTTTTTGTATTGACCGGCCGACCGGCTATGCCGATCGGTCGATGAATATCAGGCAGGAAAAAGGTCACGATGATGACGATCGATGGATCGGTCGTGACACCGGTCGACCGACCAGTAGAAGAACGAATTTAACAAATGTTGCGACTATGACGATCGGGGATCACACAAGTCGACCGACCAACAGAAGAATGAATTCAACAAATATCGCGACTGTGACGGTCGATGATTCAGTCATTGCATCGATCACCCATTAGCTCAAAGATGAACTCAAAAATGTCAAGACCATGACAATCGAGGAACCGGTCGATCAATAAGTCGATACAACAGGAAAAATGCGCAACGATCATATTGACCGGTTCATATGCTGAAGTAAAAGCAACGATTATTTTTCAAAGAGAAGATTATGTAAGATTTTTTAGATGCAATCAATACTAGAAGAAACCTATAAAATCAATGGCAAAGACTGAAAGAAGATCCAAGCAAGAAAAAGCACTTCAAAGATTGCCAAGATTAAAAAAAACTTCTTGAATCAAACATTTGCAAATCACTCTTTTGCTCTTCCATATTCTAAGAGTGAGCATCATTTGTAAAAGGAGATTCAGAGGGAACTCTTGTAGTACATCTCTCATTTACTCTTTATTGTTATTTATTTGTGATCGGTTTTATCGACTTTCCGAAATTAATTTCACGATGAGATTTTTTATACACCAATTCATGCCACCCCTCTTGGTACTTTCGATCCTATAATTGGTATCTAGTTGATCTTATCTTAAGATTAAAACATCTTTACAGCTATGACATCAAGTGAATTTAATTTTTTCGAAGGTCAATCAATTAATTGTCCTTCGCTTTTTAATGCATCAAATTTTTCATATTAAAAAATTAGGATGAAGGCATATGTATGTTCCACCTATATTGACATGTGGAATGTTGTTAAAAAAGTTTTGATTTACGTGAAAAATTTCCTTTAGAATACACAGAAGGAGAAAGTAAAACTTGATTGGAAAGTTAAGAATGTTTTTTATTGTGCTTTGCATCCAATGATGTTTAATCGGATTTTAGTTGTCAAAGTGCTAATGAGATTTGAAAGAAACTTATTATTATACATGAAAGAACGGATAAAGTTAAGGAATTTAGATTAAATATTTTAAACCATCAATAATTCTTTCAAGATGTATGAAAATGAATCCATAAATGAAATGATTGTACGCTTTAATAATATTGTAAACAGCTTAGTCTTCTTGGAGGAGCCAAAGACTAACTCTCAAAAGGTGAAAAAGTTTCCAGGCCCATCTTCTCCAAATGGCATATAAAAAGGACCATGATTGAAGAAAAAGACTTGAACAAGTTAGATTTTGTCTTATAGGTTTACTCTTAACCAATGATATCGGAATCAAGGATGATGAAGAAGCAAATGTTCCAAAAAGAAAAACATTGATGAAAAGAATTTTGTTTTATAAGCAAAGAAGCTTGACATATATCTTAAGTTTGCCAAGCAAAAAAAGAAGAATGACTTCGCCAAGAAAAGATTATCATCAACCAAGAATCAAATAATTTGCTTTGAATGTAAAAAGGTTTACAAAAAAGAGTATCCAAATTTGGTCAAAAAGGAGAAAGATGGAAAAACTTCAAGAAGAAAGAAAAAGAATCTTCAAACCACTTGAGATGAAAGCGAAAATGAAAAAAATGATTCTAACACATCCTCTAGTGACGATGAAGAAGTCTATATATGTCTAATGATTAATAGTTATGATGTATCATTTAACTCATCTGATTCTAGTGATAGTGAATCATTTGATGTGCATAATGAGTTTATGATTCTTATCAATAAATATGGATGCCTAAAAAAGAAATATGATAATTTAAAAATGGAGTTTGCAAATTTGCAAAAGAAAAATGAGAATGCTAATTATAAAGCATGTGAAAAGTGTGATTTAATGAATGTGGAAAATCTTAGTTTGAAATTCTTAATTGAAGAATTGAAAATGAAAAAATAGTACACTAAAATCATTATGTAAAAATAAAATTCGGAAAGTGCATGCTTGAACAAAGAAATTGAGAATTTAAAAGTCGAATTTGAAAAATTTTCAAATGGAAGTAAGATGTTAGATATCATGTTTAGTGGATTTAGAATATCTTCGAATAAAAAAGAACTTGATTTCAACTTTTTGAAAAGAAAAATAATAAAAGAATTTTATTTGTTAGAGAATCACGTGATTATGAAAGATCACATATCACTATTTTCATTGTGGATATTAATGACATTATTCTTATGATTGTAGAATTAGGAATGGAGTAAGTAAAGAGATAGAAAATTTGGATCCAAAAATGATTATATCTAATCAAAATGGACCCAAACAAGTTTGGGTACAAAAAAGATGAGAACCTTAATTTCTTTTTTGTAGGGAGCTCCAAAGTATGATAAAAATAAATGGTATTTGGATAGTGGATACTACTGACGATGCAACAAATTTCATCACTTTGGAAAAGAAAAATAAAGGAAAAGTCACATTTGGAGACAATAGCAAAGGAAGAGTAATTAGTATGGGTAATGTTGGTAAGAATGACAAAGTGTACTTGAAAAATGTTTGGCTAGTTGAAAACTTAAAACATAACTTAATTAGCATAAGTCAATTATGTGATAAAAACTATTTAGTCAAATTTGAAAAGGACGAATATTTGATACTAGATAAAAATAATGAAGTTCCACACATAAGTTTTAGATATAATAATGTATATACAATTTATTTTTATAACTTGAAAAATGAAAAATGTCTTAGTGCTATGCATATATAAACTTGTGACATAAAAGATTAGGATATGCAAATTATAAATTACTAAATAAACTTTCAAATCATGAATTGATTAGATATTTGCCTAAGGTAAAATTTGAGATAATCAATATTTGTTATTCATGTCTAAAAGGTAAACAAATCAAGAGTTCGTTTAAATTAAAGGGAGTGATTAGTACAAATAGGTCTTTTGAACTTTTACATCTTGATTTATTTAGACATATTAATGTTGTAAGCTTAGGAAGGAAAAGATATGTATTTGTAATTGTTAATGATTTCTCTCGCTTCACTTGAATTATTTTTCTTACTAGTAAATATGAAACAATAAACATGTTTTCTAAATTTGTAAAAAAAATTCAAAATGAACTTGAATAAAAAATTTCAAAAATTAGAAGTGACCATGGAGGAAAATTTAAAAATCACAAAAATGAATTGTTTTGTGAGGAAATGGAATTACTCATACCTTTTTCACTCCTACTACACCTCAACAAAATGACGTAGTAGAAAGAAAAAATAGAACTATATAAGAAATTGATAGAACAATTTTAAATGAAAGAAAATTATCAAAATATTTTTAGGCGGAGGCCGTAAACACATCAAGCTATGTTATTAATAGGATTATACTTAAGCCTCTTCAGAAGAAAACATGCTTTGAAGTTTTATATGGAAAGAAATCTAATATTTATTATTTTAAAGTCTTTGCTTGTAAATGTTATAATTTGAATATAAAGATAAGCTAGGTAAATTTGAAGCTAAATGTGATGTTGGAGTGTTTCTTGGTTATTTTAGTACAAATAAAGCTTATAAAGTGTATAACAAAAGAACACCGATTGTTGAATAGTCTATTAATGTTAAATTCAATGAGGCTAATGATTTTTTATGAGCAAGTAAATGCATGATGATGAAGAAGAAATAGTTTAAGTGGAAAGACAACTTGAGGATGTGCAAAATGAGGATTTGGAAGAAGCTAGAGTTGATTCTTGAAATGTTAAAGAAATGGAATAACCTCGAATAGAAGAGAACAAAATCATTCTAAGAAATTGGAGACATGTCTCATAACATCCACTTGATCAAGTTATAGGTAATACAAATGAAGGTATAAAAATTAGATACTCCTGAAAAAGTCTGCTTTTTTGGCATTTCTCGCTAATTTTGAATCCAACAACATAGATGAAACACTTGAAGATCCAAATTGATAAATGCAATGCATGAAGAATTAAACAATTTTGAAAGAAATCAAGTTTGAAAAGTCATGGAAAGACCTAAGGACCATCCCATCATTAAAAACTAAATGGGTCTTTCGAAATAAGTTAGATGAAAATGGTGTCATTACGAGGAACAAGGCTAGATTAGTGATGAAGAGTTACTCACAAATTGAATGAATTAATTTTGACGAAATGTTTGCTCCCATTGCTAGACTTGATGCAATTAGAATGCTTTTAACTTTTGCATGCTATAAATGTTTTAAATTCTTTTCAGATGGATGTAAAATTGACTTTTCTAAATGATTTTATAAATGATGAATTTTATGTTGAACAACCTCGTAGTTTTGAAATTTCAGATTTTTCTAATCATGTATTTAAACTTTCAAAAGCTCTTTATGTATTGAAACAAGTTCCTCGAGCTTGATATGAAAGATTGATTTCATTTTTAATTGAGAATGGTTTTAAAAAAAGGAAAGTTGACATCACATTATTTTTAAAACATATGAAAAATGACATTTTAACAATTCACATTTATGTTGATGATATTGTTTATGTGTCACAAATGAATGATTGTACAAATATTTTGAAACTCTTATGCAAAAAGAATTTGAAATGAGTCTTGTAGAAGAGCTCACATTCGTTCTAGATCTACAAGTGAAATAATCCAAGGATGAAATTTTTTCCAATCAAGAAAAAATATACAAGGAAGTTGCTTAAAAGATTCGGAATGAACGAATGCAAGCCAAGCACAACCCCACGAGTACTATTACAAAATTGGATAAAGATGAAAAAATGTAAGTTCATTGACCAAAAAAGGTACATATGTATGATTGGTAACTTGCTCTATGTAACGACATATATGTCAGATATCATCTTTAGTGTATGCTTGTGTGTTAAATTTCAATCCGCCTCCAAAGAATCATATCTAATTTTTGTTAAAAGGATAATGTGCTACTTAAAGCATACATGTGAATTAGACATTTGGTATGATAGAAATTCTCCATTTGAATTACATATTTACATCTTCGTAGATTTTGTCGGGTGTAAAGTTGATAGGATAAACACTAGTGGGATGTGTTATTTCTTGGTAGTTCTCTCATTTAATGACCTAGCAAGAAGTAAAACTACATCGCACTTTCTACCGTCGAGGTCGAATATACAATCGCCGATAGTTGTTGTCTACAAATATTATGTGTAAAACAATAATTGCTTGATTATGGTGTAAGTTACCCAAATGCACCCATGAAGTGCGATAACACAAGTACTATAGAAATGACAAAAAATCCAATTCAATATTCTAAGATTAAACACATTAACTCGCAATATCATTCCGTTAGAGAGCATGTGACCCTTGAGGCATTGTCATTGAATATGTGTCCACTGAAGTTCAATTTGCAGATATATTTATAAAACCTTTGCGTGAAGAAAGATTTTGCATGCTTATAAGAGAATTAGGAATGGTTGAACCTTGATTTCATATCAATTCTAAGTAAGAGTGACTTGGTTATGCAAAATAACTTTTGACATGAATTGAATATTAAAAGTGTTGCACAACACTTACATTCATGTGAAATATGCCTTTTGAAAGAAAATTTTAATGGTTAAAATTTTGAAAAATGATGAAATATTAGTTATCACGCTATGATCGGTTGACGGCTAGGCTCTACCAGTGGACCGGTGTATGACATAAGACCGATCGACCGTATGGATATCTTTCAAATTGCAAAACATGACATGATTGGTCGATCGCTTAGCCTGCCCAGTCGACCGGTATATACAAAAATCATGAATATATATAAAATTCAATCAGTCGACTCTTTTTTCTTTTACTTGACCGATGCCCTAGCTCTCCCTCTCTTTGTCTCTCCGCGACACCGCCACCGACTTTCCAGCTATTGCTATCGCTCTCTCTCCTTGCCACCTTCATCATCCCTCTATGACGCTGTCATTGACCTCCAGGATGCCGACTTTGCCCTCCATACTTGCCACCATCGCCACTGCCATCTCTCTCCCTTTTCACTCGCCGCAGTCATCGCCGTTTCCCCTCTCTCGTCCGCCATGCTCCTCTTTGTCCTCCAGCGGCCACTAGCTGACTCCTCCTTCCTTTCGAAGCCTCCTTCGACCACCGGAATAGCAGCCGACCAAGCCGGCTGGCATCGTTGTCCGACAACTTCATGTCCATAAATGTGGTTGACCCATCACAGGCGAAAGTGAACAATAACGACTATTTTTCAAAGAGAAGATTATGCAAGTTTTTTTTGAATGCAATCAACACTAGAAGAAACTTATAAAAGGAGTGTCAAAGCCTAAAAGAAGGTCCAAGCAAGAGAAAGCACTCCAAAGATTGCCAAGATTCAAAATACTTCTTGAATCAAACATTTGCAAATCACCCTTTTTCTCTTCCATATTCTAAGAGTGAGCATCATATGTAAAAGAGAGATTCAAAGGGAACTCTTGCAGTAAAATGGATGATAAGGATGGAACAGAAGATAAAAAAGATACTGTTGCACTGAAACTAGACCAAGTTACTAAAAATAATTGCATTGATTTTTATGAAGGCGAGAGTGGATGATATGTTGCTCGTCAGATATATATATTTAGTGTTGATAAGAAATGATGAAACATGTTGATCTTCATGTTATTAACATGTAATTGCATTTGAAGTTGAAAAAGAGGGGTGTGTAATGGAATCCCAAATGCTTGTTTAAGAGAAATCCATGCTTCGTGTGATGAAGCGAGTTTATCCACATGTGGTTGTAGTACTTCTTCTGAAAGAGGAAAGCATATTTGTATGATATAATTGAGAAGCATTTGGTCTTTGTGAATCCATTATGGATATATTTGTATTTGGAGTCGATTTGCCTTTAGGTGCAGAGGAAAGTATTTTAGCTAGTGGTGGAGGGATATTTTCATCTATTAGCTTTCTAGATCGAAGGGAAAGGAAGTGGATTTTTCACAATGAATAGATTGTTTGGTTTCAATTTCATGGACAAATATGTGTAACGTGGTTTATAGATAGAAACATTATAGTTAGTTTTATTGTTTTATGAGAAAAACTAATGGAAGAAGAGAAGAAAGGAGTGGATGCCATTGGTAAAGTATCTTGGTGAAGCTAGCCACTTGGCTACCATGACAATACAAATGTTTTGTATTTTTCTACACTTTCTTTCATATGTTACGTAATATAGTTATACATGTGTTGCCTTCACAGTTTCTTATAACAAAAGGTTGTGATCCTATTTATGCGGTATTGTTGGCCTTGAACTTTGTGAAGTAATTGGTCAAGTCTAGAGTGAGTCTTCAACATAGTAGTTCATGATGAATTTTGCTGATCTAATAATCTTGGTGCTATTTCTTAATCAATGAGAGTTAGGTTGGTTTAATAGATCCATAAGTAATTGAATTGGTTTTGCTCTCACATATTACACATTATGTGAACTCTTTATGCAATTCATCAGTCCCCACCCACATAAGTAGCATCTAATCAATTAATGGGTTAGGCCAAACATGCCTTATTGGATTGATCTGATCAGAGTCAAACCTTATCAATAATCGAATTCGAACAATCGACCAAGACAGGAACTGAATTGGACCATCCACTGGGATGAAGGGATAGGCTGAAGAATTGGTGGGCTATTTAATTTCTTTATCTTCAAAGAAAAGTAAATGAGAAATAATTTAGACATGATTTGAACCCTTTATCATTTAAACTAATTAATGTGTAGAAACCATCATGCTACACTTATTTGAATAATAAGATGTTGTTTATATTAACTGATTATTACTATAAGTCATTTCTCAAATTATTTTCTTTAGAAGATAATTTTTTTTTCAATATATTTCCTAAATGTAGAAAGTTAAATATAAAAATCAAGTCAATAATTAAAGTTAAAAAGTAAACAAATACATCTGTGTTTCTATTTAAGTTAATACTAATAGTTAAATTTGAAAATATGAATTTGTAAATTATAATTAAATATATTAAAATTGAATAACATATATTGACATTGGATTTATTATTTTTAACTAAAAAATTTAATCATTATTGCATATAATTATAATTTATTTTGTTTTTACTATTGTAGTATCAATTTGTCTAACCTTTGGAGTTAATTGATCTGACTAATCCGAAAAGGCTCTCACATAAGCATTACTCTTACTCTTATGTAACTCCAATTTTCCTTGTCGGATTTAAATGCCTAAACTGCCAAAAGCATCATAGAGGGCCGGAGAAGAAAAGGAGAGCAAAAGCTGCAAAGTTGTAAAAAGAATCAACACCAATTGAATTGATTTGTTGAGATTCACCAAAATTAATAATAGAATTCATTCTACAAACTTATGTTTTTTTAAGTCGTTTGTTTCACAAAATTAATATTTCGAACTCTATGAACTTTAATTTTGATAACATGTGAAATTAGATGTACTCACCAATTATTCTAACAATTTAAGTTATTAGAAAGAACAACATCATTATATTTATAACCCTAAAAAATTCATTTCACAAGCTGATATATCTTGATATTAATAAAATTCATTAATTATTTAATATTCATGGATATTTAATATGTGCAAATATATTATGATATATATTAATTATTTTATAATGATATTTTTCATATAAAACTTATGAGTATACATACAATTTTACAATACTATTTAGGGATGTTCAGTGTCTAGTCGAGTCTCGACCTGTCAAGTTTTATTAGATCGGGTCACCCTCTTCAGGAGTTGGATCGGATTCAACTTGATTCGATCGAATTAGATTTGATCGGGCGGGTTATCCGAGAATAAACTTTTTTTATTTAAAATTTTTGTATAAGATATAAGCTGAAAATTAAATAAAAATAAAAAGTTTTAAAAATTTATGTCTTCCGATCAATTTGGTCCGAAAAATTTTGACTCATACTCGACCCGATCCATGGTTGAGGTCGGGTCGATTGGATCATCGGATGTCCCCTAATATGACTATTTATAAAAATAAGTAAAATTAAATTTGGGAACTTCGATATGGAGCTTCGATTTCTAGTTCGTCACATCTGGTCTCTGATACTTTCGCGAATTTTCACACCTAGCTCTAATATACAAAATTGCCATAATGTCTCCCTAAATAATTTCATGATTTTCAATTTAGTTCATATGTCAAGTTCTATTAACTTTTTCATCAATTTTAACTTATTAAATGACTAATCAACCCTTCTCTAATATCTTCTAATATTTCAAAATTTAAAATAATACATATTCGCCAACTCGAAGCAAAGGGGGAGGGGGTTCGCCCCACTGCAATCTACAACGAGATCGCAAGAGGGTGACGCCCCCATCTTTCACTCGTCGTCGACGCGCACGAGGGGGCCTTTGGGGGTGACGCCCCACCTCATGCACGCTGACGATGAGCGAGAGGGGAGGGGTTCGACGAGCGAAAGAGTGTGTGGGGGGGGGGCATCGTGCGCTCCAGTGAGATTGAAAGGGGGGACCCCCTCCTTGCTTCCGCGTCGTCCCCCTGCGATTGCAGACGACGCTCGAGGGGGGGGGGGGGGGTGGTGGTGGTGGTGGGGTGACGCCCCCACCCCCCTTTGCATCGTCGGAGACGCGGAGCTAAGGGAGGAGGTCGTCGGGCGCGGACACGAACGCTTTCCTCAGCTCTCCTCCGATCTAGAACTCGCTTCCTGCGGCGAGGTCGGCATCGGGATGGAACCAACGTGAGCTCCTCATCGTTGACTACTGAGAATGGGGAACCATGAGAGGCGAACGATTCACTGTTGCCTGTTAAGAGGAAGAAGAAGAAGACTGACATCGGCTGACGCCACGAATGATGTTTCGGCGTCTCTCGAGGATTACTGAGTCTCTTCCAAATGGAGGTCGACGTGCGCTCTTCTTCGTCAGAGAGCCCTGTGCCGGAAGAGGTCGCCATGCGTCTTCGGAGAGCTGCACAAATTTTTTTTCTTTTTTTTTATATTTGTTATTTGATGTGTTTTGAATGGAGAGGTAATTTAATCTTTTTATAAATGAGAAAAGCAAAACCTAAAAAAAACTGTAGCGATGCGGAAAAATAAATTTGTACTTTAGGATTAGATGCAAAAAATCACGATAATTTAAAAAAAAATTATAAAAAAAATTTGATAATTTAAGATTAGGTGAAAAAAATTGATATCATTTTGAAGAATTTTAAAAAAATAATCCAAAAATATATGATAACAATAATGTTGATTATTATTTAAAAATCGTTCATCCGCGCACGCGTCGACCTTTGAACCCGAACGAACCTAAACGAGCAATTCCCTCTGTTCTGGTTCGGACCCAAACGTGTGGACCAAAATAATTCACAAGGCTTTGACGAGTTCTTCCTCCTCCAGCATTCATGGCGAAGCATCTAGAACCACCGAGTTAATCCGTCCAATCTCCATCGCACGGCTCGTGTTCGATCCTTCCCGCTTCGGAAACCTTCTAGAGGCTTCACCTCGTCTCCGCCTCTCACTTTTATTCTCCACCACTTCTATTCTCCACCACTTCTTCCTCACCGCTATTGAGCAAAAAGTGGAGCGTCGCGAGCCATCGGCGATCAGCGTTTCCTAATCTCCGGCGAAATCGATTGGATCGGCGTTGGGAGATTGTTGGCCGGGATCTCGTTGCCACTAGATCGATTCGTTGGAAGAGGAGGCCAATATGTTCGGACGGGCGCCGAAGAAGAGCGACAACACCAAGTACTACGAGATCCTCGGGGTGCCGAATACCGCCTCGCAGGATGATCTCAAGAAGGCTTACCGCAAGGCCGCCATCAAGAACCACCCCGACAAGGGCGGCGATCCGGAGAAGGTGAGGAAACAAAGCAACTTCTAGATCTCTTATACGATGGATTTAGGGTTCGCGAGGAACATGTAAAAAAGAGTTAATTGAGATTCATTGGAATGGGTTGTCAGTATGTTTTCTCGTCCTCCTACGTTTTTTTTTTCGTGCGCCTATTGCGATTTTCTTTTTTAATTGAGATAATACATAGAACCGGGTGCTCAAAGATGCGACGCTATCCATCCAAAAATTAGTCTTTTGTAAGGATCTACTTAGTTTTCATACGTAACGTAGTGTCTTTACCAGGTTCACGAAGTTAGATTGTTAGAATCTCCGGTTTTATTCTCTTCTTGATGAAGAGTATGGTGGAAATTATATACTTCTACGAGCCATGATCATATTATATTCGGGGCCGTTTGTGGTGCTGAAGTTTTGCGACCGCATTTCACTAGTTATATGGCGTTGCCTTATGATTATTTGATGCATTGGTGTGGAAATTAGTTACTTACTGTCAGTTTTTTTTATGGTTTAACAAGTGAGTTTCCTGTGAGATAAAACATTAGCGGCAATATCTTTTCATAATGAGGTGTTTGTATTCCGAAGAACATTGGTCTTTGAGATATTGGTTGTATGCTTCAGAGATGATGGGTTTAATAGAGTTGGGCTCTATCAGCTCCGTAACCTTTTCATAGCTGGGTTGTCTTCTGTGGTTCTCAATTCTCATCATTTGGTATGATAATGTTGTCGTTTCTGTTACCGTCAAGATTTGAAGCTAATGCATATTTTCCTTTCAGTTCAAGGAATTGGCCCAAGCTTATGAAGTCCTGAGCGATCCAGAGAAGCGTGATATCTATGATCAGTATGGCGAGGATGCTCTCAAGGAGGGGATGGGTGGTGGTGGAGGCCATGACCCGTTTGACATTTTCCAATCTTTCTTTGGTGGGAATCCTTTCGGCGGTAAGTCAGGACCCTTATTATTTAAACTCCTCCTTGAATTGATTTCCTGTCTCTTTGTCTTGTTTTGCTGTAATTGCACTACTTAAGGTTATGATGCTATGATCAATTTGCAGGTGGCGGAAGCAGCCGTGGAAGGAGGCAGAGGAGGGGTGAGGATGTTATACATCCTCTCAAAGTATCTTTGGAAGACTTGTATAATGGAACTTCAAAAAAGCTCTCTCTTTCTCGGAATATCTTGTGCCAGAAGTGTAAGGGGTGAGCCCATTCCTTTCAACTGACACATAGGTTTCTCCTGTATTTATTTGAAAATTCAATCTAACATTGTTTTGCAAATCATTCTGCAGTAAGGGATCTAAGTCTGGTGCTTCAATGAAATGTGCTGGTTGCCATGGTACAGGTATGAAGGTTTCAATTCGTCAATTGGGGCCTTCCATGATTCAGCAAATGCAGCATCCTTGTAATGAATGTACGGGGACTGGAGAAACCATTAATGAAAAAGACAGGTGCCCGCAGTGCAAAGGTG
The DNA here is from genome assembly GCA_030549335.1 of Pontederia crassipes. NCBI lineage: Eukaryota > Viridiplantae > Streptophyta > Magnoliopsida > Commelinales > Pontederiaceae > Pontederia > Pontederia crassipes. The sequence continues at coordinate 52,153,400 of CM060191.1, read as the reverse complement.
ATAAGGTTGTGCAGGACAAGAAGGTGCTGGAGGTTGTGGTTGAGAAGGGAATGCAGAACGGGCAGAAGATCACATTCCCAGGAGAAGCTGATGAGGCGGTGTGTGCCTTCTCCCTTATTCGTCAAATAACTTAGGCAAATTAGTTAATGATTACTGGAATGATTTAACTGTCTCATGGCTCATCACTAACATATTTGCTTGACGGCATTGGCGGAATCTTGCAGCCTGACACTGTTACAGGGGATATAGTCTTCGTCCTCCAACAGAAGGAGCATCCCAGGTTCAAGAGAAAGGGCGATGACCTTTTTGTTGAGCATACATTGTCACTAACTGAGGCGCTCTGTGGGTTCCAATTTGTTTTGACTCATTTGGATAACAGGCACCTGCTCATCAAGACAAACCCTGGTGAAGTTGTCAAGCCTGGTAAGCTCTTTCATTATATGCCTGTTTGTTTGTGGGCCAAATTTTTACATGGATTTCTAAGACATTTGATTCTGGTGCAGATCAATTCAAGGCGATAAACGATGAGGGCATGCCTATGTATCAGAGGCCTTTCATGAGGGGGAAGTTGTACATCCACTTCACTGTTGATTTCCCGGATTCCTTAACCTTGGATCAGTGCAAAGCTCTCGAGGCCATTCTCCCCTCAAAGCCTGCATCACAGCTAACAGATATGGAGTTGGATGAGTGCGAGGAAACAATCATGCATGACGTTAACATTGAGGAGGAGATGCGGAGAAAGCAAGCTCAAGCCCAGGAAGCTTACGAAGAGGATGAGGATGCTCATGGAGGTGCACAGAGAGTGCAGTGCGCTCAACAATAAATAGAAATTCCTTCCTGATTTACAGCGGTTGAACTGTCATCACCGTTTTAGTGTTTTCTTTTTGCTGCTGCTATTTGCTTTTGCCAAAGGGTGGGTTATCGACCTGATGCATTGGACTTGGTACTCAAAAGTTTTAAGTCTTAGATTGCGGACCTCTAATATGCATTTGCTGCTATTGACTTGGTACTTAATATTATTGACACCAATATGACGTGTCGTTTTTGCCGACTCTGGTTCCAGTGTTAGATCAGTTGTAACATAAAAACGAGAATATTTCTCGGTGGACGTCTTTTGTCGACCTTCTTTTATTGGTATTTGTTGCGTGGATTGACGACTTTACGACGTACTGGGTGGTTAAGTGGTGGAGGATTGGGCAATTTGGCAGTGGACAAGTTGAGGTTAGCCCAATTGTGCGAAATTGTCAACGCGGGGTTCTTGCTCCAATCAATGTTTTAAAAATCTCCAATCAATGTTTTAAAATCTCAGATCGAACATCCTGTTTGATATAAATCGGAACAGATGAAAAATTAGATAAAACGGTTGGACCATTCGGTCAATTCGATTTAATCTTTTTCACGCGTTGAGACTTGCGTAGAAATATAAAATTTTAAGGGTACATGTTGGAAAAAAAAATTACGGAAAGGAAGTTGAACCATGATGACGTCAACTCATCTTCCCCCTTCCACATGTCCCGAGAGTTTTTCTGGGTCGTTGGATTATCTTACTTATTAATATTTTTTAAGTATGATGATAATTTTATAATATACATTTTAGAAAAGTGCGCTTTCCTAATTTTTCTTTCACATCAGTCGCAAAGTTACTTTCCGAAATGATAGTATAGTAGAAGAGATCCGTTAGTTCTCTTCCAAAGCTTTGTAATCATTTTATTTATTCAACAAAGATTTTAAAGTTGTTCAAAAATCTAACATCGAGTTTCAAATATGGTGTGTCCAAGGTAGTCAAGATCGGGATCTTGCATAAGATCGGAGGGGGTCCGTAAGATCGAAGATCGTAAGATCGGATCGGAGATCGTAAGATCCTACCTATATATTAAAATAATAGTTTAATGTATAAAATTATGAAAAATAATATTTTTTTAAATAAATTTATAATATTTTAAATTATAAATAATGTTATCTTTAGTATTATCCTATTAAGACTTGTTACAAATGCATATATATACTATTTATATAATACTAATTTAATATAGATTGACAAAAAGTGGCAATAATATGATGAATATGAAATAACATTATATAATAACTTTTAATATATATATTTATAATAGATTTATTTCGTGCAAAAATATTTTTAAAATTCTAATTATAACCAATAACCTTTTTCTTAATTTTATTTATAAAAAAAATCATGTTGCACTTAGTGAATTTAAAAACCAAAATAAAAAATTGAAAAAAATTTTGGATTAGTAGGATCGGTAGGATCTTACGATCTTAACGATCTTACGATCTTGCTATTACGATCCTATCGATCCTACAAAAACGATCTCAAAGTTAAGATCGGGATCGCAGATCCTTGGTAGGATCGTAAACGATCAAGATCGCGATTTTGATAACCTTGGGTGTGACAATTCACAAAGCGCCCCAAGAGATCGAGCGTTTCATCTAGGTGTCCGTTTGTTCATAAACATCTCCATCGAAACGTCCGCTCGAGATCAAATGTCTCAAAAAATGTGCCATTAAGAAAATGGATAAGAAAGCTTCCGCAAAGCACTAAAAAAAGTACGTCTAGACGTTGCATAAGTCGGTCGAACGAAAATTGACCCATGATAAGTGGTATAAAGTAGTTCATCCTGCTCGGATCCGTGCGACGATGATTCACTTGTGTCATCGTGATGTGCCCTACACCTAGGTGCACTGGTACCATGGTCCTTGATTTGGACGTCAACTATGAATGCTTGGCAAGTTTCAATAGCGCATACCCAATCGTGCTCTGTAGTAAATTCCCCGTACACCCGTATCGTGTCAAGGAACGTCCGTCATGTACCATGATGACGGTCATGCGTTGCTCACTCGAGTAGATCACCACTTAGATATTCAGTCGAAAATTTTGAAGTGTCCCACTGCATTAAGAAGAGTGTCCTCATGCCAAGCCATGATGATCTTGCATTACTCATACCACAAGGTCACATTATGCAATCGCCCGTGTAATTCAAAGTACCCGTGTCACATTCAGGAATTGCCGTTGTGCATTACCATGACAATCTAGCGCTGCTTGGTATTTTGTGACGTCACATTATACAACATGAAACACACAATCGCTCCACGGTAGAAGTTGACTCAAGATTAAGAATCAAGGTTCATGATCCACTTCGACCACGGAACATTGTTCACAAGCATCTTGACATGCTGCCAGTCTAGGCTATCGCGTCAAGATGAGTTCCACAAATAGGGCAAAGCGTTGATTATTTGCAAACACTCAGGGATGAGCATCAGCCTTGCCTATCTCATCAAGTGTCATCCTGCAAGTGACGTAATGTCACCCATCGAGAGTTGGGACGAACCTGCTACATGCCAACACAATTCAACACATCAGTCCTAATGACCACTTTGGCAAATGGTATGAACGTCGAGCATTTGACGAACTTGGTATGTTACTATCAAGCGTTTCACTGCCAACCGAAGGAAGGCATGTCTTTCCTCTCGGCCAATGCCTCGAGTAATCGAAACAGCCTCCAAAGATTTAATAATCGAAACGGCCTCCAAGTCTCGAGTAATCTTCACGAGCATCCCCAACGAATGATGAAGACCCGAAACGTCTACTCTTTCACGAGAGTCAGCTGCCCAGTGGACAAGTATGTATCTCTGTCGACAGGCACAATGACATTACTTTATTCGAATTACGGATGGACAAGTATCAAAAGTGTATCATATTCATCGATGAGCAATATCGCCCCGTCCATGTCCAAAGGTGTTGCCGAAGCTTCAAAGAATGTCCTAGAATCGGAAGGCATATCCCAAGAATCCTACAAGATGTGGAAAACTCATGATAGCGATGCGATCGCGACAATGTGGAATGTGACAAGATTGATCCCATTGAAACATGGGACGAATGCAGATGGTAGTTCATCAACTATGTACGCCATAACAAGTTGAGACTGGAGGCCAAGATTGCATTGCTCAACATTAATTAGAAGGGCGTGTTGAAGAACGACGTGAGAGGTATCACCGAGCACCGCCTACAATGTTCTCAGGTGGATGAAGACACAAAGTTGACAATCTTCATCGAAGGGTTGAAGCTTTGGACTAGAACAAGTTGGGATGATAGGATAGCCCCAACCTCCGCTCGCTAGTCATCGTTGCCAAATCGCTCATGCTAGAGCAAGTGTCATACCACCATTGCCCTTGGGAAAGGGCAATGATGGGGAGAGAAGTTCAAGATGCAAGGAAAGAACCATACTATCAAGACAAAGGCAATGACCATCGACGTAGGAGGATTGATTGAACCAAAGTGAATGTGGAGCTCATGATAGCGACACGAAGCAGACAAGGTATAGAGTATCACATCAAAGAACCTTGTGCTGCCTTAAATCATCGAAATTTCAAATGACCATCAAGGGTGAGGTGGTTAATGACTCTACGTTGTTGCCATCTCAACATACAGACATTGAATTAAGTCCACAGTGTCCGTGGGAAGACTCTTGTCGCTCGCAATAGCGATCCAAAGCATCTGAAGCAGACAAGTTATAAATGATCCCAATTAAAGACATTTGTGCTATTTCAAGTTGTCGTAATCCCAAAATGATCATTAAGAGTGAGATGTTCCTATACTCTACATTCGACAGAAGGAAGACTCTATGTCGCAGCCCTCTGCAACATGAAGACATTGAGTAAAGTCATAGCTGAAAAATGATGAGACTCTCAATGTGTTCTATCATGACCTCGAAGCAACTCTTTCTCCAAGCCAATAATGAAGTCATTCAATAGTTGTTTCACCCCAAGAAGTCAAACCAAACAAGTCGACACTACGTAAGTCTAGAGAAGCTGAAGCCAATAGAGACTTGATGGACTGATAGTGGCTGATGAAGTTAGACCGCACAGATGACAGACTACACTGGTGCTGCACAAGTAATGACCCCGGATTGCATGAGGAGTTAGTAAGAGAAAAGGGAGGAGTCTTTAGTGAGTCCCGAAATGACACAAACATTCCTAGCACTGCATGACGCTGGAGAAGTAGAAGTCAAGGTAAGAAAGGCAAAATCCAACTAGACATGCAGAGTCAAGACTGAAGACGAAGATTTTGAATACTATCAAGACAAAGGCAGAGCCCATCGAAGCAGGAGGATTGAGTTCAACCACAGTGAACGTGGGGGAGACTCATTGCTCACGATAGCGGCTTGAAGCAGACAAAGTATAAAGTATTATATCAAAGAATCTTCTGCCACCTTAAATCATCAAAATTTCAAATGACCATCAAGGGTGAGGTGGTCGATAACTCTATGTTGCAGCCATGTACAACATAAAGACATTGAATCAAGTCCACAACATCCGTGGGAAGACTCTTGATGCTCACAATAGTGATCCAAAGCACCCGAAGCAGACAAGTTATAAATGATACCAATCAAAGAACTTTGTACTGCCTCAAGCCGTTGAAATCCCAAAATGACCATTAAGGTGATCCTATACTCTGCATTCGACGGAAGGAAGACTCTATGTCGCAACCCTCTGCAACATGGAGACATTGAGTCAAGTCATAGTTGGAAAATGATGAGATTCTCAACATGTTTTGTCATGATCTCGAAACAACCTCTTTCTCTGAGCCACTAATGAAATCATTTAAGAGTTGTTTCACTCCAAGAAGTTAAAGAGTCAAGACTGAAGACGAAGACCCTGAATACTATCAAGACAAATGCAAAGCCCATCGACGTAAGAGGATTGAGTTGAACCACAATGAACGTGGGCAAACTCATGCCCATGATAGTGACTCGAAGCAGACAAAGTATAGAGTATCATATCAAAGAACCTTGTGCTGCCTTAAATCATCGAAATTTCAAATGACCATCAAGGGTGATGTGGTTAATGACTCTACATTCATACCATCTACAACGTAGAGACATTGATTCAAGTCCATAGTGTCCGTGGGAAGATCTTGTCACTCGGAGTAGCCATCCAAAGTACCCGAAGCAGACAAGTTATAAATGATCCCAATCAAAGAACTTTGTGCTGCCTCAAGCTGTTGAAATCCCAAAATGACCATTAAGGGTGATCCTATACTCTGCATTCGATGGAATGAAGACTTTATTCGTAGCTCTCTGCAACATGGAGACATTGAGTCAAGTCCTAGCTAGAAAATGACGAGATTCTCAACGTGTTCTATCATGATCTCAAAAGCAACTCTTTCTCCGAGTCACTAATAAAGTCATTCAAGAGTTGTTTCACCCCAAGAAGCTAAGCCAAATAAGTTGACACTGCATAAGTTTAGAGAAGTTGAAGCCATCAGAGATTTGATGGACGAATCATTGCTTGATGATGTCAGACCGCACAGATGGGGTCTCCACTAGTGCTACACAAGTAATGACCCCAAATTGCACGAGGAATCAGTAAGCGACGCAGGCATGAGGGAGGAGTCCCCGGCGAGTCTCGAAATGGCGCGAACATTCTTGGCGCTGCATGATGCTAGTGAAGCAAAAGTCAAGGTAAACAAGATGAAATTCAACTAGACACGCAGATTCAAGACTAAAGACGAAGACCCTAAAGAAGTCCGGACAACGACGTTAGGGACGTCACCGACTTTGGTGGGAGAGAATGTCACAAGGCATTTTTCCATGACATGACACACAAATCTCCTTGGCATTAGTGCCGCTCAACTTAAAGCTCTCGGTCGCTCAACGTCGAATCATGAAACACATGCAAACGCCCCGCATTGTGTAATATTGCAGAGTACTAAGTTATTCTTACTTGGGGCATTATCTTGTAAGACCATCCTTATAAATGACCAAGTTACCCGTAGGGTACATCTTTTACATTTCTCATTTTGTAATAAGACTCATCTACTTACAGTACATGAGGGAGGAGTTTACTAGTGCCTTCCTGGCCCAGATGTATGTTATGTTTCATCATATATAATACAAGCAAGCTTTCCTTAATTTTAGTGTCTGGCCTTGAGCGTGGGTAGCAACCCACATCGGTGACCCTTCTCGGTACCTTGTGGTACCTCGGCTGCCCCTTCGAACTTTAAGTGCTCAAGCGTCTGCATTAGGGTCTCAACGCGCTAGTGTCACAGACCTATGATGAGTGGTCCAACACTCTTTGTCGTGTTTGTGATCAAATGCCTATAAGAACGACTCTCGACATAGTCGTCTCAACCATAAATCTTTCATTGCAAACTAAAAACAGGCTTGACTAGGTGCCCCTTCGCCAAGTCACCACACAAGGTCTCGTGTCTGAGAATGACTCATGACCCACACACCCAATGTAGAATGAAAATGTTTAATTTTTTCCTTTCTTAGATTATAAAGAGATATTAAGCTTGAAAATAAAGGGACACGTGAAATTCAGATTTGTGATCTTTTGACACTATGTTTAAACTCTTGTCAAAGAAATGTTTTTTCTATCTCTTTTTTTAGTTTTTGTGACATTTAAAATATTTTTGTTTTTATATTCCATTTCGCAATCCTCGTTCCCAATGAATAGAAATCATTCTTTGTCTAATATGCCCTTCGTAACTTCATTTTTTTAGTATGAGTATGGAATATTAATCATGTATCATCTTAGCTAGAGTGTTCATCATATCGGGTCGATCCGGTGAACAACTCGACCCCAATCCGAACAGAGGTTTGGGCTAGGTATGAATTAAAAAATCTCAACCTGATGTTGATCTAATCCGATGACCCAATTTTATTATTATTTTAATTTTTTTTATTAAATTGTAGTTCTAGACTTGATTTAAAATTTTTTAAAAATAAAATAAAGGCATTTTAATAATGAAAATAATGTTCAAATATTCAAAAAATATTTTTATATTTTTTATGATAAATAAAGTAATATATTTTATATTGAAATAATATAGAAAATAAGAAAAAAGAAAAAAAAAGAGTGGTTGAGTAACCCGACTACCTGAACTCGACTTGGTTTGGATCGGGTTGGATCGAATTTTCAATTCATAAGAGGCTTGACCCGACCCAACCCAACTTGACCAAATTTGGTCGCGTCAAACCGGGTTGAATTTGTTCACGGATCATGATCCACGAACATCACAATTCATTGAACATCATATAGTAGATTCCATGAGTATTTTTCTTAAAAAATAAATGAAACGTGTCACCAAGAAATTTCTCTTTTTAAAAAGGAAATATTATTACAGTTAAGTGACTCCCTGTGTACAAAAGATGGACGATTCCAGGAGATGAGTTATCATCCCAAAAAACAATCACAATGGATTACAATAGCCATAGTAATAAGATGATCCGCAATGTGATTAGATTCGCGAAAAATCTCGAATCCTAGTATATGTTCCATAAGTTTCCAAATATCCATTATCAACCCTTTGATGTGCCAAGGATATGTCATCTCTTGCCCAATAATTTGAATGAGGACATTGGAGGCAAATTGCACTTGTAGCTTGTTGAGGCAACACTAGAGTGGCCTAGAAGGCTCGGTCATAGAAGACCGTCTGGGATGGGAAGTGAATAATTGCCGAGGGAGATGAACTGGTAGATGACAAATTCAAAGAAGGAAGGGAAGGAGCCTCAAGCGCATGGGCATCAACATAGACATGATGTGCTGGCCAGTGAGTACCTTTGACAACAGAACATTGATGATTACATGTTTTAATATAAAAAATATATTATTACGAAGATCCCAGAGACCATGTAAAGATAGAGCAATCAACGAGATTAGGGTACCCAGCGGCGGAGTCAGAAATACTTTCACTGAGTTCACCATTTATAATTAATTCGATTTCATTTAGTAGGATGTGATGAGTCATTTTAAGCATTATCATTATCATTTCCTTTTCCCCTTTGTTGATCATCCAATTGATCTTTTTAAGGCAAGATTGCCAAATTCAAATTTTTACCTAAACTCATTTTAAGGAGGTAGACTCGTATCGTAAGTTCTATAACTCGTATCGTATCCCAGAGACTCATTTTAAAGACTATAATAACATGAATAATTAATAAATTGAAATTTATAAATTATAAACACATAAAAGTTTCACTTACACATTTTCTTTAAGTAATGTTATTTTTTATCCTCACTCATTATCACCATTTTAAATATTTTAGTGTTATAATATACATATTCAACATAGTATTTAATGTTAAATACTATGGTTTAAAGAATGAAGTTTTAAAAGAATATTATTGGGAATAAATATTATTATACAAGTAGTTTTGAACTGTAATGTTATATTATTCAAGTAGTTTATCCTATCATATTTTAGCTTATTATATTAGACTAGTGTGAAGCCCGCACCATGTGTGAGTAGGGTGCACATAAAATGTGTCTTTATTATTTTATATTTATATTTAATTGAAATTTTATATATATATATATATATATATATATATATATATATATATATTAATGTAACTCATTTGTGGCTATTTCGTTCAAAAAAGCATATAGAATAAAGTCTTCAAATGTAGAAGAAATAATCAAATATAAAATGAGAAGAAGTAACTTCACAATTAGAAAAATAGAAAATATCTATATTATAAAATGATAATCTTTATCCTCATGTATCATTTTATAAGTCAAATATCTTCTTAGAATATTTATCTTTAAGAACCTATTATTGTTATTAATCTAATTCAGCTAGGTGATATAAACGAAAAGGGAACAATTCTAACACAGACATAATTAAATACATAACCTTAAATTTCGAAACAATTAAAATACATGATTAAGTTTATTAACTTAATTTTAATACACACATTTACTAATTTAAGGATAAATACATAGACTTACTGACTCTAGGACCTTTCAATATTAAGCATGTCACGATATATATAGAAAATTAATTTGACAAAAATCATTTTTATTTATTTTCTTATGAGAAATATAGACTATGTTTATATTTATATAATTTGAAAGGATAATATTCATAAAACAAAAGAAAATTATTATTTATTTTGTAAGAATCGAAATAATTTATAATTTTAAATGTATACATAATACAAATGCCTTATATAATGTTATCATTAATATATTAACATTTCTCTCTTTTTCTAAAACATTGATTCTATTTTATTATTAAAATTTTATACCCGAGATATGTTTATATTCTGTAAAGCACAAAGTTAAAATAGGAATAATTTAATAAAACAACGAAATAAAATTACTATTCATTTGGAAACGTGCATTTTCTTGTAGTGGTAAGGCATATTTTTTTTCTTATTTTATTTATTTATTTATTCTATATAAGACTGCAATATTAATTTGTTAACATTGATTAATCCATGTACAATGGATTAAGAAACCCATTATTATTTTTTTGATAGATAATACATAGCATAATACTTAAAATAGAAAAAAGGCTTGAAAGTTAAGTAAATGTGATCATTCTTGTTTGTCTTTCTCTTTTTTATAGTTCTTGATCTTCCTATTTTAAAATTAACAATACTATTTTACAAAAGAAATTAACAATATGATTTGTTAGTTATGAAATTTTATATCATGAACAAAATGATTTAGTTGCTAATTGTTTTAGGTTGCAGAATTTGTTGTTATGTTTATTGCTACATTATTAGGAATTTCATAAATATTTAATTTATAGTTGACTGATTAATTGATTATATTCTTTTATTCACCCTTCTTCTATACATTTATATGGATAATAAATATGACATTTTCTAAATTATTTTACTATTCTAAAGGATATCACTTTTATTATAGATGAAAGATACTTTTTTTTTCGTTTTCAAATTTAAATTTCTAATTAGCTTTTTTAAACCTCTTAGAAATAGTTTTGAAAATGATATTAAAAAATTATAACTTATTTTTTTTAATTTAATTTGTTGAAGGGGTGGGAGTGGGGTGGGGGTGGTGGGGGGGGGGGGGGGGGGGTGGGTGGGTTGTTTTGAGCAATTTTTCAAAAGATTATAAATCATTTCTAAACTACTCTTAAATGATAACCACTATAGGATGCTATATTAGTTTGTTCTTTTTATTTCAAATAAAGTATACATCTGAATCTATATAAAAGCAGAGGTCGAAAGTGCTACGTGTCGAGCTCTCATAAATTGAATATATCAAATGATAATATTTTCATTATATAAACATGGATACTTAAAAGTTGGTTATTAAAATATACAATGTTATTTATTTATAATTTCATATATTTGTAACTATAAATAGAGGGACTTCCACTCAACACCTTTTTTCAAGGCAACGAATATGTGCAAACTTACAATCATAGGTCCGTGCATGACAAAAAATTACTTATATATAATTTCTTTCTCTCCAAAAAATAATGTTGTAGGAAAAATTATTTATATGTAATTTATTTTGTTTAAGAAAAAATGTTAAATGACATGAGGGGTTTTCAATTTTTATTTACGTACTCGACGCCCTCTTTGAAGGTAAGAGTACGTGCGGACCAAAATATTATGTCATGATATGAAGTTGGAGTTAACAACATGCATTTCATATTTATATGTATGTATGTATGTATAAGCACATGTTAACGAAATTATTCAACTAATATAAATTAAACATTTTTTCTATAACCAATAATATATGAAATAAATGATATATTTTTTTGTGTTATTTATAATCATATATTATTTCCACTAATAATTTTTAGTTGTATATAATTATTTTTTGTTGTTATCATGTTATTATTATCTCAAGGAGATAAAAGATTTATGTATATCAAATATTTTATATTGGATAGTTTTTTTATAACCCAATATAGGATATGTAATGAACTAATAATAAAATAATAAACCAAACTTAATCATTATTTATTATTATTAATAGTTTGTTAATTTATTATTATATGTATATCTATACGTCATAGTTCTGTATAATCACCTAATAACAAAATAGTAAAAAAAAGTTAATCATTTTGTTATTACTATTAATAGTTAATTTATTATTATATGTATATAAAAAAATATTGTGTTAATAATATTCATAAACATATATTATTTCTATTAGTAAGTTTTAGTTGTATATAGTTATTTTTTATTGTTATAATATTGTTATTCTATGAAGGAGATATAATCCTTATCTATATCAATCATTTAACAACTACTATTCTTTAGCATTTTAGTACTATTAGATAGTTTATTATAAACCAATATAAGATATATAACAAACTAATAACAAAAAAATCAATCAAACTTAATCATTATGTTATTATTATTAACAATACGTTAATTTGTTATATGTATGTTTATATGACGTACTTCACTGTTATAGTCAATCAAGCTTAATAGTTTTAGTTGTATATAGTTATTTATACTTAATCACCTAATAACAAAATAGTTAATCAAACTTAATAATTTTGTTATTATTATTACCAATTTGTTAATTTATTATAATATGTATATCTATATGTTTGTTTACATATATATATTTTTGTGTTAATAATATTTATAATAATATATTATTTCTATTAATAAGTTATAGTTATATATAGCTATTTTTTATCGGGTTGTTATTCTATCATTGAAATAGAAGATCAATCGTTTAATAACTCTATTTTGTAATCATTTTATTTTTATTGTATAGTTTGTTATAAATCGATATAAGATACACAATCAGTTAAAAACAAAATATTCAACCAAAGTTGGTCATTTTGATATTATTATTAATAGTTTATTAATTGATTAAGATATTAAATTAATGAGATATAATGAGAAATTTAAAAAATTAGGTTCTCATATATATATATATATATATATATATATATATATATATATATATCTCGAGTTTCAAACTTGCATCTCCCTGTCCTAATGATGATATTTTTTTTGGTGATATAATGATGATGATGATGATATTTATTGGTGATTAATATAAATATCATTAGTTTTTCAAATATATTATTATGATAATTTATATCTACATCTTATATATAAACAAATGTTAAGATATGAATAAAATTTGATACATATTTTTTGTTGGAATTGTTAAGCATAGAATGATGATATTAAAATTTAGGTATGAAAAATATATAATTTTGTTTATTTAGATTTTAAGTTATAAGTTTATAACTATTCTAAATTTTAATAATATACATTCTAATTTAATTTCACATTTTATATTCGTCGCATGAAAACAATTAAATAGATCTATAAAAGAAACCATATGCAATTGATTAGGTTGATTCATAATAAAAATATTTTATTGATGATTAATAATATTATATGTATACTATTAAAAAAAAGGATAGATGATGATACATTCCACTCCCTCACAATCTTTTCTTTTGGAATTAGTTTTGATATTATGAATAATGAAGCACTTAATTGGTTCAAAATTAATCATAACTTGAATAAGGTTAATTGGAGTTGTTTAATTTATTTCCACTTTTAAAGTTTATAATATGTAAAGAGATGGAATAAACTATAAAAAAGTATGGATTTACAAATATGCTAGTTATTTATTTATATTAAGTCAATCAATATCAATAATTAGAACTTAAGTCAGAGACACGTGATTGATAATAAAATAAAAAATAATAAGTTTTAATACTGAGGTATATGTAAGCTAAATATAATGTTTATATTTTATATCTGTATTATATTATAAGTAACAAAAAATATTCACATATTGTAATATATATTTCATATCTTTTTTGAATGATGCATAAAAAGATAAACATACATATTATAATATGAATTAAATTAGGGTGCAATCACAATTTGAGATTGCACATTCTAGGCCGTCAACACAATCAATATGAATAATTAGATAAAAAATTTTAGTCCCACATTCAAAATTGGTTAAAATCTTAAAAAATAGTTTATAAAGGAGAATGCATATGTAATGTACGAATTTGGTTAAGAATTATTAATGATTAATTTAATGATAATATTAAAATAAGTTTTAATCAATTATTTGTTTTAACTATTAAAATGAATGTTAGCAACATTAAATATATAATTTTAGTCGTGTTAAGATAATGAAGTAACATATTATATTAAAAAATATTTTTAATGTATTCTTAAATAAAATATTATATATATATCTACGTAATTATATATATATATATATATATATATATATATATTAAGGAGATATAATTAGATTTATTAAATGAAAGAGTAGGGAAGCTTATTCAAAATGAAATGAATTTGGTCTACACATGAGTATTTTTTATATAAAAATGTTAAAATAAACTATAATATTTTATTTATGTTGATTATTATACTAAAAGTTTTACCACTTTTGATGTATATTTTTTATTAAATTACCATAATAAATCATAATGGACTAAAATCAATAATTGTATATTATTATTAAATATTATATCATAAAATAATTATATTTATAACAGTATTAAATTATTTTTGTACAAATATCATTAAAGTTCAAGGTAAAATATGCTACATAGAACTCCCTCATGAATCCATCTATTATACTTATAAGATACAAAAAAGGTAATAATTATTTATTTTCAAAATTTTCATTGACCATATTTAAAAAAATTATAAAATCGAAGACACTGAAAAAAATGTTATCAATTTTAGATATACTTAAATATAAGTAGATAAAGAATATATAAAAATTTTATAAATAAAATATTAAAATAAATAATTATATTTATTATTAGAATTTTTAATTATATTTTAATAATGATAATGCCGAGCCCTGTGCATCGCACGGGCATTATACTTGTATAATGTAAAATATCAATTTTTTTAACAAATATGCATCCATCTTATTTTTCCTATATATAAATAATTGAAAGAAAAATATTTTAACTTAAAGGCTGAACGTAAGATAGATGATTTTAACATATTTAACAGATAAATTTGTACAAGTAAAATAGTTATGACACCTAAAATTTGTGATCTATTAATATTTTAGTTTGATATATAGTATTAATTAATCTTACTTCTAATAATTTAGAAACATGTTAAGTTTTACTAAAATATTGCATTTATGGAGTTAACTAATTTTAAACATATGGTTAACATTTCCATACGTCAATGTATAATTATATAAATTATTGTGATTGCTATTTTATTATTGGTTTATCATTTATTAAAAATTATATTGAAAAAGAAAAGTAAGTGCTCAAGGCAGTTTAAAAAATTAGTTTCAACCATAGGTTAAAATTTTAATATATCTTCAAAGTCATAATACACTGCATTATTCTTTTATGTACTACATCAACAATAATCTCATTGACAATACTCAAGTAGTCATAGAAAAATTATCAAATAAACTTAACCACTCATAACATTTGTCGTAAAAAGTATATAAAAAGAAAATAAAAAATCTTAGCACTATCAAAATTGGTAGAGAAAATGAAGGGCATGAGAAAAATGTGAAAGTGTATTTACATGTCATTTGTGAAAGTGTATTTTTAATATGGAGATAAAAATCTAATAATACTCTAAGTAGTAAGAAAATAAAAGTTTGAAATGTATTTCAAAATTTAATGAGCTTCTACCTTTCAGAAGATTTAAAAATAAAAGGAATGTAAATTAATGGAAGGCAAAGTAGGCATTGATAATACATTAATTTATGTAAAAAATAAATAGGTGCATATGTATATATACTAAAAAGAAAGAAGAAAGAAACTTAAATAATATAAGAATGTTGAAACAGTTGCTAATTGGAAGTTCTAATTAGCCATTCATATGATAAATTATATTTTAATTGGTTAGTTAGTTAACTAACGTTTTTATTTCATTTAGTTATATTCTAATTATTTAGAATCACAAAAAAATAATTAAAATATTGTTTCAAAATTATTATGAAATTAATTAACTGCAATATTTCCATGTACCAATTATATTCTTACATAACTTAATACTTAAAAAAATATATCATTTTGACAATATAGTTGCTAATTTATAAGAAAATATTGCAGCTATATTTATTGGATGGCTATGGATATTTATTATCCACTGCTCCAATTAAATTATAGTTAAAAAAACTTATATCCAATTATCATAATTAATTATTTAAAAATTTTATATCCAATTATCATAATTTATTATCAATTTTCAATATTTTAACATATGGCACTCCGTACAATGCACCAAATGTCATTCTCTGTATTTTTAATATATAGATATAAAATATATTTTGCATTTTACGATGGTTGCTAAGCGAAAAGGGTTGCTGAACAAATAGATTATCGGGTAGTATATATAAAAGTATAGACATTTGCTAATTAATTGTGTTTGTTACTAATTAATCATCTAGTGTCATACAATTAAATAGAACTTCGCAACAATGGGTCAATACTCTACGCAGAGCATAATATAAATCAATGTGTCGTGAACAATAATTATGAGTCAATATGTGCGTGAATCTATGATCTTTATAGTTGATTCGTCGGTTTTAATGTACTTGGAACATTTTTTTACTTGCTACTTGTACTATGAATAGCTTTGATTTGAAACCTAGTAAGCTACTATTTCAAAAATGCCTTTACCTTTTTCAATAAATCGACAATGTTGTTTCTTATGTCCCACTTGACCACATTTAAATATGTCAAAATAAGTTCTAAAACACTTTGTGAAGCAAGACAAATGTGTATATGCAGATGCACATCACCTATAAAGAGCGAGATACGACCAAAGGTGGAGGGTGAAAGTGAGAAGGTCCTATGGCAATTCTATTTATGTCATGGAAATGCCATAAATCAACTATAATTATTCTCAGATTTTATGTGGTTCATACTTAGGGGCTTTATTTCCACGTGTCATTTCACCCTTTGAATTCATTTTTTAGTTGTCACAATGAATGCATATTCTTTTTTCATACATCATTGATTTCTTGATAACGAGTTTGGAATGAGGTAAAAAAAAGTTTCTAATGCACTGTATATTTATAATATATCTCCTAATTAATACCAATTCCTTCATAACCTTTTACATGTTAAAAGAGAATGAACAAAGCCATTACCCAAAAAAGGAGAATGAAGCTAACTCTAACGGACATTTCTCTAAAGCTAGTCTTTGCATATTATTAGGTAGCGTTCTATTAAATTACATGAACCCACCAGATTATTCTCTCCACTTGAAATAAATAATGAACAATTTAGGTTGTCTAAAGAATCCACATTGGTTATAAGTGATAATGTAGATTGTCACCTGAATGACAATTAAATCTTTTAAATTTAATTTTTGGCATTTGTCATTTGAAATTTTACTTAAACAAATTATAAAAGCAATCAAATAAATTTCATATGTTAATAATATTACTATTACGAAGCACTTGTTCATTGCTCTTGGATAATTAAGAACTGTATGCAAGATATTTGACTCTACATTTCCTATTTGAATTATTTTTGGTTAATCAAAATGCAGGAATCATCTGGCCTTCTAGTTATGTTATATCAAGACAATCTTGGACTTTATGTTATTAAATAACATTTGTTGTAATATATAATCCAAAATTTTGGGCCAAAGGTAATGTAAATTCTATATAAAGAATTGACAACTCTATTAATTCTCCAAAAACCTAACCATCAACCCCTCTTATCTCTTTTTTTTTTCTCCACCAAGAAAAGCCTAGGGCTAGGAGATATAGAGCCATATTCTTCATGGTGACTATGTTTTAAGATCAACAAAGAGAAGATCAATGTTTCTACAAAAAGGACAAGAAGACCTATAGACTTCTAGATGATGAAAATGATACAAGATGATTAGGAAAATGGGTTTTAGATATAAAACCTAAAGATATGCAAAAAGGATCCAAACCCCTCTCTCTCCTTTCAATGATGTTTTTGGTTTGATTAAGAGTTTTATAAACACTTTATTCTTGATAGAGATTTTGATTGAGGGTTGGATAAATGAGAGTTGCATGAATGATTGCTTCAGAATTTATGTTGCATAATTTATTAAATTTGTGGTTGATTTTAGTAATTATTTTGATACATTTTACTTATAAAAAAATTACAAATAATTTATGGATGGAAAATCCTCAAAATCTAGTTTCCACTGAAATTTGTCTCATTCGATTTGAAGATGTATACAAATAGTTATAATCCAAAAATAAGACTACTATCATGCTGCCTCGGGTAATAGCGAGATGAATTCGTATAATCTATTTTAATTTAAAAATATTGAATTAGGGTTTGAAATATATGCACAAGTTAAAAGTTTGTATTATTGTTTGTGACAATTGGAATAATATGAAAAGAATAAGTATAGATCAAATTATTAATATTTTAGTGTCCGTTGCCGTATTACTATGTAAAGAATATATCTCAGTAGTTGTATGAATTTCTGGGATTAAATGCCAAAATGATAAAATCCATGAATTTTATATATGATTCCTATAAAAGTATAGTTTGTAGAAAAATTAGAATCAATCAAAATTTATTGAGATATAATTTTTTTTATTGATGATATGTCAGAATTGTTAAATAAGGAAGGTTGACATTATTATTTATGTCAACAATTGCTATGTTAATATTATGCATTTTCTTTATGTATATATATATATATATATATATATATGTTTCTAATACATTTATTTGTTGATGTATAATGCTTCATAGCTTTTATATATGATGCTATTTATGATACATTGATTAATGTGTTGACGATCACTTAGACAACATTTAGATATGATCAGTCATAATTAGGCTAAAATATAAAAACTGATTGATGTATTGCAAAGCATACTGTGCCTAAAGTTGAAAAATGTCCTTCTCGCTCGTCAGTTGAGATCAAAATTCCGCACCTATATATGTATTTTAAGGGGACTTAAGCCTACGAAGTAAAGTTCTACATTTGTACATATGCTTCACAGGAAAAAAAATCTCTCATCAGAAAGTGTGTGTATCCCATAGAATAAAGTCCCTCACTATTATGGTGTGTGTATTTCTTGGAATAAAGTCTCTCACTATTATGATGTGCATGTTATCAAGGATGTGGCCTAGCTAGCTAATGTGATGATGTTGGCATGATTCTTCAACTATGTTAAGATCAAAGATGTTATAAGATAAAGTAAAAATGAAAGTAAAGTTTAACTTTAAAGTATCTTATAATAAAGAAAGTTAAGATGACGATAGAAAGTAAAGTCATACACTTATGTATGTACTTCAAGGGGACCTAAGCCTGAGAAGTAAAGTCCTACATCTGTGCATGTATTTTCTAAAGAACAATGTCCCTAAAGATGACTAAGAATAAAGTCTCTCATTATTATAATATATGTGTTCCTAGGTATGACTTATAATATGGAATGAAAATCAAGTTGATATTATGTGATAAATATGAAGGATGAAGATGACATGTGAAGGATCACATAATAAAGAAGGAAAAATAATGAAAGAAGATCCAAATGATTATAAAGCAACCCCGAGAAAATGTAAAGTATGAAAGAAGCCAAGAAGTAAGTAATAATCAAGGAGTTATAAAGGAACTCCTGGGATGTACATGACAACGAAAAATGAAATGTTATGTCATGATTATTTATGAATGATATGGATGTATATTTCTACTGCATGATATTTGCAGATGATGAATATGAAATTAAGCATGCATGACATTATGTTTATGTTCATGAATGTTATATGAAGAATGAATGTAAGTATGATGTAATATAAGGTTCATGATACATTTCATGACATGCATGTTCATATGTATTGTTATTATGATGATGATGCATCGCATGTAGTATCATGTAATATGATATGATGGCATGCATGACCTTTACATAATTTAACTGAGAAATTCTACACCCTAGATCTGTGCAGATAACCAAGATTAAGTAATAGATGTCAGCTCAAACTCATGTCGAAGTGTTGCACATGCTTAGGTTTAAATGAGTTCTATAGTTCTATTTAAATATTGAGGTTAATGATGTAATGAAATTTTAGGCATTTAACATTTTCTGAAGTATTAATTATGATATGATTAATAGAAAGTTTTATTTGTTATGATGTTTTTTAAAAAAATTTAAGTATTTCGTTATTAAATAATGTATGACGAACGAGTTAACGGCACGAAATTTTTTTAAATGCCCAAAACTTTTAGAGATATTTTCGGATTTGTTGTTAGTCAATAGGGGAAAAAAAATAAAACCAACAACCTATTAAAGTTCCTTATCGTTGACCTTGAATGAACTTCGAAAATGTGGCACAAACTTTAACTTCATGGCTCGCTCCTAATTAATTCGATTTTCTTATGTTTGAGTATATCCCATGAAGAAGGTCAGCTAAGGATCCACCAACTGCATGGAACAAGTTTTGGTAACCAAACGATAAATTAATAGGAACAAAAATACAACAAAAAGGAAAGAAAAGCACCTTCTCTAGCTATATATAGTGTTAAAGTTTCCGGATGTTTTCTCAAAACTTGCATCACTAATTATTGATTCAAAGAAGAAGACTTTGCGACCTTCGGAGACCTCGATCATTAGGAGCTATATAATTCTTAACACAAGCACAGTGATCGATATTTTGAGACTTTGAGGGACAAAGCGGACAATAATTAAAGAAAAAAAAGGGAAAGTGAAAGCAACTACTGAGTTGTACAAATGCCTCAAACGACCCTAACTTGTATAAAAAACACAAATGCTGCTTAGCTGGTAGCTATCAAATGTGCATATATTGATGGCATATTATCGTGTAAAGACTATGATCGCACTGTATAATCACATATATGTAATTGAACGGTCCTATATATATATATATATATATATATATATATATGGAGAGAGAGAGAGAGAGAGAGCGTGTAATTATTGTTTTCATGCATAGATCCGGAGAGTAGCACTTAGATAATCATAGAAGCATTGACCTCGCCAATAGCTTCCACACCTCAACTTGCTCCCTTTGATTTTATTCTATTTGTTTATGATACATCCCAAAACCTTGCTACGTCTCCACATTCGATCCGCTTGATTCCTATAAAAATTTACACAAATGAGATTATATATAGAACACTTTGACATCATTAAGTTTATCATCATTTCCTGGAAAACAAAAAAAAAGGTCAAAGGTAATAAAAGGACAAAAATATTGCGACCATCAAATTATATTACGAAATAAATAAAAAGAGTTGGACCATGTTTTTCAAACAATTCAGTAATCATATTTATGACCCAACGCACTCTTTAATTAATAAGTTAATAAATTATCAAAGCATCGATTAAACGAGATAAATATGCGTCGAATGTGACGCCTCTCTCTCTCCCTCCCTCTCTCTCTCTCTCTCTCTCTCTCTCTCTCTCTCTCTCTCTCTCTCTCTCTCTCTCTCTCTCTCTCTCTCTCTCTCTCTCTCTCTCTCTCTCTCTCTCTCTCTCTCTCTCTCTCTCTCTCTGCCCCCTCTTCACGCTTCTTTCATTCTCTCTCCTCTTCCTGCTTCCGTCGACCTTGTTGTGGTTGGTTGACGTCGTCGAACCAACGCTTTTGGTCAGATGTCAACTCTCTAGGGAAAGAAAAGAAACAAAGCGCCTTCCTCCATTTCTCCATCATTGCACCGCACCGCCATCACCCGATCGAATCCACTGCTGCTCTCTGAAACCTGCAGCAGAAAGAAGAGAATTAAGGCGAAGCAACCACCGCCCGCCTCCATACCAGCGAGTGAACCTTCGGATGAGGGCCACCAACACCACAGACGCCCTCACCGGCGGCATGTTCAGCTCCAACCGCATCGGCGGCTTTGGCTACGGCATCGGCGTCTCCGTCGGCATACTCCTCCTGATCACCACCATCACGCTCACCTCCTACTTCTGCACCAGGGCGAGCACCACGTCGCCACCGCTGCCGCCACCCGCCTCCCCGCGTGTCAGGAGCGCGGCCGACGACGAGGCCGTGACGGTCAACGTGGAGCCCGGGCTCGACGAGGCCACCCTGAAGAGCTACCCGAAGGTGCTCTACTCCAAAGTCAGGAAGCTCCACGAGGAGAGGGGCGAGGCCACGTCCTGCTCCATATGCCTGGGCGACTACAAGAGCAACGACGTGCTCAGGGTGCTGCCAGACTGCAAACACCTTTTCCACATGAGGTGCGTCGACTCCTGGCTCCAGCTGCGTCCGACGTGCCCGCTCTGCCGCACGTCGCCGCTTCCGAGCCCCCTCCCGACGCCGCTGGCGGAGGTTGTGCCGCTGGCGATGGCGTCGTGACATTGGAAATTGTCGGTACATAGTCGAGGTGGAATGTTTCAAACAAGATGACATCCGTCGGATTCGAATGTTTGGGCTTTGCAGGTTTAGACATGAAAAATCTTTAATTCCCATATAACTAGAAACCGAACCGTCAGATTGTTCACTGACATTGTTGGATCCTGTTAAGTGCCGTCCATTTGTTTTGTGGATTCAGGCAGATGCATCCCGATTGGTTCAGTTTTCTCATGCTTGTGACCAAATCCAGGCATCCATCGTATTCTAAATTGAAACAGCGTAGATAAAACTAGTTAAGCATAATCTCCAACTCCAAGATTTATCCCACAACATTCACTGCTAACTTTTGCCTCTCTTTCCGAAATTGATGCACTTATCTAATTGTTCGAAACACTTGATTCGCGTCGTCAAAGAGAAATCTAATTATTTTGTGCACTGTACAGATGAATGAGAGTTTCTGGAACTACGGCTATCTCTGTAATTCATTTTCTCTTTTATAATCTCATCACTCATCAAGATATCCAGATATCCTTTACATTATGATGAGGCAGCATGAACTTTCCATTTCCTTGGTTTTATCATTGTTGATTCTACTTGGTTTTATAATTGTTGATTTTGCTTGTTGATAATGCTTTGAATAAACCTTCTGTGGTTCCTTATGTAGTCATACGCTTCAGCAGAATTTTTTTACGAGGTCTCGCTGTTCGGTCAGCGAGCCTGTTGGGGTCAAGGGAGGATTCAGGGGATCCCCTACGGGGTTGCAAGGGAGTGGAGCCCTCTGAGCGAAAAAAATTAAAGGTATTCTGTATGTGATTCAGAGCTGATTTATTTTCTTATCACGAGATAGGTGTCTTATTTTCGAGAGGATTAATTTAGAGTCTCAGTCCGTATGTAATTCTTATTATCTGTCAAAGGGAGTACCTATATAAACTCTCTATGAGTCCAGATAAAGACTCATTCTTGTAATCATCGTTATTCTATAACAAAGAGAGCTGCCACCGTTTTTTCTTGTGTGTTTGTGCGATCTTTCTCTTCCTCTTTTCGTAACTCTTGCTCTTTCTAGAGCTGGAAGCTTGTCTGGCTTAAACTTTTTAATTTTACTGCAGAACATGCTAGTGAACAAGAAAGTCACAGTTGATAAAAGGTTTATGGCTTCCTCAAAGAAAATATCCGATGAGACTGTACGATTATCTGATGACATGCAAGCTGAGTTCTGATTCAAGTTTCATGATCAGTAAATCCTTGAATTGTGTTTCTTTGATAAGGAGCAATATCTTTACGTTAACAATTTCAGATACTAATCTATTACTATCAGTGGGAAGTTGTCTGTTTAGATGTCTTTGTGTCTGCTTTTTTCTTTGAAGCCATTTCCTTGAGGTGAAACTATATATATTGGCAAGAACAACAGCTACATCAACAGCAATCTATACCTTGGTGTTCCAACATTTTATTGGTACCCTAAGTGGATTTGTCAGCAATCATCACAAAGACGTTTTGGTTTCTGATACATCACGCTTTTGCAACAATTTCAGATTGGAGGTTACTCTTTTGTTTATCTAAAATATTATTATCCTAAAATCCCACGGTTGAGAATGCCTGAGTGATGGAACAGTTATTTTTTCCTGTTCATTTCAACCAACCCCTCACTTCCCACTACTCCATCTCATCAATAACGGGTCACATACTGCATCACTAATTAACAATTTTGGTTTCCTTATCTGGATTTGGCTACAACGGCAAAAGAAGATGGAGGCCATGAGGAGATCTTTCATGCTTCAGCTCCAACTAGCCGCAGTTTTCATCTTTTGCGTTAGCTTTTTGTGTGCCAATGAACACGTCATAGCCAATTCGATATGGTCGATTCCTCCAAATGATGGTTACTATGATAATTGGGTTAAAAATCAATCTTTCTCCATTGGAGATACGTTTGGTAAGTGAACCAGTTCTCGCATTCTGAATTCCCTGTCCATCTTCACATATGTCTAATACACCTTTTTTTTTTTAATGCCAATCTGCGTCAAGTGTTTAGGTTCGAGATGGGTTTTTACAATGTGGTAAAGGTCTCCAGGGGGGAGTTCGAGAGATGCAACTCCGAGAACCCCTTTCAGGCATTCTTCGACTCGCCGGCGTCGGTGAATCTAGAAAAAGAAGGCATGCATTATTTCATATGCAGCATTGCCAATTACTGCTCGCTTGGCCAGAAGATAGGCATCAATGTTCAGAATCCTGCCGGCACTGCGATGCCCCCAGTAATACCACCAATGTAAATTACCAATCCATGAAGTTCATCTTTCTCATTTCAGTTGCGATGTTGCATGTTACATATTGATCTGTGTAAGGTTTGGTTATATGACATGCAATCAATCTGCCCGAGTCCAAGTCCACTAAAGTTACATTTTCCATCCAATCTAACTAAAGCAATCAATCCAGTTATTATTTCTTAAGAGCATAATAATCATAATAGAAGCAAGGATGGCGTCAGAAATCAAATCGAGGCAAAGGCAACCCAATTGGATGCTCTGAACTGAGACAGACAACTAGTCTACTTCAGTTTCTGGTTTGATGGAATTGACTACTACCAATTTGCGCCTGCACTGCAGTACCCCCAAGGCATGCATATCGTTGTTACATATGGAATTGTCTGAATAGGAATTATCCAGCGAATCATTGCTTGCTGGTGATGCATATATTGGACGACTATGACACCTCCAAGTTGCAACCATCATTGAGCCTCCTATTTGTAGGAAAGTTCTTGTCAATCTCCTTAAGACAAGAGGGAGAATCCCAAAGCTCTCTCTCTCTCTCTCTCTCTCTCTCTCTCTCTCTCTTGTAGAGCTCATTTTTGTCAATTCCTTAACATGACGCCCATTTGAACTGGATC
The DNA here is from genome assembly GCA_030549335.1 of Pontederia crassipes. Taxonomy (NCBI): domain Eukaryota; kingdom Viridiplantae; phylum Streptophyta; class Magnoliopsida; order Commelinales; family Pontederiaceae; genus Pontederia; species Pontederia crassipes. The sequence continues at coordinate 52,128,474 of CM060191.1, read as the reverse complement.
GATGAAATGGTTAAATCACAAGGGGAATCTGCTATAAGCCGACCAACGCCCAGGACACGTAAATCGTTAATACATCTCCTCTTCTAAGTACTTAATTTGTCTCACGTTATGTTTAAAATGAGTATAAATATTTTTCCAAATGTAGAAAAATGAGTGTTTGGATAAAAAAAACTCAGGGTCGAACTGTCCCAACGGACGATTTTGAAACTCGTGGGAAAAGAAAAACTATCGATGAAATAAATAGCATCTATTTTTTTTTTAAAATAAAAAAAACACAACACACACAAAAAGAACGTGATTCCATTTTATTAGTAAGGATTCACATTGGATATATATATATATATATATAGATATATATTTAAATGAGAATAATAAGAATGCTAAAAAAAAGCATCTTAGTTTATGACAACGAGCGCTGATCTGCCATATTCTCGAAGAATCCAAAGACGCGTCGTCCTCGTCTCTCTGTCCACAAATCTGACCGGCGCAAATCCAACAGGCAACAGGTACCGCTACTAGTACCAACTACATAGTACATAAATAGGGGGTATGTTATGGTATGGTATGGAAATTTGTCACCAAGAAAAACAGCACAAATATTTCCCACCTCGCAAAAGTCTTGGCCTCGGTGTCTTTTCTTTTGCCCTCCCTCCCTGCTCTCTCTTTCCGCTCCCTTTTAATTTAAACCCCTTTGGCCATCTTCTCCTCTCTCTCTCTCTCTCACCAATTCTTCCATGGCGTATGATCGCTGCGTCCTCCTCCTTGTCGGAGCCGTTCTTGTCGCCGTTCTCCTCGTCCCTCGAGCCGCCACGGCCACCGACGTCGAGTACTGCAGTGAGTCACCGCTCTCTTTTTGCGCCAATCTCCCTGTTTCTCGATTTTGAGGGATTCTTGTGGATTGGGTTCAGAGATTTTGGTCTTCGAAAAGGGTATCATGATGGAAGCAGGCCATTCATGGATGGTTGCTGGATAGAAACTGCAGCATCGGTGGATGCCAAATCATACCTAAATATCCAATTTGGGAAAGAAATGGATCAACTTTAACAGATCGTTCCTGCGATTTCTTATTTTGACACTGGGTTTCCTTGTTTGATTGAAGGGTGCCTTGATGTCTTCTGGTTCATGCTGATCATACATTGTGTGTGTGTGTGTGTGTGTTACATTTTCCTGTTTACAGTTAAATTGCTGTTGTTACAAGTATTTGGCTACTTTTTTTTCCATAATGAAAGGCTGTGGCCTATACATATACTATATGAATCTAATGAAACGCTACTTTTTTTTGCAGAGAGGGGGATTAAGTATCCAGTGAAGGTCAGTCGCGTGGACGTATCTCCATCTCCAGTTGCTCGGGGTCAACCGGCTAAGTTCACCATCATAGGAACATCTGGTAAAAGCACAGGCTTAGACTTGTCAATCATTGTGCTGCTGCTGCTGCATGTGTACAAGAATTTTATGTTAACGTTCTTGGTCATATTTATATATTTCAATCTGCTAAGTTGTGGTATTATGTTGTTAGGCGATGAGGTATCAAGGGGGAAAGTGGTAATTTCTGTCAAGTACTACCGTTTCCATGTTCATGAAGAGACTCATGATCTTTGTGAGGAAACATCATGCCCAGTCTCCGGTGATTTTGTTCTGGCTCATGAGCAGACCTTGCCATCATATACTCCTCCGGTGAGTGAGTGATTCCTCCCCTTCTCTTTTGTGTCCACTTTGTAGCTGCGTTAATTAGCAATTCATTGAAAAGTTACTACACTGCACTGCACTGCACTGCAGGGTCCGTACACAATTACGATGAAGATGTATGGAGAAGATGAAAAGTTACTCACATGCATCACCTTTGGTTTTGACGTCGGGCTCATTGCCGATAACTGAATCACTCCTTTACTGAATTGAACCTTGAGGAGCATTATTATTATTATTATTATTATTATTATTATTATTATTAAGAAAATAATGGCTTTCGTGTAAGCTGCCTTCTGAACTTGTTCATATGATCCTTCATGGAAATAATCCTGCATGTTATCAATGTCGTCATACCTCTTTGCTATATTCGATTTTCTAGGTACCAGGGATGCACAATTAAGTCACAATTACTACATTTCGAAATGGGTTTAATGGGGGCGTCACTCATTAAAAAGTAAAAACTAAAAAAGGGAAAGAATATAAGGGTCCATTTTTGGAATTGAAAAAAATGATCATTTTTCTTTTTTATTCTCTCTCTTCTTTTTTTTTTTCACTCCCTCCCTCACTCCCTCTCTCTCTATACCTTGCCCGAAATGGTGGCCATCGTCGGTGAGGTCGCCTTGCAAGAGACGTAGGAGGTGGTCCCCCTCACATTTTTAATTATTGACAATGTTATCAAAATCGGACCGGACCGGTCAGTTCAATCGGTTTAACCGCGAACCGGTCGGAAATTTGGTTTTGTTTGATGTTAAAATCATTTTTAGTATTGGACCGGGAAAAACCGGTTGAATCGGGCTGGTTTTGAAGAATAAGGAAAGAAATATAATAAAGGAAAGTTAAAAAGAGAATAAGGAAAGAAATATAATAAAGGTAAGAAAATGAGGGAATATGACATAATTAAATAGAAATTGAAATAAAAAAGGTAAGTATTTAAAATTGAATAACATTAAAATGGAAAATTATAAAGAGCATAAAGAAAGAAAATAAAAAGGAAAGTGTTAAAGAAAAATAGAAATAACAATAATTTAAGATGAAATTTATTAATATAGCATCTATCATCAATATATAATAGATATTAAATTAATAATGATCTATTTATATTTATATGTTAATCATTATTAAAAAATTAATAAATAAAATATATGTTATATTAATTTTTAACATTATTAATAGGTTATTAGTACAATATTCATATACACTACTAGAATTATTAACGTTGGTGACGTCTAATAAACGTCACCAAAATTTAATTAAACGTCATCAAAACTCTTTGATGACGTTTATTAAAAGTCATCAAAACTCTTTGATGACGTTTATTAAACGTCGGTTTCGGACGTCACCATAACCAAGTCATAGAAAGTATTTATGACGCATATGCAACAAACGTCGCCAAAAGTTTAAACTTCACAAAAGCTTTATCTTTTTGTGACGTTTAAGCGTCTTCAAATGTTATATAAAGGCGACGTTTAAGCGTCACTAATAGTCTATTATGACCTTTTAAGGCTACTTCAAATGTCACAAAAAGATAACTTTCAATGACGTTTAATCGTCGCTAAAAATTGTCTTCGTGACATGTAGTAAACGTCCCCGATATGCTAAACTTAGTGATGTTTGATAATTGCATAATTGTTTTGAGAGAATTACATAATTAAATATATTAATGACATCATTCAAGCTTCATTATTTACACCAATATATTTTGTGACATTTTATACACATTATAATTGGTAAATTAAAATATACAACAACAACAAAGCCTTATCCCACTAGGTGGGTCGGCTACATGGATCATACGACGCATTCGTTGATCCATGTTCATGAGATTCGACAGGATTTTACGCTGGCTGTCGGGGCCTAACACAACCCTCCTCCTTTATCCGGGCTTGGGACCGGCTATAAAACATTGGTAAATTAAAATATAAAAAAAATAAATTAAAAAGTACCGATAATGGAAATCAGAACTTCCCTGAACCATACGAAATATTAAAAACTTATGAGAAAGTTCATTGTCATTCTCTTTCTAAAAATTCAAATGTTGTCTCCAACAATTATAAAGAGGATGAAACAAATTCATGCATACAAAGGTTTTATCACATCAGTTGGTTTGCCAAACACTAATATGTCACAGCAATTGTGCCTATCTTCATCAATATCTTCTGGCGCAATAGTTTTGAGGAACTACTTCTCAGTCCCTGTATAGCAAAAAAACCAAGACTTACATTATTCTTAGTGGATCATAATTATTTGAAAGTAAAATATAATACTACTTTAGTTCCACTTCTTTGGCATATATTTAATTGCATAATGGAATCAGAACACTAAACACAAGTAATTTGTTTTCTTTACCTGTGGATTAAGCTAGATGCTTCACTACATAAGTAATTGTTTAAAAAGTGAACTTTTGCAATACCATACTCCCTACAAAAGATAATTATAGTTCTTAAATATTAAAGCTCTTTTAAAAAATAAGAATTGAAGTAATACTCTAGCTTGTTATAAGTGTATATTGGTGAAAAGGACACAAAAAGAATCAATAATCACTCAATAATTGAAGTAAGACTCTAGCTTGTTCATAAGTGAATGATCTTGATGCCATGTCCATGTTCCTGCAGTGATAGGATGAGAAAGATAGATATCAGCTTCACAAAATCATAGTAATATGAGAATAAGAAGAAATTCAACGGTAGTGGCATAGAAGAGAGAGGAGTGACAATGATGAGCATATCTATTAACCAACTGCAAGGCACAAGAGCACACATAGATAAATACTAGATAAGCAAAATCCTCATCCAAACATGAAAAAAACTGAAAAGTGAAAGAAGAGGGTATGGTGATTTATGCATTTCATGGAACAAATTGCATGCATGCCAACATGATATCTAATTGTTGCAACATGTGGACGCCCTCTTATGCAAATAAGTAAACTCATATCTTAAAAAAACCACATTAAAAAATCTAGATAAACACAATCAAGGAAGTGTGACCCATGGAAGTAATTGCTCTTGATCATGACATTCTAGTTGAGACTTGATCTGTATCATGATGGCGGTGCAGTTTTGACATTTTGTCGAGCATGCTGCATGCAGGAAACACATTAAACATGAAAGATTAAAAATGTAAAAACTGCAATAGAAACTCCATACAATTTTAGATAGCGACAACTTTTGCATATAAAGAATTTTACTCCCAGTGCTAACTCTGCTCTACCCCATAATCCATATTAATTCTGCTACCCCATAATCCATATTAATTCTTCATCTTGCATTCCACTCCTCCTTCAGAATTCAATACCCTGTAAAAGCACATTCAATGTATTCCACTTAAAACTATGAATGTTTTCATTACTAAGAGTTGTCAGGGGCACTTTAGAATATACATTCATTCAAAAAAGAACTAGTAATATTTAGCATGCAATCAATCAAAAAATTAAATAGGAAAAAGTCAAATAAAGTAGTGTCTTACCTCTTTATGGGCATTTCATCAAGTAGGTTGAGGACATGTTATCAATACTAGAGTCACAGCATCTCATGAACAAGAAAAGGAGGTGCATGATCTGAACTAAAAAATCATCACTAAAGATGAATAAGGGAAATAAAATCTAAAGAGACACTTCCATGTTGTATTGTTCGCTGCTAGCCAGATGACAAAGGCCCTCTAGAGGATGGCAAAGGTGTGGCAGCGAGTGATTTACTATAGCGGTACAAAACGATGGCTATGGAGCTAATGGGGATCTAAAGAAGTCACCTTCGTGCTGACGGACTGGGGTTGGCTGGACGGGAAAGGTGCACCTCCAGATGCGAAGGTGTGGCGCCGTGCAAATCCACCCACGAGCAGATGACGAAGGTTTGGTGATGACCAGATCCACCCACAAGCATCGAGCAGATGGCGAAGCTACGACGACAAGCATATCCATCCACGAGCAGCGAGCAAATGGCGAAGGTGCAGCGACAACAAAGATGCTCCTGCAGATGGAAAATAAGGAAACGGTGGCTGTGGAAGTAGAGAGCAAAGGATGAAGGCAAATCTCGAATGGGTCTGTAAAAATGCTTTCTAACTATTTTGTAGTTATTTATATTTTTAGACATCCCTCAAAAATTTTAGTTCGTAACCTTTATGATGTGTTACAAAAATTTCAATATTATGTGACGTTTGTATTTTATTTATATGTCACTGAAAGTAAAAATTAGTGTAGTGATACTATATCATATAATTTATATTATATCTTTATAATTATTATAAATAATATTATTTTAATAAAATCTGATTCAATCAAATCAAACTCAATCAAATCGATCCAATCGCAACCCAATAAAGAGTCCGATCCGATTACGAAAACATTGCATTTTTTTTCATTCAATCTCACCGGAGATGCAGCAGGCCCCTCCAATTTTTTCTTTTATTGTTTTACTCTCTCTTTGTATCTATTTATATCTCGTCGGAGACAAGAGGATCAGAGGTCGTCTCGCGGGAGGTCTAGAGGAGCTAGTAGCTCCATAGCATTTATTTTACTTTCCTCGCCAGAGAGAGAGAGAGGTCTGATATATTGATTATAGGCGACTGCCCGTGCAAAAGAATTAATAGACGGAGGATATTTTTATTATAAAGTTTAAAAATTATATGAATACGTGAACTTTGAATTCCTCTTAAAAAAGAACAAATTAATTTAATAGAATGGATGAAAAACGTAAGAATGAGAATTTGAAAAGTTAATTTGATAAATAAGTTTTAATAGGTGTTTGAATAAAAGGTAAGAAGTAAGGATATAATTTATTATTTTATGAAGTATAAAATTATAGTAAATTAAAATATTATTTATTTATTTAAAATAAATATTTATATTAATATTATAATTTACAAAAAATAATTATATCAAAATGATTATTTAATTAGTTAAAATAATTATAACGAAAAAATATTTATATTAAGTTACATAATTTATTTTATAAGCTGAATAATATTATATTAATAAATTAAATATTTAAATGAATAATATTAACATTAAATAATAATTATTAATATTTTACTAATTAAAATATAATAAAGAATTAAAAGAAAAAAGCAAAAAAAGGTCAGGTTCTCGCCTCGAGCAAGAACTTCAAGTTCTCCAAAATGGAGAACCTGCATCACATGACTAGTCACATAATGCGTTTTTCATAACTTGGCCCAAGTTTCGGTGTCAAACACACCCTATACCTATGATCAGAGGATAACTTCTAAAATTTATCCAAAAAAAGAGACGCCAAAAAATTAATTGCATCATCCAATAATATTCTTTGATACATTGTTACGAACATGCTATGCAAATATCATTTTTACATAATTTGGATTAAAATATAATGATATAAATATAAAATTATCAATAGGCATTTTTAAAAATCTATATAAAATTATTATGAATAAAATTTAATATTTGTGAATATTATAATACATATATTTGACTATGGTTAACTAAGGTTAATTAGATGTTAAATACTAATTTTTAACAAAATAACATGATTGAACCTTCACTTCAGTCAATGAGAACTTAAGCAGCTTACCAACTGCTTACTAATCTATTTTTCTAAACCGTCATATGATGTGTTAAATTTTTTTAAAAAAATATAACTTATCTATTCTTATTTCTAGTAGCCGAAAAATTGCCAAGACTAGTAGCCGAAAAATTGCCAAGACAAAAATCCTAGTAGGATGACCTGAAAAGTTGGTCACTTATTTAAGGTGAAGTCCCTAATCCAAAACTAACCATCAAATTCATATGATCATATTTTCATGATTAGTTCTATGTAAATTATGAAATTTTATTATCCTTACCAAGTTAGCTTTCTATAGTCTCTAGAATCACTTAAAAGGAAGTTTTGTAGAAAAAGTTATGAAACTATCTTCACTCGTCTCTTTTTTTGTCTCGAGTTAGAGAGAGGTTCACATTGTAAATTAGTGCACGATTAGGATAGTATGAGTTAGGGTTCGAATTTTTAATATGTTCCATATTATCTTACAATCATCCAATTTGAACTTGTATATATAGAGAAATGAATTCTTTCATTTCGTATGACTTATTTTGTGAGGTTCCAGAACATTGGCAAAACATGAACTAAATTGACTATTTTTTCTAAAAGTGAATACAAAGAATTAAATTCTATAACTTTTATGCTTAAATATTATTGAAGTCTAATTTATAGGAAAATTAGGATCTTGTCAAATGACTAAGTATTATTTAATATATAAATTATTCTTTTCGTATCATACAGTCTGCTAGAACACAAATATGAGACCATATTGTCTTGACTTTTATGAATTATTCACTGAAAATTAATTGATGATATTTGGAGAATGGAAATCTTAGTAAGTATAGTTTCTAATGAATCCATAATCATAAGATTTGATTTTATGGTTAAGAAGTTATGAATTATTTATTGATAGACATTAAATCTTGAGACAACACCTAGTTAAGCTTTTGAAAATTGAGTAATTTCAAAATATGAAATAGCATGTAACGTCCCGAGACCCACGTGACTTTCACGTGCTCAGAGTCGTCCCAGAGGCGCTACTCAATTTTCTATAAAATATTTTTGCGGAATAAAATCTATAAAGTGCATAATATAAAATATAAATGCGGAAGACTTTTCAAAAATAATAACTAATAATCCATAATAATCGAAATGCTAAAACATCCATGAGTTTACAATTCTAATAAGTGCGGAAGTAATAAAATTAAATAACTAGATCTAATGCCATGTGTAACATCTGTCTGTCACTGAGCGTAGCCACCTGCAGGACCATCATCTATAGCTCTCTCACCTGCACGGATCCAGGTACAGGGAAATATCCATGAGTATAAAAATACTCAGTACATAGGGTCTAAAAGACAATCAATATGCTCAATCGAAAATAAGATAAAATCAATAATGAGTCGATTGAGCAGTCAATACAATAATCAATTAATAATTTATCAATATGAACAATATATCAGGCTATGGTCAACAGACCAATGTAAATTAATAACATTTGTTCCAATTAATAATTATCAATTACCTGATTAATAGATCAATATTCAATTAACAATTTTCAATTCAATAATCAATGGTCATTGGCCAATAACAATTCAATTCAATAGGGCAATAATAATTGCCAACTCCATGCCAATATATCTGAATGACCATGATTTAATTCTATTCACTTCAATTCTAATTTCAATTCGATTCGATTTTCAATGTTCGGAGTTATCCAATTCAATGAGGAGCACTCAGTCAATTAAGGGACACCATGCCACTTTCATGCAGGCTAGTGGGGAATAAGTGCCACGGCAAGCCCGATACGATTCAATGGGTTCGTGTATGGTGGGGGACGAGTGGCCATACACAGGACAGCCATAGTTTTTACACTATCTGCCCTATTCAATTCAATTCAATTCAATTGGTCCCGGCTTAATGGCAATCAATGAACATGGGCCCAGTAACTTTCGGCTTTTATCTTGTTTACCTAAAATGTCTATCTTTAAATAAATTATCAATCTGATTAGATAAATTCTGAACTCAAAACTAAGTAGGTCAACAATACAATCAAAATCAAAGTTCATCATAATATAAACAGATCAATCACCAACAATATAATCAATACATCAAATTAATTAATAACAACAATAATAATCAGTAATTAAAATTTACTCAAAAATAAATAATAATTCTCGGTGGTGTACTCCCTGTTCATTACGACCATAACATCAATTCCCTTTTTTTTATAAATCTCTCTCTATTTTTTTCTCTCTCCATCTTCTCTGATTTTTACGGCCGTAAATTCTCTTTTTTTTTTCTACATCTTTCTCTCTCCAGATTTTACCCCCTATTCCATTACGGCCGAAAACCCTAACTCTTTGGCCGTAAACACCCTTTTTTATCTTTCTCTCTCTACCTCTCTATTTCATTACGGTCGAAAATCCTAACTCTTCGGTCGTAAACATTTTTTTTTATCATTCTCTCTCTACCTCTCTATTCCATTACGGCCAAAAACCCTAACTCTTCGGCCGTAAACATTTTTTTTAATTCTCTCTCCACCCTTTTCTCGGCAGTAATAGATGATTCCTCTTTCTCTCTCTATTTTTCTCTCTCTCTCAACTTCTCGGCCGTAATAGATGATTCCTCTTTCTCTCTCTATTTTTCTCTTTTTTTTCATCTTTCGGCCGTAAATTTTCTTTCTCGTTCTACCTCCTTTACTATCGTAAAACTCTTCCCTCTTTTCGGCCGGGAATATCACGTGTCGAACAAACAATTACGACCAGAAAATTACGGCCGTAACAAATCTAATTTAAAACTAAATTGCGTCGTAAAACATCACGACACAATAACAACCAAGCAGAATCCCCCCTACGTACCTGCGTGCCTTGTTCGCTGACGTCGCCGAAGACGAAGCCGAAAATCACGCAGACGAAGCCAAAACGTTCGTACCCCCCTATTCTTATTTATAGTGTTTATAGATTTTTAATTATTCTCTAACCATGTTATCTAATCCCATTCAAATTAAATCCTCTAATTTATCCATTTAACCACTCCCTATTTATTCTAATATTTAATTAGATAAATTATGAAATTAATTGAATAATCCTATCCCTAATCAAACTCCTCTCAATTTTATTTTATTTTCAGAATTATTAAATATAGTAATATTAATAACAATATTTTCAAAATAAAATAATAAAATATCTATTTATTAAATCCTGAAAAAATCAGGGTCGTTACATCATAACCTCCTTAAAAATAAATTCGTCCACGAATTTGAATAAAAGAAATTATATTATCTCATCTAAATAATTCTGAAAAATCTCTTCTCATTTATTCTTCCAGTTCCCAGGTGGCATCTTCATCTCTATGATGTGTCCAAGTCACTCTCACCATGGGTATCATTTTATTCTTCATATGCTTAGTTTGGTATTCCAAAACTTCTATAGGCTGCTCAGCATATGTCAGATCTACATTCAAATTTGGTTTCTCCATATTCACCACATTAGCATCATCATGTTGGTACTTGCGCAACATTGACACGTGAAAGACATTATGCACGTGTCCATATGATGGAGGCAACGCCAACCTGCAAGCTGCATCTCCGATCAATGCAAGTACTTCGAAGGGGCCAACATATCTTGGACTCAACTTACCCTTCTTGCTGAATCTCATTACCCCTTTCATTGGAGAAACTTTTAACATAACTCGATCTCCCACTTTAAAAATTTGTTCTCTTCTCTTTTTGTCAGCATATGTTTTCTGTCTTGTGAATGCTGTTTTCAACCTCTCTCTAATAAGGTAAACTTTTTCAGCATCTTCCTTGGTTTGCTTCATTAACTCGTCTGATAAGAATTGTCGTCCTCCCACCTCACTCCAACAGATGGGAGAGCGACAAGGCCTTCCATACATGGTTGCAAATGGTGCCATGCCTATGCTGGAGTGGTAACTGTTATTGTATGCAAACTCGATCAGTGGGAGGTGCGTGTCCCAACTGCCACTCCAGTCCAATGCACATGCACGGAGCATGTCTTCTAATGTCTGAATCGTCCGTTCAGATTGTCCGTCTGTCTGAAATTTAATTTTGTTCCAAAAGCACTTTGGATGCTCCGCCAAAATTTGGTCGTAAATCGTGGATCTCTATCCGACACAATGGAGACTGGCACTCCATGTAGTCGGATAACCTCCTTAATATAAATGTCCATCAGACTTTCGACAGACTGTTTCCATTTGATGGGGATGAAATGGGCTGCCTTGCTAAATCGGTCCACTACCACCCATATTGCATCATGGCCTTGTTGAGTTCTTGGAAGCCCAGTGACGAAATCCATAGTCACCTTTTCCCATTTCCATTGTGGGTTTCCAAGTTTTTATAGTACACCGTAAAGTCTCTGATGTTACACTTTCACTTGTTGGCATACTAGGCATCTTGCAACGTACTCAGCCACATCTTTCTTCATATTATTCCACCAGAAGGTCCGTTGCAATCTTTGAACATCTTCGTGCTTTCAGGATGAATAGCGAATTCTGACTTGTGGCACTCATCCAACACTTGTCTTCTCAATGCTTCATACTCAAGGACCCACAATCATCCCCTATATCTGATCACTCCATCTGTGACCGTAAAATCTGTAGGAATCTTTTCGCACAACTTGAGTAGGTGGTTGTACTCATTATCGTTTGGTTGTGCTTTGCCTATCTTCAATAGTAGCTCGGGTTGCATGCCGAGGTGTGCCATAATTCGTATACCGTCGCTGCTGGTCACTGGACTGACCTGGATAATGCAGTCAATCATGTTCCAACGACTCACTCTCAGACATGCGAGTGATCCCCCCATTTTCTACTAAGTGCGTCAGCAACTGAGTTTGCCTTCCCTGGATGATAGTTGATAGCAAACTCATAATCCTTTAGAAACTCAATCCACCTCCTCTAACGCATATTCAAGTCTTTTTGAGAGAAGACACTACAAGAAAATCACGATTTTCCGACGGATAATTTTCGACGGTTCTAAATCCGTCGCTATTTGCGACGGATTTTTTCGACGGTTCCGTTTCCGACGGATTGTTCGACGGTTATGACCGTCGGAAATAATTTATATTATTATTTAATTTTTTGACGATTAGGAACGTCGATATTTTTGACGAATATCCATCCGTCGTAATTTTCGACGACTTTTCTGACGGTTACGACCGTCGGAAATAAAAAAATTAAATTATATATTTTTAATATTATTATTAAATTTTTTCGACGGATTTTCTGATGGTCACGACCGTCAGAAATAAAAAAATTAATTATATAATTAATTATATTATTATTTAATTTTTCGACGATTAGGAACGTCGATATTTTCGACGGATATCCATCCGTCGCAATTTCCGACGACTTTTCTGACGGTTACGACCATGGGAAATAAAAAAATGAAATTATATATTTTTAATATTATTATTAAATTTTTTCGACGGATTTTCCGACGGTTATGATCGTCGAAAATAAAAAAATTAATTATATAATTTATTATATTATTATTTAATTTTTTGACAGTTAGGAACGTCGATATTTTTGACGGATATCCATCCGTCGCAAAATTCGTCGCAATTTCCGAAGGTCGTAACCTTCGGTAAATCCGCCGCAATTTCCGACGGATATCCAAACCGTCGCAATTACCGACGATTTTGACCGTCGGTAAAGATTACCGTTGGTTCAAACCGTCGATAAAATAAAAAATAAATATTATATATAACTAAATAAAATATTTTTTTTTATTATTTATGTTTTTGACGGCCGAAACCGTCGGTAATTAAAATTTCATTATTCCGCTTTTTTTTTTCCCTTTTCCCGCTTTCTTTCCACTTTTTTCCTTTATATATTTTCCCTCCTCCCTCCACTACTCTCTCTCTCCCTCTCCCGGCCGCGAGCACGGACGCCGGACGTCGGTTACGCCGCGAGATCGGCCTCTCCCGCGCGCCGGACGCCGGCGACCCTCCCACGCCGGGCGCCGGCGACCCTCTCCCGCACCGGCGACCCTCTCCCGCGCCGGCGTATCTCTCTCTCCCGCTCAGCGTCGGCATCTCTCTCTCTCTGCTGTCGGCCGGATCCGGCCGTGGCTGTTCGGATCCGGCCGCCAGGCGGCCGATTTCGGCCGTGGCCGTTCGGATCCGGCCGCCAGGCGGCCGGTTCCGGCCTCAGCGGCCGGATCGGCCGCCAGGCGACCGGATCCGGCATCCAGCGGGCCGGATCCGGCCCGCCTGGCGCCGGATCCGGCCGCCTGGCGCCGGATTGGCCGCCAGGCGGGCCAGATCCGGCCTCCTGGCTCTGGATCCGGCCGCTAATTTTTTTATATTTAAAAAATTATTTACGACGATTGCGACCGTCAAAAGATCGACAGTTGCGACAACTGTCTCAAGTTTTGACAATTGGGACCGTCGAAAAGTTGCGACGGCTCGGACCGCCGGCCTTTTCCGGCGGTTGCACCCGTCGGAAATTTCGACGGCTTGGACCGCCGGCCTTTTTCGGCGGTTGCAACCGTCGGAAATATCGACGGCTCGGACCGCCGGAAGCCTTTTCCGACGATTTCAACCGTCGAAAATATCGACGGCTCGGACCGTCGGCCTTTTCCGGTGGTTGCAACCGTCGGAAATATCGACGGTTCGAACCACCGAGTACTTTTCCGGCGATTGCAACCGTCGAAAAATTTCGACAGGTCGAACCGCCGGGGACTGTTCCGACGGCCAGAACCGTCGATATTTTCGACGAATTTTTTTCAACCGTCACAAATTCATTTGCGAAGAGCGTTTTTCCGACGGATCGATTCCGACTGAAAACCGTTGGTAATTGCGTTACCGACGATTTTCGGGCTGATTACCGACGGTTCGGACCGTCGGTAATCCGCGTTTTTCTTGTAGTGAGATGTATTTCAAGCTCTTGTGGTCTGTGAAGATTTCAAACTCTTCGCCATATAAATAGTGTCGCCAAATTTTGAGGGCGAAGACCACCGCTGCTAATTCGAGATCATGCGTCGGATAATTCTTCTCATGCTTCTTTAATTGTCTTGATGCATATGCAATGACCTTCCCGTGTTGCATCAAGACGCATCCCAAACCAGTGCCGCATGCGTCGCTATATATGACATAAACTCCTTGGCCTGAAGGTATGGTCAGAATGGGCGCCGTTGTCAGTCTCTTCTTTAACTCTTGAAAACTATCTTTACACCTTTGTGACCATTCATACTTGATGCCTTTCTTAGTGAGATTTATTAGTGGCGATGCAATTTTGGAAAAGTCCTGAATGAATCTCCTGTAATATCCAGCAAGTCCAAGAAAGCTTCTAATCTCTGACGCATTTTTCGGTTGTGCCCAGTTGGCAACTGCTTCCACCTTTGCAGGATCTACCGATATTCCATTTTCACTGATAATATACCCGAGGAACATAATCTCTTTGAACCAAAACTCACATTTTGAGAATTTGGCGTACAATTTGTGCTCCCGTAAGGTCTGTAGCACAACTCTTAGATGTTCCTCGTGTTCTTCTGGGCTCGACGAATATATAAGAATGTCGTCGACGAAGACGATTACGAACTTGTCCAAGTATGGCCTGAACACACTATTCATCAAGTCCATGAAGGTTGCGGGGGCATTGGTCAGCCCAAATGGCATCACTAAGAACTCATAATGCTCGTATCTTGTTATGAAAGCGGTCTTCGGCACATCATCATCAGTGATTCGTAGCTGATGATAGCCACTTCTCAGATCAATCTTCGAGAATACCTTTGTCGAAGACAATTGGTCGAACATGTCATCGATTCTTGGTAGTGGATACTTGTTCTTGATTGTGACATTGTTCAACATCCGATAGTCTATGCACAACCTCATCGACCCGTCCTTCTTTACAAACAATACCGGAGCGCCCCATGGAGAAACGCTCGGTCGAATGAATCCCTTATCCAACAACTCCTGGATTTGGGTCTTCAATTCTAGCATTTCCGCTGGAGCCATTCGATAAGGAGCCTTTGATATAGGTGCCGTGCCCGACACCAAGTCAATGCGGAAGTCAATCTCCCGTCGTGGTGGCAATCCTGAAACGTCATCTGGAAAGACGTCTGGAAACTCCTTCACCACAGTAATGCTATCTCGATCTACTTCAACTCTGTCTGTCTTGTTCACACTTGTCAGGAAACCCCAGCATCCTTTCTTCAGCATCTTTTGTGCCTTTAAAGCTGACACTAGGATCTTGCCCCTTTCTAGTGATGTACCTCTGACAACAGTCTGTGGTCCTCCTGGCGTTCCGATCAGTATTTTCTTTGCTCGGCAATGTAGGTAGGCGTCATGGTAGGACAACTAGTCCATACCCAACACCGCATCGTAGTCCCTGATCGGAATGATGATAAGGTCTGCGGAGAAGTTCTTGTCTTCCACTTCGACCGGCACCATGGGGATGCACTTCTAGGTAACGATGGACCCCAGAGGTGTGCCAATGTCAAGTGGAAAACTAGTCGCTTGTGGCTTTATGCGCAATAACGGAGCGAATTGCTCCGAAATGAACGAATGTGTAGCACCTGAATCAAAGAGAATATTAGCATGAACACCATCAATTTTTAGCGTACCTTGGATGGTGTCATTCGCCCTTTGTTCGTCTGCATGCTTCATGTTGTATACTCGACCTTGCACCATTCTAGGTGGTCCGTCGTTACGTTGCGGAGGAGGTCCAGCACGCCTCGGCTCTTTGCAGTCTCTAGCGAAATGGCCCACCTTACCACAGTTCAGGCACGCTCCAGTTCTCCGGTAACACTCACCGGGATGCATTCTGTGGCAGTAGTTGCACAGTGCTCTAGGCGGTTGAGGCTCATTCCTCGCTGGATATGGTCTTTCCCGATTGCGATCATCTCTGCGGCGGGGATCTCGCCTAGCCTGCCTTCTATCTTTATTTCCATATCTGTTCTGATACTGATTGGCTGGTGCTTGACTTTGTTGCTTGTCAACTATCTTATCACCATCTTCTAAATAAATGGCGAATTCTTCAGTAAATTGGAGGGTCTGGCACTTACCCCCCTTTACCCTTTCTTTGAGGTTGGGTTTCAGGCCATCCACCCAACGCTTCACTCGATCAAGTTCCGACTGCTGTAAGGTGGAGTACTTCTCTAGGTTTAGAAACTTGGAAAGGTACTGCTTTATAGTCATAGTACCCTGTTGGAGTGTCAGGTACTCCTTCTGCTTCCTGCCCTTTTCATAGGCTGGTATGTAGCGATTCTCGAACGCCTTCTTGAATTCTCCCCAGGTGATGTGGTCCTGGCCGGAGAACGTAGTAAGCTTGGTGGCCTTCCACCAATCTCTGGCATCTGCCGTCAGTTTTCTTGTGGCGTAGATCATCTTGCGGTCCTCGCCGCAATCCATCTCAAGGAATATCTGTTCTATCTCCTCAATCCATTCCTCTGCATCCTCAAAGTCACCCTTTCCGTTGAACCGAGGGGGCTGCAACCTGAGGAACCGCTCAATGGTGTCTTTACGATCATGATGTGGTGGCACATTGGGACTCGAGTACTCAGTGTGCACAGAGTGGAACTCTGATGGTAGTAGTCCCTGTCTCAGTTGTTCCTCTCGGTACTCGTTAGCCTGGGCCTGATCCACCTGGAAGTCATGTACTTGTTGTCTACTCATTTCTTGGTTCAGAGCACGTTGATCATTAGGTTGAGAACCTTGGGCCTCCTGACCGACCCGCTGTAACCCACTTCTGGGAGCTTCGTGGTATCTGATTCGGAAATACCATCTTAGGAGGAATCTATTCTCACACGACAATAACAATAAAATTCATAAGTGTGAGCTCAATAATATATAGCACAATTCAGTACTTACTTGACCCTACTGGATGGCTGCAGTGATTGCTCGTAACGGTTGCACATGAACTCAATTCTACCTATTTAGAGACAGCTAAGAAGTGCCTCTCCTTAGGCTCTGATACCTTCTGTAACGCCCCGAGACCCACGTGACTTTCACGTGCTCAGAGTCGTCCCAGAGGCGCTACTCAATTTTCTATAAAATATTTTTGCGGAATAAAATTTATAAAGTGCAGAATATAAAACTTAAACGCGGAAGACTTTTCAAAAATAATAACTAATAATCCATAATAATCGAAATGCTAAAACATCCATGAGTTTACAATTCTAATAAGTGCGGAAGTAATAAAATTAAATAACTAGATCTAATGCCATGTGCAACATCTGTCTGTCACTGAGCGTAGCCACCTGCAGGACCATCATCTATAGCTCTCTCACCTGCACGGATCCAGGTACAGGGAAATATCCATGAGTATAAAAATACTCAGTACGTAGGGTCTAAAAGACAATCAATATACTCAATCGAAAATAAGATAAAATCAATAATGAGTCGATTGAGCAGTCAATACAATAGTCAATTAATAATTTATCAATATGAACAATATATTAGCTATGGTCAACAGACCAATGTAAATCAATAACATTTGTTCCAATTAATAATTATCAATTGCCTGATTAATAGATCAATATTCAATTAACAATTTTCAATTCAATAATCAATGGTCATTGGCCAATAACAATTCAATTCAATAGGGCAATAATAATTGCCAACTCCATGCCAATATATCCGAATGACCATGATTTAATTCCATTCACTTCAATTCTAATTTCAATTCGATTCAATTCGATTCGATTTTCAATGTTCGGAATTATTCAATTCAATGAGGAGCGCTCAGTCAATTAAGGGACACCATGCCACTTTCATGTAGGCTAGTGGGGGATCAGTGTCACGGCAAGCCCTATACGATTCAATGGGTTCGTGTATGGTGGGGGACGAGTGGTCATACACAGGACAGTCATAGCTTTTACACTATCTGCCCCATTCAATTCAATTCAATTCAATTGGTCCCAACTTAGTGGCAATCAGTGAACATGGGCCCAGTAACTTTCGGCTTTTATCTTGTTTACCTAAAATGTCTATCTTTAAATAAATTATCAATCTGATTAGATAAATTCTGAACTCAAAACTAAGTAGGTCAACAATACAATCAAAATCAAACTTCATCATAATATAAACAGATCAATCACCAACAACATAATCAATACATCAAATTAATTAATAACAATAATAATAATCAGTAATTAAAATTTACTCAAAAATAAATAATAACTCTCGGTGATGTACACCCTGTTCATTACGGCCATAACATCAATTCCCCTTTTTTTTATAAATCTCTCTCTATTTTTTTCTCTCTCCATCTTCTCTGATTTTTACGGTCATAAATTCTCTTTTTTTCTACATCTTTCTCTCTCCAGATTTTACCCCATATTCTATTACGGCCGAAAACCCTAACTCTTTGGCCGTAAACACCCTTTTTTTTATCTTTCTCTCTCTACCTCTCTATTCCATTACGGCCGAAAACCCTAACTCTTCGGCCGTAAACATTTTTTTTATCATTCTCTCTCTACCTCTCTATTCCATTACGGCTGAAAACCCTAACTCTTCGGTCGTAAACAAATTTTTTTAATTCTCTCTCCACCCTTTTCTCGGCAGTAATAGATGATTCCTCTTTCTCTCTCTATTTTTCTCTCTCTCTCAACTTCTCGGCCGTAATAGATGATTCCTCTTTCTCTCTCTATTTTTCTCTTTTTTTTCATCTTTCGGCCGTAAATTTTCTTTCTCGTTCTACCTCCTTTACCACCGTAAAACTCTTTCCTCTTTTCGGCCGGAAATATCACGTGTCGAACAAACAATTACGACCAGAAAATTACGGCCGTAACAAATCTAATTTAAAACTAAATTGCGTCGTAAAACATCACGACACAATAACAACCAAGCAGAATCCCCCCTACGTACCTGCGCGCCTTGTTCGCTGACGTTGCCGAAGACGAAGCCGAAAATCACGCAAACGAAGCCAAAACGTTCGTACCCCCTATTCTTATTTATAGTGTTTATAGATTTTTAATTATTCTCTAACCATATTATCTAATCTCATTCAAATTAAATCCTCTAATTTATCCCTTTAACCACTCCCTATTTATTCTAATATTTAATTAGATAAATTACGAAATTAATTGAATAATCCTATCCCTAATCAAACTCCTCTCAATTTTATTTTATTTTCGGAATTATTAAATATAGTAATATTAATAACAATATTTTCAAAATAAAATAATAAAATATCTATTTATTAAATCTTGAAAAAATCAGGGTCGTTACATAGCATATGAATATAAACACTTGAAATTAGACATTACATTTTAAGGTGAACAAGTATTCATGCATCATGAGCATGCGTTGCACATTATTATTATTATTATTATTATTATTATTATTATTATTATTATTATTAATTGAAAAGTGAAATAATACTGTAGGAAACTATAGAGTTACAAGTGAAAGTAGAAAAATCTAGTAAACTTTCTTGAAAGATAAAGTATAAGGTGAGTGGATAAATTTACAATATAGTAAAATTGTATATGCTATTTTTTTTGTTTATGATAGTATTTCAAATAAGAATTATGATTATGATTATTATTGTTATTGGAAACAGATCTTTAGCTATGAAATGTATTCATTCTACGTGAGTGAACTCTTACATTTTTACATGTTACCTTAGTATTATGCAACCATATGCGTTCGGTGGCCATGCAAATTAAAATAAAAAGGTCTATTCGATATGCATAAAATTTTTGTGACATATATCGGGTGTCTTTGCCCTTTGAGAGTTGCTCTTTGTGCACATAGTGCCTTGTGTTATGGGTTTCATATTTGAGATTTATGATTGTGAAGCTCTGTTTAACTACATGACACATGACCATGGAGACATACATATTAATCCATGACAGGATCTACAAATGATACGTATTGATCATGTTGAGTATATTCGATGACAGATGTGTGGAGTTTAATTATGAATATGACTTTTATTTATTTAAAAGTTCATATGATTTGATGACTTATGATATATGTGTTATGTTTTAAATACTTTATCATATGAAAAATATGACTATTTAAATATTATTTACACATGCATTGTTTTGTATGTTGTACTTTTATTTTATTGACTGAGTAAAGTATTGTTGGTCACATCACCTTTATTCAACTTTTTAGATAATTCTAAGTTCTCGAGTTAAGTCAACTTGAAACTTGATTTTGATGCATACAGAAAAGGTCGAATTGCTGAAGCACTTTGATTTCTTCTCCACTTTTATTTTTGGAAGCATACATTTATTATATAAGCATAGGTGTTTGAAATACATGATAATAAAAAAAGTTGTGAGGCGATATGACACTTAATATTTGAAGTGTTAGAATAACATGCGAAATTAAAATGATGACATATACGATTTATATTTTTTGATTAAACTTTGATGAATATAATTGTATTTATTATTTTTATCAATAAATAATATCAAGTTAAATAAAGGAGGAGATTTTTCCGAATCTATGCTAAAATAGCTAAATAAAATTAAGAATTGCAATAATTATGATTAGGACTTAGTTTGGGTGTGACATGCACTGCACAAGCATCCCAAATTTTTAAGAATTACTGAAATGCTGAAGTTAAAGTCGCGCGAATGAAAGGATAATGAAATGTTAAAAGGGTTGAAAGAACTCTTTGCATCGTTGCATGTTAGAATGGATACCGGAGCATGTATGACGGCCAGAACATACATGAGAGTCGGAAGTGAGATACATATGCATAGTGAAATACAAATGACTGATAACAAGCTCGAACTTAGCTAGAAAGCCTTGTGAGCTTTATGAAGCATCTAAGAATTTAACAGCTGACTTGGTAAGTAGACTGATGTTGTACATACGATCAAAGTTTACAGATGACAACTACCTAGGGACATCTGCAATCCTTCTGACTGCCATTTTCTGGATGAACCTCCCCGTCCTTTTCAGAAGGAGCCTCCTCTTTGAGCTCAGTAGCTGTGGGCAGTAACTCGGAATTAGTAGTTTTGTCGTTATTTTGCAGATGCTGTTCCACCTTCTCTTCAGCATTTTCAATGGTTTTATCCTCAGAATCTTCCTTGACAGTTCCCGTGATGACCTCTGAGGCAGTACCCTCGTCTACAGCAACCTGGACACCAGCACGTTCATCTTTAACTTCTTTGTCAAGGACATCATTAGTTTCTTCAACAGCAGGCTCTTTGGCTTCCCCACTAGCCTCTTCTTTTGTTTCTGGATGTTCTCCACCCGCACTTTCGTTATCTTTTTTCTCTTTTGCTCCTTTCTTCGAGCTTAATTTTCTGTCCCTTTTCTTTGGCTTCTCACCTTCAGGTGACTCAACTGCCTTTGCCTTTTCACTAATTCTGGCAGAGCGTCGTGGTGTGTCACCTGTACACATATAACCACACAAAGCAAAAAGCATACTTCAGATAACTGGTCCTTGTATGTCATGCAGATTGATAACGAAGCCATCATCTGCATATGCAGAAACATCCACACAGAGAGAAGGAAGTACCCGTTTCCCAGTCAAATTCAGATGATGAGGGACCTCCAGGGTGTGACTTCAAGTACTGATCTAACTGCCTTTTATTCCTTATCTCCTCACCAGTCGGTGATATGAAAAGTATTTCATTCCTCCTTGGAGTTCCACCCTTTGTTGGGATAAACTGTTGTTCCACAAAACGGTCTAGTTAGTTATGATGAAGGAATGTCATCAATAAAATATACTGTGGTCACACTCTCAACACACACACACATAATCCCGATTCCTGACAACATCTATGTAGGCTGATGAGTAACATTAAATGCTATCCATATCTTTTATAAGATTTGCTTCAAATAAGGCATTAAGGTAATGCACCTGCCTCAGAGATTCAGCATACCTATAAAGGATTTAATGAATATACAACCTATTTAACCAAGTAAAATATCATTATATCTTAGATCAACAGTAGAGATAAAAGATAAGTGAATCATAATTTTAAATAAAAAAGAGATCATGATCCATCAGTATCATCTAACAATACTTAACATAAGTGGTAGGATAATACCTACTTATGTAGGTAGCACCTATGCTGAATCCATCTATAAATTGGAAGTCCTGAGAGAATACTTATCAGTGTTTGACATATCAATACAATGAATAAAGGTATCACAAGTTTGTTTCTTTTCTCCTAAAAATATTAACTGCAATCAAATTTCAGTGGCTTCAGAAAATCTTGAGAACTTTCATGATTTTTCCATGAACCTGAACATATTGGAAATGCCGGAACTCCTAACATCAACTAGCAAGGTAGAAATTCTGCTGCCGTGAAGATAGACAAATGAATGTGAGTTTGACATAAATGATGACATGCGAATGAGGAAGTTTCCATGCCCCCCTTTTCCCCTTTGCAGACTAAAAAATTATTCATCTAGCACCAATCTGACATCACTTTGAACAAAATCCTATAAAAAAATTACTTCCTCCTAGTGGTATGGCCGCAGTATGAGGGACGTATGACATCCTTATTCCTTAATTGAATGGTGTAGGTAAGGCATGTATCAATAGAATTTTCCCTATATCTAAGCAAACCTGACGTGAAAAGGAGTCTTCCCTACATCTAAATAAATCTGATATTAAAAGGACGCGGATAATTAGCAAATTTGAGGTGACAAAGCAGCACCTATATATGCACATCCCTCTCCGGACAGAAAATGTAGGTATTGTGCATCAACCAAACATGTCGAATTTCAATCTGAGCATAAGAGAATTAGATGAGGTAAAAATTTACTCATTAACAAGGAGACTCTTCACAATTCAGAACTAGATGAAGTAATGAAATATAAAAAGAGGATATAACAGAAGTAACTAGGCAACAACAGAAAGAATCGTGTCTACAGGTGCCGCCAGTCCAGCTCCACCAATCCTGCAGCACCCCCATCGCACCCCTGGTTCTGGCTTCTTCGGCAGCCCCGCCCTTGCACGTCACACCGCCGCCAGAAAATGGGTGCGGTGACAGGGATCATCTGACCAAAGTCCCCAACCCTCTAGCAGGAAGAAGTCAGGTTGCTGAGAAGGCGGGCTTTAATGCATCAGCCGCCGGTCCTGCCTCCACCCGGACACCACGTCGTGGCTTATTCGTCATTGCCTGATTACGATTTCTCGGGGCAGCTCTAGAAGGAGAGCGTTAGGAGGCCCCTGCCCTGCCAAACAGGGGGATGACAGATTCAATCTGAAAGTGCTAACTTGGTATGTGCGCAGCCTCGGCGACACGAGCGTACGCCAAAACCCTTGGCCGCTACCTTCGCTCATGGGATGCCAACATAGTCCTTCAGGAAAATAAGCTCTAGGAGTGTAGTTCTTTGGTGCGGGTCAGATAGGGGCCCCGCATCTCCGAGCACCTTACTCTCGCCTTGTCGGCCGCTCCAGAGGCTGTATTATCGGATGGCTGGGTGACTTGAATAACTTGGGAAGATTCATTGATGGCAGTTCATACCACATTTCATGCATTTACAGCCCCTGCTCAGCATCTCTCCGGGCCACACAATGGCTCAAGCACTTCGATCTCGTTGGCTCCTCCGGACGACTTCAATGTCACCACCCTTGACATGGATGATCATCCCATCGGTCAACAAGGGAGGGACTCTGGAGCGGTGGAACTCTGGGGCGGTGGAGTTCAGAGATTTTGTTGGACTTCCCAGCGAATGTAGTCAAAAGCGCGTGCTGACTCATAAAAACGGACGATTTTACATCTACCTCTGCATTTCGTGCTCGACCCAACCTGGAATCATTTTTCGCCAGCACGTTGTAGGATCGCGTGCTGGCCCACCGATCCGAGTCTTCTTTTTAACCTTTTATAAGCGCGCACTCATCTCTCGTCTTTTGTTTGTTGTCCGCCGCTGTGCCCTGCTGCCGCCACCGCTGTCCTACTGCTATTACCGCTGCTCATCTGCTGCTGACGCCGTTGCTGTCCTGCTGTCGCCGCCTCCGCTCATGTGTTGCTGTTGTCACCGCCGTTGCTGCTCTCGCCATTGCTCTCGTACCGTCGACGCCGCTCATCTGTTGTCCTCATGCCGCCGGCCTGATCTAACAGGTTCTTGCTCTCCCTTTCTCGCCCCTTCTCTTTCTCTCCTCCCTCTCCCTTTCTCTTCCCGCACTCTTATCCTTTTTTTCTCCCCTCTCCCTCTCTTGCCCTTTCTCTTTCTCTTCCTCTCCCTTTCTCCCCACAGGGACGTTCTCTCTCTCTCTCCCTTCCTCTCTTCATGCATAGAAGCGGTTCTTTTTTTTTTCCTTCCACGATCCCGCTCGTCCTCTTTTTTTTTTTCCACGATCCCCTCGTTCTCTCTGCTCGTGGACAGGGGGATTTGAGTGTTTGTTATTGTGTTATTTTTTATAGTTTAATAATGAAAATTATTCATTGATGTGTTAATTGCTATTACTATTATTATAAATTTATTGATGTGTTACTACATTGATGTGTCAATTTTGCTGTTATTATGTTATTACTACAATTTATTAAGAGAATTAGGACTATGCGGGATAAATAGCGTCCATATCATGATCTAACGGTTCACAAATAATTACCATCAAGATATATTCAAATAAGTGTAACTGTCATATCACAATCCAACGATGGCTCATGTATAGGTTCACAAATAAGTACTATATTCAAATAAGTGTCTATTTATGAACTGTTAGATCCAAGGTCCATATATATGGGCCACTTTTTTTCCCACACAACCCTTGTTCCCATTTATAATGTGTTAATTTTTCATATATATATATATGTATATATATAACTAAATAGGTATAATAATATAATGAATTGATGTTAAAATTAGAAATTTGCACATGTGATATTGCATTTTGAACTTTAAATTCAAAGAAAATTTGCACTCATCATTTATATCATGGGTTTATATATGTTTTTATATATTAATATATACATATAATATTAAATAAAAATATGGTAGAATCGGTCATGTCGTATTACGTGTTCATGATTTACGTGTTTTTCCTACCCTCCATGTCCAGTTCGTTTTACGTGTTCGACAACTATGTTCCCAACATCGAACTATAAATTTACATGGAGGAGCACGACAACCCATCGGCTCATTCAAGGATTGATAGATTCTTGGGTTCCGTGGAGTTGGCAGAGGCTCACAAGCGTGTTGATGCCCAAGCATTGGACAGACTGTTTCTGGACCACACCCCTCCTAGTGGTGTTCCAACAATGGGTCAATTCGGCGCTCCCTCTTTCGTTTTGAGTGATCTTGGCTCCTAGAGGATGGATTTTGATAGCTTGTGGCAGAGTAGTAGCAGAGCATCGCACCCTCTACTCCACGGCGAAAACGCTCACCATCAGTTGCAAAGATATGGTCAGAATCTAATGGCCCGAGCACCGGTTCCTAGACGCCTACATTTAGATCAACACTTACATACAGGAGCATCCCTGAGCTTATGGCGCTTCATCTGCAGCTGCCACTTTCTAGCCAGATCCTTCTGATGGATGACTGTGACTTACTTTCTCAGTTCACAACCTCTACCTTTGCTTCCTTCCTGCCACCACGATTCTAGCTTCCTTCCTGCCACCACGATTCTAGCTTCCTTGAGGGTGGACAACAAGCTCATGTGGCATCCTTGAGTGTCAAAGTCAAAATTTTTGCTTGATTTATAGGATCCTCACTAGAATTTATAGGGTGTGGCATCGAATTCTTGATAATTCTTGTGCTCTATGTGGTACAGCAGAGGAGGATGTGACACATTTGTTCTTCGGATGTGGGCACGGCTGGCCGCCATGGGCATCACTCCCTCGGCGTCAAATTTTTTGACAGTCACTTAGGGCTCTTGGTGGTCGGACCTAGCTCTGAGAGTTCTATTGGCGTTCTCCTACACTGGTACTTAGTCCATATGACTCTAATGCAACTGAGTCATTTTTTTGTGAGAAGAGGTGTCACGTCAAAAATATTGTACCCTTTGCTTTTGTTGCTCCTTTCTCTAGAGCATACTGAAATGCCCCCAAGTCGACCCCCGCCACGTGACGAAGACCAACTTGGAGACGCAACGACATGCTATGACTTTGACCATCATGTTGACCATATCTTAGTCAAGAACCGAGACACGTCAGCGAAAGAATAATAAAATAAAAGAAATAAAGAAAAGTATAACTTTAATTAGCGGAAGTCTGAAAAGTCGTTACATCATCTCTAAGAATTTAAAGTAAGGTTCTACATCATGAATCTAAAATGCGGAAGGGAAAAGAAAATCTAATAAAGAAACTAATAAGTCCTATGGTTCATGTGCTTTCTTGTCGCCAGAGCTTTATCACCACACACCTACTCCACCTCGTCACTGACCTGGTCCTGTGGAAATCAGACACAGGGAAGGAGGTCCTCCCATAAGCTTTACAGCCTAGTGGGGAACCACATAATATACAATGCATAACATGAATATAATAATAAAAAATGAATAATCATGCTTGATTTGAATTTGAAAGGATAACATGATAGCATCATAGATCATTATAAGAAATAATTAAGAGGATATCATAAATCATGAGAGAGATTAACTTAAAATCATGGCATACTTGTAAAGCATAACGATAACTTGACTTAATCATGCTTCTTGATCTTGGTTATTATTAGAAATCAGAGTGATTTTAAGTGTCTTTAGTTCTTGGGGTATGCCGAGCAAACGATACGGCCTTGTGCGGGTCAGTGGGTGATCAAACCATAACCAAGGGAGCTATCCTTATCTTGCTGCACTTGGCTTGGACTGACAACCCATTATTAATCTTCCATCTGAACTTTAATCACTTTTAATAACTTATGACTCTTTATTCTTTGTTCAATGTATACAATAAGATCAATAAAAGATAAATCATTAAGGGAATAGATCTTGGAAATCAGTAAGGGGTTCTGTAGGGTCAGTAAAATAGAATAACTATATATGGGTAATATTCAAATTAAAAAAAGGGAAAATAATTAATAAATCTAATAAAAAGGATTTCTGGAAATCGGTCGACCGGTTCAGGAGAACGGTCGACCGGTGGTCTGGTGATCAGTCGACCGGTCTATTCTGATCGGTCGTCTGATTGGCTGATTCAGGCTAATCGGGTTGGTCGATCCGTTCGGTCGACCGGTTCAAGGGAACGGTCGACCGGTGGTTTGGTGATCGGTCGACTGGTGGGTAAGGCTCGGTCGGCCGGTGACAGGGATTGGTCGACCGATCGACATATGCAGAAATCGACTGTAGGCATGTTATCGGTCGACCAGTTGCTGGCAATGCCTGCGGACCGATCGGCGTCCAGAAAGGTTACAGAATTCGACTTCTCTTGAGAATTCCTTACACCAACTCATCCTAATCTAATTCCTAACTCCTAGCAATCAATCAAACAACATAGAACAGAAAGAATTATTTCAAACAATCAAGAATCAAATAATTCAATCAAGAATCCAATAATCAAACAAGAACCCTAAGAAAACTTCTTCTTGATTCCTTTCGTTTCATAATCAATTAGGGCACGTGTTGAAACAATTCTGAGATCATGCAAGTGATTTCGATTCACCCACCTCTGTTCGCGATTAATTTGTTCCTCGATTCGTTGGAAATTGATCAATGGCTCCCTCCCCTGATTTCACTGTTCTTCCTCTGCCACCTTCTGCAGAATTCCACTAGAGGGGCATAAGAAGAGTCGAACCAAAAGTGAGGAGAAGGGGAGGTCTTACACTACTTGCAATTGAGACGAAAGGAAATCGTTCTCTGCTCGGGTTTTGCACAGGGCGGCAGCAAGGGAAGAAAGAAGAGACTCGTGAGGCTTTGGGGAGAAGAGGGATTTAACTAAATTCTGTTTTATCTGATATAACCCTCCCCTCCTAACCTGATCTAATGAGATCAATTAATCCTTGGCTTTTCTAACTTTGAGTGTGATTTGGAGCTGTCCAAATCCATCACAATTTCTTTCCTTTTTTCTCCTTTTTTTTGTCTTTGTTTTGGGCCGGTTAACTCCGCCTATATTTTATAGCCGGTCCCAAGCCCGGATAAAGGAGGAGGGTTGTGTTAGGCCCCGACAGCCAGCATAAAATCATGTCGAATCTTATGAACATGGATCAACGAATATATTGTGTTAATGTGAATAATATACCGAAAGGTTTGGTTACTAATAGAGCGGAATGGCGTTGTATGATCCATGTAGCCGACCCCACCTAGTGGGATAAGGCTTTGTTGTTGTTGTTGTTGTTGTTTTGGGCCGGTTGTTACACATACACTTGTACATCTGACCTCTTTATACATATATAATATATATATATATATATATATATATATATATATATATATATATATATATATATATATATATATGGGAATCACAAACCTTGGTGGTCATCTTTTTCTCCTAAAAAAACAGAAAGCAAACATTTCAAAAGCTTTTGGAAGTTGTTATTAGCCAGAACATGGTAGAGCATAAAACAAACAACTGCAAAAATTAAAACACTAAGAGGCAAATATTATCAAACTAAATACGCCTAATGTATTTGTGTAGTTCCTTTAGACGGGTTATGTGGAGGCAGCAAATTATTCCAGCAATGCAAGCTCCCAAGATATGTATTCTAATAAAAAGCGAACTGATAAAAACACTGGAACCTCAATGCACAAAATCCTTACATTAGACAACTAACAACATAAAGTATTGTAAAAAAAAGTACCATTCTGTGGCTTCTGAAAGAAATAACTCAACTGTTTTCCGACATTCACATTTCAATGAAGCTGAAGCTACATAGATGGAGTCTATAAAGAACAACCAAACAAGTAAACGAAGATTGAGTCTATACTTAAGTACTCCAAATTAGACATTAAGTGAAAGGAAAATACTATTTGCATCTGAAAGTAAGATATTCAAATTTCAAAGTAAAAACACAGCAAAATGAGAAGATGCACTAGCCATATCCTGGAATCTCTTCTTGATAAAATGATACAGCTAAGATAATAAGATTTCAATAGTGGGGTATCAATAAGAATAAGAAAAACTGCAAACATAGATGCATCACCTTTTCTGCTTTGAACTTGTAAAGTTCCATCGGTTAATAAGTCATAAAAATTCTCAAAAAACATTCTAGAAATAGACTTATCTTCCTAGTTTTAGTAGTATCACTACCCTCATCCAAAAGAAAATATTGGAAATTATAACATAAAAGAAACAAAATGAAAAGTAAATGTGCACAAACAAATTATTGTAAAGAGGATGTCAACAAAAGAAGAGATGGACACTGAGAGGACTCCCCTGACAAACATCGAGATGACTAATTATCTGCCTGTATGAGCTATATCTTTGTGAATGTTTTATCTCATTAACTTGAGTTCTGCCTGAGGTTTCCTCCAAAAAAAAGTTGACTCCCCTGAGAAACATCAAGATGACAAATTATCTGCCCGTATGAGCTATATCTTTGTGAATGTTTTATCTCATTAACTTGAGTTCTCTCTGCACTCCAACACACGCAAAAAATCACATGACTTGACATGGCATATTTAAGAAACAAATGCTTTTAATGAGCCATCTTAGATCATGACTGGATCCCAACTGAGAATGCATCCTTGTGATCTATTATAAATGAATGGAGTGCTGTAAGTGAAGCATCCTTGCTCACTCTTTACTCTGAAAAATATTTCAGTAAGGACCAGATGTGAGTTTCACTTAATTAAAGCAAATTGACAAGTTTGACACATCAAAGAACAAAGCACATATTGACCAGAAAACTTTATATTCAAAGAAAATATTTCAGACAGATTTCCACCACAACCTCCACATTAAAGAATTAACCATTTACCCTTCCTTCAACCCCTGTAGTTGGCAGAAACAATTTCTTTTATCTTAAATATATTTTATTTATTTTTCTTTTCTTTTTAAATGATAATGAAGGATACAATAGTAATTAGGCAAAGTTAATAGAAAATTTCAGAGTAAAATGGAATTATTTCATAGTTCAGGCAAGATAAATGACTAATTTCTCAATGTAGGGTTGATGTAGACATAGGCTGTAGCTCAAGGGAGATGAATGGAAATAACCCTATGTAAAAACTAGGAAAGATGTACTAAAATGTGGATCACTCAATAACAATCTGAGCAAAAAAGTATGGCAGTGCTGAGAAGTATTACATTGCTGATATCATAATCGAATGACAGGCATCTTGGGCATTGGATGACATAATATTGTGCCATACCAGTAATGCCTTAGCATTTGCCAATTAATATAAAACACCATAAGAGATTAGCCACCATTTGCATAGATGTATGCATCCACGAATGCCCAGTAATCTGCATCTATTAAGAGTACAGTGAAATTTATAGGATATAAATTTATCATCTTATACTTAATTCACAGTTCTCATGATTGATTTGCAGAATATGAACATTCATATAAGAATTAAGACCTAATTAGTGAAATTTATAGGATATAAATTTATCATCTTAAACTTAATTCACAGTTGTTGTTGTTGTTGTTGTTGTTGTATACTTAATTCACAGTTCTCATGATTGAATTTGCAGAATATGAACATTCATATAAGAATTAAGACCTAACTTCAGGGTAATTATCTAATAATTGTGACTGTTTGAAAACTTAAAATGCACAAGTGATGAATCTTGCTCGAAATATAGCTTCTACAGAACTTCATTATCATGACTTGTTGGCTGGATGAAATTCAAGTACCATGCTCATTCTCTCACATATTGACTTATGAGATATACTGAATGAAGAGGGTTCCAATGACCGAATGATTTCCAATTAAAAAAGTTGTGATATTGCTCACACACAAAGATGTGAACAAGGAATGGCAAGAAATTCCAAAAGGTAATCTATGACTATTCCTTCTTTGTACATAACAGGTGATATGAAACTATTGATGCCCTGAGATATTGAAAAAATTCCATTCTGAAAATATTTCTTCAGCATTATAAACCATCAAAAGAATGTACCAGAAACATGATTCTCAAGGAACTATTGGAGGACTACCATCTCGCTAGTCGTCCTTTCCCATTTCAAAAAAAAAAATGATTCTCAATGAAAGAAGATTTTTTCTCTATCATATGAGAACTTCCAAACATGTGTGGGTCGTAAACATACTGGAGAGTCCTTGAAGGGAGGTCCTAGAAAAGAAGGCGGGAAATTGTACAATTTGTGGTGATAAAACTTGTGCTACATAGAGTTTGTAAAATAAGTAAGATTAATCATTTCATTATTACTTGTATACCTAATAGAGTCCGTGGATACATGATTTTTTTTTTACATCTCATTTGGACATATGTTAATCTAGAATTTTAACGTACACCTTCTCAAAAAAGGAAAGAAAAAAGATTTATGCTACATCATAATACCGCCGTATGAGACTTTTGGAACAACAAACAAACTAGATGTAGGAATTGTAGTAAAAAAGTACTAGGTGTCAGAAACTGGTATGGTGTTTTTTTGATATAATGGATAGGATATGATAAATAGATGTGAGTTTCTAATAGTTGTAATCTGTCAAAATTCAGCTCTTTTTTTTTGAGGAGGAAATTCAGCTCTTTGTTTGCACAACACCTGAGTTGACATGATATGACAGGCATGAGTGTGGAATATGTAACAAAAAAGAAAGAAGAAAGCATCCAAGCCTGACTACTTAACAACTAAAGCAGAATGACAAAAAATGCAGGGAATTAAAAAAAAAAGGTGCAATTGAGTACAATGCATGGAAGTATTTTGGTGACATAGCATAACTAATACTCACTCATCAGAGAAAAGATACATTTATTTTTATTGGCCTCTTAAAAGGATATTGATCATTGGATTTTCTCTGACATAGATCTTTACCTGTGTTTTATTTCAAATTTATTAACATACAATATGCTGATTCGGCATCCTAAAGTTAGGTTCTTCTAAGATATGTCCCAATGACTCAACATCTGAATGCTTATGTGATCACATATTAGTCATTTAGCAAAATATACATTGAAAACGCATACCCAAATCCAATGAGCATAATCTCAAAACATATAGAGGTTTGTTGAGAAAGATGTTCTCTTATTGATTGACCAAACACTAATGCCACCTATTTATAATCAAGGTAGGCAATACAAGAGGAAAAATATTACTTTAGAAAATCAGGGATATTATCCCAAAATATCTGAGATATTATTCCAAGAAATCTGGGATACTAATCCTAACTAATATTACAAAGATATGCGAAGATATGAAAAAATATGGAAAGATATGAAGAGATATGATTTATGCAAATCATATCTCAACACTCCCCCTTAAGTTGGAGCGTAAATATCTTTAGGCTCAGCTTGGAACATATATTCAGGAGCTTCTTCTTAGGAAGTGCTTTAGTAAAGATGTCAGCTAGTTGATCTTCAGTGACCAAGTGTGGAGTGGATATCTTCTTAGTTGTAATAGCATCACGAATGAAGTGACAGTCCACTTCTATGTGTTTAGTCCTCTCATGAAATACAGGATTGTTTGCAATAAATATTGCAGCCTTGTTATCACAATACATAGCTACTGGAGAAGTAACAGAAATTTCAAAATCACGTAAAAAAGAGATGACCCATAAGAGCTCACATGTAGTATGAGCCATTGCCTTATATTCTGACTCAGCGCTAGAGCGTGAGATCACATCTTATTTCTTGCTGCGCTATGTCACAAGATTTTCACCAACATATGTACAATAACCAGTGGTTGATCTTCTATCTTTATGAGCCCGACATAATCTGCATCAGAATAATCCCACACTTTTAAATGTCCATGATTTTTTAAGTGAAGATCTTTCCCTGGAGAGGCTTTTAGATATCGTAAAATCTGACATACACCTGCCCAATGTATTTCACGTGATTCTTGCATAAATTGGCTTAGACGACCAACAACATAGGAAATATCAGGACGAGTTACAATGAGATACAAAAGTTTACCAACCATAGCTCTATATCTGGTGACATCTTCTAGAATAGGACTGCTCAAATTTGTTAGAGGTAGTTGTGGATCCATAGGAATGGTGACTATTTTACAGCTCATCATACCAGCTTCCTTTAATAGGTCCAAGACATACTTTCTTTGAGAGAGAATGAATCCATCATCAAACTGATTTACTTCAATGCCTAAGAAGTATTTTATTAGACCAAGATCTTTGGTCACAAATTGAGATTGCAGAAACTTCTTTGCTGCCAAAATACCGTCAGTGTCACTATCAGATATTAAAATGTCATCTACATAAACTATGAGGATGACTGAACCTTTAGAAGTATGTAAAGAGAATGCTGAATGGTCTGAAGAGGATCGACTAAAGCCATATTCTTCAATAGCTTTGATGAATTTTTCAAACCATGCTCTTGGACTTTGTTTGAGTCCATAAATTACTTTCTTCAACTTGCAAATCTTTGAACACTACCCCTGAGTAATATACCCAAGCGGCTGTTCCATGTAAACCTCTTCAGTAAGATCACCATATAAGAAAGTATTTTTAACATCAAGTTGGTAAACTTGTCACCCAGAGTTGACAGCAATAGAAAGTAAGATTCGAACAGAATTAAGGCGAGCAACTGGAGAGAAGGTTTCAAAATAATCTACTTCATAAGTTTGGGTGTAACCTTTGGCTACTAAACGAGCCTTATAACGGTCAACCGTTCCATCAGGGAGATACTTTAGGGTGAACACCCATCGACAATCAACTACTGTTGCATCAGTCGGGAGGTCTACAAGTTCACAAGTTTCTCTAGATTGCAGAGCGGACATCTCCTCATCTATAGCAGTTTTCCAACACGAATGGTGGAATGCCTCAGAATGGTTGCGGGGAATAAAAAGAATATCAAGAGAAGCTGAAAAAACTTTGGCAGCAGGAGACAAATGATCAAAAGTCATAAAATTAGATAGAGGATATTTCACACATAACCTAGTGCCCTTCCGATGTGCAATAGGAACATCTAGGTTATGAGTTACCTGAGGAGGATCTCCTTCCAACAAGTCAGGAATGTTTGAAGGATCACGTGATGGAATCGTGGAGAGTGGTTCATCATTAAGGTCCGGTGGAGGTTGTGGAGGTTGAGTATGTCGACGGTTATAAACTCTCAGGGGTGGTGCATGCGATGGAGGAGGAGACTGTGGCTGTTGTAACGGTAGATCCTGTGATGGGTCAGAAATTGGAATTAGATGATTCTCATGGTTATCCGCAGGGTCCGAAAAGTAAGGTTTGTCTTCAAAAAAGATAACATCAGCACTAATATAGGACCTGCGAGAAGTAGGGTCATAGCACCTGTAACTTTTTTGAGTTCGCGAGTACCCTAAAAAGATGCACTTGATTGCTCGAGGAGCTAACTTATCAGTGTGAAAGAGGTGAACAAAACATTGACATCCGAAAACACGAGGAGGGACAGGAAACAAAGACTTTCCTGGGAAAAGAAGATGGAATAAAATTTGTCCATTGAGAACCGATGATGAATCTCGATTAATGAGACACCCTGCGGTGAGAACGACATCTGACCAATAGGTGGAGGGTACTTTCATATGGAAGAGAAGGGTACGAGCAACATCCAGCAAGTGGCGAAGTTTTCGTTCAACAACGCCATTTTGCTGAGATGTTTTTACACAGGAAGTTTGATGAATTACACCAACAGATTTAAAAAATGATGAAAGATCAGAATTTGCAAACTCAAGTCCATTGTCGCTGCGAAAGACTTTAATAGAGGTAGAGAACTGGATTTTTATTTCTGTAAAAAAATCTCGAATAATTTGAGGAGTTTCTGCCTTATTTTGCAACATATAGACCCAAGTGACTTTAGAAAAATCATCTACTAAAATCAAGAAATATTTGAAATGCCTATTGTTGGAAACACGATAAGGACCCCACAAATCAGCATGCACTAGTGAAAATGGACTTTTTTTTCGTTTGTCAAGGCGAGGTGGAAAAATAGTACGATGATGCTTTCCTAATTAACAAGCCTCACACTCAAGAACCTCAGTACTTGAAATATTAGGAAATTATCGACGAAGAACAGTCAAACTAGGATGACCTAGACGGCGATGGAGTTGTAGGGAAATGCTGGTAGTGTAGGCTGTGAGATTTTTGGTAGATGGCTGGAGATAATAGAGTCCATCACGTTCAAATCCTCCACCAATTTGTCTCATCGTTTGGAGATTCTGCAGAACAAAAAAAAAAGAGTCATAAAAAAGTGCTCGACAATTTAAGGGCTTTATTAGCTGGCTGATCGAAAGAAGGCTTAGAACAAACTTTGGAGCATACATAACATTATCAAGGGAGAGGTCACAATTAACAGAAACTGTACCAAGACCAGTGACCGGAGAGAGAGAACAATCAGCGACTTTGACATTAAATGGATTCGATAGAGATTTGAGGGATGAGAAGAAAGAGGCATCACCTGTTATGTGTGAGGAGGCATCCGAATCGGCAATCCAGTCAGATTGAGAACTAATAGAGAGAGCAAGAGTACCTGAATGATGCATTACAGCAGCACTAGTTGACGGAGATGCAGATTCAATAATAGACAGAGAACGAAGGTGATCATATTCTTCTTTTGATATTAGAATATCCGGCTCATTTGTAGTGGCAGC
Organism: Pontederia crassipes; assembly: GCA_030549335.1. Classification (NCBI taxonomy): domain Eukaryota; kingdom Viridiplantae; phylum Streptophyta; class Magnoliopsida; order Commelinales; family Pontederiaceae; genus Pontederia; species Pontederia crassipes. The sequence goes on along the minus strand of CM060191.1, from coordinate 52,092,776 downwards.
ATGAACCTTTGGATGATCAGCAGGATATCCAAACTTTTCCCAGCAACGGTCAGAGGAATGATTTGATCGATGACAGTGGTCACAAAAGAATTTACCACGTCCTCCAGAGTCGTTTCCTCGTCCACGTCCACGACTTTTGCCTTTGTCAGGGAAAAATTCTCTTCCTCTTCCACGTGTAGCAAGTGCAGATGCATCTGTATGAGGTGAGAAATCATCGATACGGGAGAGTCGAGCATAGATTTCTTCAGGGGTTGGAATAGTTTCCTGTGTCATCAATTGATCCTTGACGGATTTATATTCAAGACCAAGACCAGAGAGAAGCTGAACGGATCTAATTTGATCACATTGTTCAGCCAACACTAATATCTGCAGAGAGAGGCTGATAGATATCTTGCTCGTTCCAGATGTTAGTTAATGTCCCAAAATAATTTGCTAATGGCTGATCATTTTTCTTGCATGATTGAATTTCTTCAATAACCTTGTAAAGGCGAGATATATTGCTTTTATGAGAGTGAAGTTTTTGAAGTACCTCCCATATAGTCTTGACTGACCTATAAATCATGACATGTTTGGCAACAGATTCGGTCATGCTATTGAGCATGATAGAGGCGACCTAATAATTGTCAGCATCCCAATCTTCTGCACGTTCTTCAGATTTGGTGAGGATATGCTACTTCCTGTGGGACCCTACGTAGCGCTCAAATGTCGTGGATCAGAGGAGATAATTGGTACCATCAAGTTTGATATTGATACCGAGTGGAGTGCTGAGGGTGGATTTAACACCAGAGTTGCTAGATGAAGCTTTCTGATCGGCCATGTTGAGAGAGATGGATTCCACGGAGAAAAAGATCAAGTGTCGATTTTGAGAACTATGGATCTAGGTAGACCTATCATTCATCTAGATTGAGGAGGGAAGGGAGAGGAATAAGGATCAGATCGTTACTGCTCTGATACCATGTTGAGAAAGATGTTCTCTTATTGATTGATCAAACACTAGTGCCACCTATTTATAATCAAGGTAGACAATACAAGAGGGAGAATATTACTTCAGAAAATCAGGAATATTATCCCAAAATATCTGAGATACTATCCCAAGAAATCTGAGATACTAATCCTAACTAATATTACAAAGATATGCGAAGATATGAAAAGATATGGAAAGATATGAAGAGATATGATTTATGCAAATCATATCTCAACAAGGTTCTCAAAAACATTATTCACGGTTGATTATCATGGCTTTCAACCATATGAAAAAAGAAAGATCTAATACATGATGTCCATTCAAACAAATTTTCTTCCCATTAAAAGCGAATATTAAAAATTCTCTCTCTTAACTTTAGAAAAGTTTTTTTATGCATTTAACTCACTCAAACACCTCTTATACTTCTATTCTATCAAATGTTTAACCTTTTGGCACATCCCTACTGTTGTAAAATCATGAATACAGGAGTAGGGATACTTTATGCTGAGTAGGGATACAGGAGAAGACATTCCTGTTGAGATAACAGCAAAGAACTATTGGAAGACAAAAGAAGTGCACAAAATAATTAGCTTTTAGGGTTCTGAAATTGCCAAAAAATATTATAAATATTGGATTTTTTCTACATTGAATTAACCACGAGACATTGTCGTGTCCTCACAATCCTGGTACTACACTTTTCTTATAGCCTAATCATTTTTTGCAACAGGTTATGACATTCTTAATCAGGAAGGGTTCTTAGTGGGAGTAGATAATGCAAGTTCAAGCTAACTGCTCGCAGACTACCCTAGGTTCACCCTTAACAAATCAGATTCACCGGTGCACACACACACCCACCTATAGATCAGAAGAAGCTTCCCCAGTTCTTTTACTTGTCCTCTATGGATAGGCTACTTCTACCTTTCAACCTTACTTTCCCTTCTCAAAAAAAAAAAAATATACTTTTGTAACAAAAATACTGAAAAGATAAATTTGATAAGTTTCTGACCCCCACAGTTCTTGATTAGCAGAAAACATTTATTCTTTGAACAAAAAAAAAAAAAAACAGAAGAAATGCCTATTAAAAGAAGATGGGATATTTATGATCATGAACAAAAGAGTCAATTTTGCCACATGGAGTTGATGATCCATTTCCACTGGATGAAGAAGATAGTTAGAGTATGCAAGAAATTCAAACTATATAGAAATTTGACAAGAATTTTAACAGCAACCATTTCTAGGTTTAACATGATTTATTATATCTGTTTGCAACAGGTTCGGAACATCTATAAAGTGAAACCAATGAGTATGCAATTGCCATCAATTCCCATTTCTTTAACAACCTTTCCAAGTGAGAACCTGTTGCCAACATAGGTCATAGTAACAGAAGGGTTTATAGAACTCAACAAATCATGAGACATAGCAGCAGTCAGCGTGGCATCACAATACCCTGTCGCCCAAAGACAAGCATAGCGATGCAACAAGATATCAGCGTTTGCAATCGAAAGGTATCCAACATCCACGTACATCAACGTGGACACCATTTATAAACGGGGATTAAATACGACCTAGAAAGAAGATGCCACTGAAAAACAGGATAAGCCATCAACTAAGATTTTAATACACATGTGGCAGGCAATGAAACAGTAGTTATGTGAAGGAGTATCCACAACCGCGTACAAAGATTTTTTCATTAATTCCTCATAACCTGAAACCAGACAGGCAAAAATGACCTTGGCTGAAATGACCGTCGTGTTTTAAGATCAAGCTTACTTTAAGATAAGCAGAGTGGACCATATTCAACGCCTTAATGACTCAACGAACTATCAGCCGTTCAAAATTCGAACAGGTTCAAGGAAAAACAGAAGTCGGACGGATGCAACTTCACATCAACACCTAAACGCATCCTGACAGAGTAACGCTCCAAGATACTCAAAGCAACATGAACGCTTCAAGCTACTAAAATCGACATGAAGTCGACAAGTAATTCCCAATGGAACAGGACCAAAATCAACTCCCACGAACCCTGAGCACTAGAAAAACATCAACTAAAACACGCGTAGCACCAATATCGCCCTCCACTGACTAGACCCGAGACGGAATTAAGAGCACAAGAAACCCTAGGATGAAAAATTAACCATTCATTAAGACGACCTCTGACATGAGAAACACTAAAATTTGAGGCGCAACACCAGAAATTACACTGGACGAAGTTATACCTAAGCAGAAGAGCGCCAGGAACCAAAATTAAACAGAGAAATGGTCGAAATAGAGACCTTCTTCGTCCACCCTGCCGGCGCCGGGAGCTCGACGGATACCACCTCCGCCGGCGCATCTCCAGCTCCGTTTCCTTTCTCCGCCATCGCTGCGTTCTTGTTTCGCTCCCTCCTCTCCTCCACCTCCCTTTCTCTGTCCTCGAGTTCCCGCTCTTGAATGAGCAAAACAAATCGGTGCGAAGTGCGATAAAATAATAATAATAATAATAATAATAATAATAATAATAATAATAATAATAATAATAATAATAATAAGTATTTAAGACCGCGACCTCCTTCTCCTCGTGTAAGAAACGGCATCACGTGCAACGACGGACGTTGCGGGTTTCAGAGCTGAATCTAATAAAAGCATGCTCCAACTCATTCGCTAGTGATACGCTGTCCGTGCCATTACACGCGACACGGGATCTGCAACTGCTATCGGCTGCGAGACGCGTGGAGGGCAAATATTGGTGGGTAACAGGATGCGTCATATTTTGCGATGATCCTAATAATAAATTTCTTAATGCACAAATATTGGTGGGGAACGGGATGCGTCGTATTTTACAATGTTATCAAAATCGGACCGGACCGGCCGGTTCAACTGCGGACCGACCGGAAATTCGGTTCGGTTTGATGTTAAAACTATTTTTACCATTGAACCGGAAAAAATCGGTTGAACCGGCCGGTTGAATCGGACTGGTCGAACCGGTTCAACCTGGTTCAATGCAGATTTTGAAGAATAAAATTAAAAAAAAATGATAAAAAAGGAAAGTTAAAAAAGGAATAAGGAAAGAAATATAACAAAGGTAAGAAAAGGAGGGAATATGACATGTCTAAAATTAAATAGAAATTGAAATAAAAAAGGTAAGTATTTAAAATTGAATAACATTAAAATGGAAAATTATAAAGGGCATAAATAAAGAAAATAAAAAGGAAAGTGTTAAAGAAAAAGATAAATAACAATAATTTAAGATGAAATTTATTAATATAACATCTATCATCAATAAATAATAGATATTAAATTAATAATGATCTATTTATATTTATATGTTAATTATTATTAAAAAATTTAATAAATAAAAAATATGTTATATTAATTTTTAACATTATTAATAGGTTATTAGTACAATATTCATATACTATATCATATAATTTATATTATATATTTATAAATAATATTATTTTAATAAAATTTGGTTCAATCCGGTCGAACCTGATTAGATCGGTCCAACCGCGACCCAGTAAAAAGTCCGATCCGGTCGCCAGTCAGGTTATGAAAACATTGGTATTTTGCGGCGATCCTAATAATAAATTTCTTAATGCATATTTACTTTTGAGGTTCTTTGAGTAAATTTTAACGATGATCATCTAACATAGAGTATTTATTCTCAGTAAGGTAATCCAATTTCATTTCGTAACATGATGGTCATTTCAGCCAAGGTCATCACAATCGGTTATAGCAACTACATTAGTAAATCACTGACATGGCGTTGACGTGAATGCTTACGTGGTACCATATCAGCATTTTCTCTCTACTCCACATCAGATTATAAAAAATAAAAAATTGTCATCTCAGCATTTTTCTCTCCGCTCCATCCAAACGTCATTTTATATCTACGTGATCATCCAACTTTTCAAAACTTTCAGACAATGTTATTCAACTTTTCAAAATTTCAATCGCGGTCATCATTAAAAAACCTATTCGGATTGAGCCGTCTAAAGTTAGACTGACTCGATACATTTTTTGACATAACCTATTCGGATTGAGCCATCTAAACTTTTTATGTGTATTAAATATATAATATTATATAATTAACATTTTTTTAATTATAAAAATAAAAAATTAGAAAAATAAGATATTTTTATATATTACGGAGACAGATCGTAATGGCTCATCCAGCGGGAACATCCAACGGGTTGCTGAGCCAAAATAGTTTTTTTATATAATATTATGATAACTAATAATTTTGATTTTTAATATTATGATAATCAATAATTTGGCTCAATAATTCGCTGAATGTCGGGTCGTGCCCAACACTCTGCTAGAGGAGCCATTACAATTTGACTCGATCTCGATGAAATATCGCACAAAAAATATATTTATTTTTTAGTTATAATATCTTTTATTATTTTAAATTTTAGAGCAAACAATAAATGGTGTGTTATTTTTTAAATTTTTTATTTCCTTAACTAAAAATAATTAATTATCATAATATTATATATTTAGTACACATAAAATGTTATTTAGTACACATAAAATGTTTGGGCGGCTCGATATGAATGGGTCGTGCCAAAAAATGTACCAAGTTAGTCTAAGTGTCTTCAAATTTTTATTTTTTATTTTTTATGCTTATTATTTATTATTTATTATCTTAAGCTTTTAATGATGATCGCGATTGAAAATTTGAAAAGTTGAATGACCTTATCTAAAAGTTTCGAAAAGTTGGATGACCATGTAGATACAAAATTAAGTTTGGATGGAACAAAGAAAAAATGTTGACGTGGCAATTTCTATTTTTTTTAATCTGATGTTGAGGAGAGAGGAAATGCTAACGTGGTGCACGTAAGCATCCACGTCAGCACTACATCAGCGATTTACTAGTTTACTGACTATAACCGATTGCGATGATCTTACCTGAAATGAATCTAAAGTTCGATGACTGTCGTGTTATAAAATAAAATTGGATGACCTTACTGGGAATGTCCCCTAAGTTGGATGACCATCCCTGAAATTTACTCGCGTATGTTTAATATACAAGCAATTTGATCAAGTTACCTAATTTGTTTTCCTTAAAATTTTGATATGAATATTAATACTAAGAAGTAGATGGTAATTCCAAAATCGTATTTGAACGATTCCTTGTGGCGGTAGTAGTCATCAATGTTTTCGGAACCGGATCGAACTCATCACTGGGTCACGGTTGGACCGATCCGATCGGGTTCAATCGGATTGAACCAGATTTTATTAAAATAATATTGTTTGTAATAATTATAAAAATATAATATAAGTTATATGATATAGTATATGGATATTGTACTAATAATTTATTAAAAATAATATAACATATTTTTTATTAATTAAAAATTTTATAATGATAATGTAAATAGACTAATAATAATTTAATACCTATTATTTAATGATGATAGATGTTATATTAATAAATTTTATCTAAAATTATTCTTATTTCTTTTTTTGTTTAACACTTTCCTTTTTATTTTCTTTATTTTATACCTTTTGATAAGTTTCCATTACAATATTAATCAATTTTAAATACTTATCTTTTTATTTCAATTCTTATTTAATTATATAGATATGATATTCCCTCCTCTTAACTTTCCTTATATTCCTTTCCTTTTTTCTCATTTAACTTTCCTATTTTTATCATTTTTTAATTTTCTTTCCAAAATCTGCACTGAACCGGATTGAACCAATTCAATCGGCCGGTTCAACCATTTTTGCCCGATTCAAAGTCAAAATGGTTTTCGATACCTAATCGGACTCGATCACCGGCCGGTTCGCGATTGAACCGATTGAATTGGCTGGGCCGGTCCGGTTTTAACAACATTGGTAGTCTTCCAAAGTTCAGTTCAGTGGCTTCTCTATTTATCTATTTACATCTATATTTACATTTAAATATTTGAAGTTCCCCTCCTCAAACATATGAATTGTATCGAAAGAAAATTAGTTATGATAAGATCATATGTCGATCAATAATATATATATATATATACCTATTAATTTAACTCGCCATATTATCCACATGTACACTACTTTAACATCGAGTCAGTCGATAACATTTATTTATTTATTTAAAGAAATAAGGTAGTTTTTGTACTTGGGGAATGACGCAAGCGAAGCTACAAAGGGCACCAAACATTTGGGGCATATTTATTCTTCACATTCACGAGGGGGATGTAGGATTGATTCCATGGGGTTTAGGAATATTCTTCATGAAACTCGAATAAAAACAATTCACAGATTTCTCTGTTACAACCCAAAAAATGCAATCGCTTGATCCATCTTCTTTTTTCCTCCGCTACAAGGATTTATGAGCAGAACTAGTTGATAACGAAGAACAACATGTTTGAAATATGTCTAATATACATATCAATTTTTTTAAAAAAATCAATTCTAAGAAAAAATGGTAATCAAGATCTCTCAGTTACGCGTATAGAGTATAGACCACACTTGTTTTATGTATTTGAACGTTAAACATGAATATACAGCAAGAGAATTTAATGAAGCTGTAAATCAATTTATATGTCCATTTAACCAAGGTTGTTAAAATCAAACCAGACATCGGATCGACGAGGCCCGATTGAACCGAAGGGTCGAACCGGATATAATAAAATAATATTAAGAAATAAAATAATAACATTTCAAATTTCAAAACATCACATATATATTCACATTATAATATCACACATATTTCAAAGTTCAAACTTGCAATAGATAAACTTGTTTATAGTCTAACAAGATCCATAAGTTGTGTCTTGCCAATGATAACAAGGCTTTTATGCCGTCCAAAATAAAATTACAAATAAACACACCAATCCTTATAAGTTTAAATGTTCACAACTTCATGCTTCCAAAATCAAAATTTCATTTTCTTCTCCAATATTCTTCATCATCATGAGGAAAAGAATCCAAATAAAGTCCAACGCTTCAACATTGTCTTCTTGCACATCACCTAACCAAAAAAAGATTACATTCAAATATCATAATAATTAATCATTCAAATTCTTCTAAAATAAGAATTAAATTTTACCTTCATGATTGATATATTTTGGAACTTCCAAATCTGTATAAAAATTTTTCTCTAATTCATCATAATCAAGTAATGGAGTGTCATCTTCCTTTACAATCCATGATTCAATCTTCTCCATGATCTCATAATTAATAGGATCTGAAAGTGCTTTCTCTTTGTTAAGATCCCTATAAATATAAAAGACTAATCAATACCTCTAAAATGATAATAGATATAAATTAGGGGAATGGCACTAGCAGTACACATAAGTATATGCATAAAAGTTATTTATTTAAAATGGCGGCATTTACAAACATAAAAGTTAGATTGTAGACATAAATATAAAAGTTACTTCAATAATAATGAAATTTACAAACATTTGAATCATGAATTCAAGAAAAAAAATACAACATTAGGATCACAGTAAAAAAATGACTAGATGACAATTGTTGTGTGAGCTAGGATTGTCGAACAGAGTACTGCCCCCGCAAGGTCACTGACGATAGCCACTACATCATGTTGGCCGTGCTACCCCCTACAAGGTCACCGACAAGCTGCGACCATGGCGCAGCTCCGACATATGGTGTCGGATGGACCACTCCATCATGGCGCCCGTGCTTTTTCGATTGATAAAGTGGAGCTAAATACTCATTACAAAGTTAAAATAGAGTATATGAATACATCACACGAGGTACAGAAGTCCCCACTAGATCACCAAAGAGATAGAGACATTGATCAAGACCAAGAGGTAGGAGTTCAAGTAAAGTAGTGCGAAGCTCAGCAGAGAGTGCCATTCTAGCAAGCATGTCAACAACTTGAAACAAACTTTGCACTGTTGTGGAGCAAATCTTCACCATTCATTAAGAGATCCATGGCCAATGATGGTATCAACGAATACCCGCACATCGTTCGTCATGTTCCCACGCAATGTTCATCGTGTTCAAGTACAATACATCCACCACGTACGACTCTAAGACCACGATCTCCTCCCAACATAGGGTTCCTTGGATGTGTGAAGGAGGGTCACTGAATGGTAGTTCTCTAGGCAGTGCTCACTACCAATGACCCGAAAGCTCAGGATGTGTCACTTGTCGTTGAGGCTCTTGAGGCACTCGATGATATTGGTGACCGTCGGGAGGCCCAGATGACGTGCACCTAGTCCCCACGTGAACTTTATGTGGATGTGAATTTCTCGCACTAAAAGTAATTCTAGTCATGTTTAAATTTTACTCTAGAGTTCACAAAGTTGCAAGTGCACAGGTCGAGTAGAAACCCTGAGTGTCGTAACCGCGTTGATTTAGATCAGTTATCAATCTATTTATATCTCAAGAGTTGTCACAAAATGACTAAAAGTAAATCGGATGTTACATGAACACAATTTATAGGGAAAATAGAAAGGGAAAGTAAAGAGGGATCATAATGTTATGGAAGAGATTCCCTTGTAATAAACTCATTGAAACTACTGCATCCTAGTTCTCATCTTATGAATCAAATGATCTCTCTATCTTACTACGCGACTTCATTATCCTATCTCTAAATTCGCCGATCTCTCCTTAAATTTTGGGAAGAGTAGCCATTAAATATTAGATTAGAGTTGATGATTAGTCGATCTCTCATCCTAACCAGAAGAAAGGGATGATCTCTCGATCCTTAGTTACCCGTTCTTTTATCCTAATCAGAGCAATTAAAACAAATCTGACACCGCTAGTCACTGTTAGGGGTTCTCACCTCACAACAGCTATTATAATGGACCTCTTAGTCTATATAAAAATGCTAAATCGAATATCACTAGAAACACAACAACCAAACGTAACCAGTTCCTCCTCTCGGATGGAACAAGTTTTAGCAAAATCAACAGATCTCTCGATCAGATTGAAATTGAATGTAAATAATGAAATTGCAGTGTATCAAGTAAATAAAAACTAGGAGTCAAATGCACGGCATCAAAGAACTAAAAGAGTAGCATCAACAAAGTATCGTCACAAGGGAACCAAAAATTCTTTTTATCTCGACATGAGTTTAGATAACATAAAAAATCTTCTCCTCCACATTCTTCTTCTTCTTTTCTCCCTGATGTCTCCTCCTTGTTCTTCCTCTTCTTCTCTCCTTGGTGTCTCCTCCCTGTTCTTCCTCTTCTTCACTGTTAAAAATTCAAAATTTGAAAAGTACTTAGTCCCTCTTTACTCGTTCAACTCCTCTACTAATAATAGATAAAAAGTGCTTAAAAATTATAAGATTTTATGTTAATCTCATGGATTTAACTATAACAATAATGAGCATAATAAGGGATGATCAAATTCCCCCAAGCTTAGCTTTTTGCTTGTCCTCAAGTAATGTTCAAGACGAGAGGTTTAAATCTCCACTTCGCTTTCCAACTACTCTTGTAGCATTCAGATCTTATATTCTTTGCTCAAGTGCCTTCTCTCTTTTCTACATACCCTGACTTTAGTGAAGGTATTAGAAGCAAGACATTTTGAACTTCCTCCTAACTCAGCTTAAAATCAGAGAATTCAAACAAGATGAACTGATAATAAGAATGTTAATGCTGAATACACTAGTGCAGTATGAGCTTTGTTTTGATTCTTATTTCTTTTTATTGATCCAGTACTCATGTGATTATTCATAGTTTTTTGGGTGATCTGTGTAGCGGGTTTTTGATCGGCACATCCTAGGGTAGTTGCTCTTAGGTTGTCAGGTATGAACCCCTATGGATCTACTCACCCAGATTCACCCAGGTTTCAAAATGCACCCTTTTTGTACCTTTTGGGGCTACACCAGCCCTTTTTTCTTTTGCTTTTACTTTTCATTTTCACCAAACTTAATATTGTACTGAAATGGTCAGCATTAACTTTTTTACTATCAGACCTCTTACTAAGAGCTGAGCCTGAGTAGGATTGGTTGTCAAGCTTTTAAGGTTTCACTATAGACACTTTCTTCTAGCCATATCCCTACACTTAGAGCATTGAATTAGATCATGAGATGCTTCAAATTTTGCCAGGTTTAACAATTATTCTTGAACATAGTTTTAGAAGGTCACAAAAGAAGCTGTAGCTATGGGGCAATAAAACATCTCTTACTTTGCTGCTTAAAAGTAGAATGTTGCAATGTAGTTTCATAAAACAGTGAATATGTTGAAAATATATAGAATAATGTAACAAGAAGGGAGTAGAAATGTACCATGTTGCCCTCTCCCCCAAGCTTAGAATCGACCCTATCCTCAGTGTCGATCATACCAAGAAGAGGGACCAGAAGGTGGTTGCAACTCAAGCAAATGGTCAAGGACTTGTTGTATGCCACTGAGGGTCGTGAGAATAGAGTTTTGTACGACCTCAGTTCCTTGAATTTTCTCTTGATTCACGAGGCCTTGTTGCTCCAAGGTGTGAAGTTGGTCCTTCAGTGCCTGTATGTCTTCATGTTGGTGGCCTGTGGCCTCTACAAGTTTGTATACTTGTTTTAGGACGAGGCTTAATTTAGTAGAGGAGGTAAGAGGTGGAGATTGTAATGCATCTGGGGCAGATGAAGAGGAAGAAGTGACAACATGTCTTCTAGCTGATCTTGGGCCAGATGGGACTCGTGGAGATACGGTGTATTCTATGAGTAGTGGAGGAAGTGTTGGAATTGGTCTTGTGACTTGGATGAACTCATTCATCCACCAATTTTGGTCTTCTAGAATAGAGGATTGTTGAGGATTGGACAACTGAAATAAAGCTGAAGGGTTAGATTGGAGCCAGAAATGCTGGCCGTTGACTGTAAGAAGGACTCCTAAGAAAACATAATGTTCGGCTATGGGCGTGATGAGATTTCCACAAAGAATCTGGTTACACTCGCGGGTTGATTCTTTGAGTATACTTTGCATAAGAAAGGATGCAAGGTTAATCTCTGTGTTAGAGAGGAGACACCAAATGATGAAGAGTTCATCGGCAGAGACGAAGTCCATCTCATAGTCATTCGGGGGGATTAATACATTATTGGTGAGGAGAATGTGAAGGTATCAAAGACTGGATTTTAAGATGTTGGTCGACTAAGTGGAGAATGTTGTCAGTATGACATCCGGTGAGTTGATACCAAACTTCAAAGATGAAAAAAGCAGGGGGAGGGGTTCTATGGCCTATGTTAGGGAGGTTCAGAAAATGGGTGAAGGTGTCGAGGCTGATGGAGAAATCCTAGTTATACAGACGAAATTCGATATGGTCAGGGACACCATCGTCATGCATGCTAGTGGAGTAGACTGTTCCTATGAACTCTGTCGCTACCTCTTTGTAGATGTCCCAGCGTTTCATAAAGAAGGGTAGAAGGTGAGATCGATGGAGAAGAGTTTTGATGTCCTCAAACAAACCAAGAGGCTCGAGAGTTGGAAAATCCAAAAATCTGGTGGAGGAGAAATTTCTACACCTGGTGTTTAGTAGGCGCTGAGCTTCCTTGCTATTCTCTGGTCGTCGCATGTTGGAGGTTTGTTGTAAGAGGCCGTCCGGACGTAAACGGTGTCAGAGTCCGATGATGTTCGCGTCCTCTTCATGTTGCCGGCCGTCTCGAAGATGTCTGTGGGCTTAGGGCGATTGCGGGGTGCGCTGAAAGGAGTAGAGGATGATTAGGGATTTCGGATATGCCGTGTGGTTGATGTGCAATCGGTGTTGGAAAAGAAGTAGTGGGTTGTATGGGAAACTGAGGCATCGTTGGGATGTTCATGTGGGATTGGAAAAAGTGAGCAGTTTAATAAATATGGTACTAGATTCTGTTGGAATTCTCAACTAAATTTGCAAGATGTAATTTTCAAGTGGTATTCTGATAATTTTGGCCTTGTGTGAGTGTTGACGTGCCTGATAATCGTTTATCTAGTTGGGTTGCCTCACTATAGTGCCTTTTTTTACGTCGTTGGCTCAATCTTATGTATTTTAGTGCTCTGGTTGCAGGTGTACCACTTCCTTGAACATTGCTGCGCATGAGTTGTAATGTTTCAATCTTTGTCCATTGACTTTAAAAAATTCTGACTTGCTATTTTTAATATCCCTGCCTCGTGAGAATATATTCTTTCAACGGTGAATGGTCCGACCATCTAGTTCGTAGCTTTCTGAGAAAAAGTCATAATCCGGAGTTGAATAACAGAAATTGGTCGTCTTCCTTAAAATTCTTTTTTAGTATATGCATATCATGCCATTTCTTTGCTCGTTCTATGTAATGGCGGGAGTTGTTGTAGGCATCTAGTCTTAATTCATCTAACTCGTTGAGTTGCAGTAATCATTTGCCGGAGGCTGCTTGAAAGTCATAATTGAGTGCTTTGATCATCCAGAAAGCTTTGTGTTCTAATTCCACAGGTAGGTGACAGTGCTTGGCGTAAATCAACCTAAATGGTGTTGATCTCATTGGTGTTTTGTATGCAGTCCGGTATGCCCACATTACTTCATTGAGTTTTATGCTCCAATCTTTCCTAGTTATTGAGACCATCTTCTCAATGATCATTTTAATTTCTCTATTCGAGACCTCTGCTTGCCCATTAGTTTGAGGGGGTTTTTTGTAGTAGAAATTCGATGTTTGACTCCATATTTAAGCAATAACTTTTTGAAACTTCACTCGATAAAATGTGATCCTCCATCGCTGATGACCAATCTGGGAATCCGAATCTTGGGAAGATTGTATCTTTAAAGAGTTTGATAACTGACTTTGAGTCTGCTGTGATTGTAGGAATTGCTTGAATCCATTTTGAAACATAGTCAATTGTTAGAAGTATGAACTTGTACCCGTATGAGGGAGGAAAGGGTCCCATGTAGTCAACTCCCCATACATCGAATATTTCTATCTCGAGTATAGTGCTAGGGTGCTTCATTCCTTCTGCCTATATTTTCGGTTCTTTGACAAGCATCGCATGATTTATCAAAATTGGTTGAATCCTTGAATAGAGTGGGCCAATAAAAACCTGTTTGAAGAACTTTAGAGGCTGTCTTTTGATAACATCCGTGACCACCATAAGAAGATGAATGACGTTCTTGTAGTATGGCAAATTGTTCTTCTTCTAGTATACACCTTCAATATATTCCATCAGCACATTTTTGAAGAGAAATGGTTCATTCCAGAAATAGTGTTTAATATTCGAAAAGAATTTCTTATTTTGTTGATAGGATAAATTAGGTCGTAAGACTCCTGAGGCTAAATAGTTGGCAAAATCAGCGAACCATAGAAATTGTGCTTCCTGAATTGAAAACAACTGGTCATCAGGAAAGGAATCATTAATAGCTCTATAATTGTCAGGATTAATTTCATGTTATGATAATTGGAGTAGAGAGAGGTGATCAGCTACTTGATTTTTTGCTCCCTTTCTATCCTTGATTTCTAGATCGAACTCTTGTAGCAGAACGATCCACCTAATCAGTCTATGTTTGGCATCTTTTTTAGAAATCAAGTATCGGATGGCTTGATGGTCAGTATGTACGTTGACCTTAAAACCGACTAAGTAGGATCTGAATTTGTCCATTGCAAATACAACTGTTAGGAATTCTTTTTCTATTGTGGCATAATTGATCTGTGCCTCATATAAGATTCTACTAGCATAATAGATTGCATATTGCTGGTTGTCCTTCTTTTGTCCTAATACTGCTCTGACGGCTTGATCACTAGCATCACACATGATTTCAAAGGGCAGAGACTAATCGGACGGTTGGATGATTGGAGTTGTCGTGAAAGGTCTTTTCAAAGTTTCAAAAGCTTTTAAGCAGTCTTCATCAAATATAAATTTTGCTTCTTTGGATAAGAGTTTTGTTAATGGCCTTACAATGAGAGAGAAGTCCTTAATGAATCGTCGATAAAATCTTGCATGTCCAAGAAAACTTCTGATTCCTTTGATGTTAATGGATTGAGGCAATTTTTCAATAACTTTTGTCTTGGCTTTATCAACTTCAATACCCTGCCTGAAACAATGTATCCTAGGACTACCCTGTTGAAATGTGATTCAAAAATATTATCCACATCATTTTGTATTTTGGAAAAAAAATTAATTATGGGGTTAGCGGATAGTTGTGGTGATGTGGTAGTCATGGTTACGTGGTGATATAATTAGTGGTAGTAGTGTGTTAGTGGTGGAGTGTGTGCATGACCTCCCACCTTTTTAGGCATTATCTCCATGTTGTTATCTTGCATCTCAAGTTGTAAGACTATATATAGGCCATCTTATTTTGAGTTTTAATATAGTAGAATATCATGCAATGATATTTCCCTTTTCTCCAACAATTGTTCCTTGATTACTCTGTTATGTGCTGCATTATTTTCCTAATTTATCCTTTAATTTCCAACAAGTTTGGTATCAGAGCAGGCTGCGAAATTCTCGAGCAGGAGAAGACATCATTGCGGATTTGGAATTGCTACCAAGTGCAATTAATCAATGCTTCAACAAGCAGAAGTGTTGAGCAAATAATGGCTGCAAATGGTGGTACTATAAGTTTCTCCCAACCTCTGATTCCTATTTTCAAAGGTGATAATTATGAGTTTTGGAATATCAAAATGAAGACTTTGTTTATGTCACAAGACCTTTAAGATTTGGTTGAGAATGGATATGCAAATTCAAATGAAGAAGGGAAATTAAAGGAAAACAAAAAGAAAGATGCAAAGGCATTATGTCTTATTCACCAGGTTGTGCATAAGACTATTTTTTGCAGAATTACAAGAGCAATTACCTCAAAGCAAGCATGGGGTATATTACAAAAAGAGTATCAAGGAACATCAAAGATAATCATAGTTAAATTGCAAGCTCTTCGTCGAGATTTTGAGATGTTGTTTATGAAATCAAATGAGTGTGTTCAAGAATTTTTGTCAAGAGTAACTACTGTGGTTAGCCAAATGAGATCTTATGGAGAAAAGGTTGATGATAAAATTATTGTTGCTAAAGTTTTGAGGAGTTTGACCTCAAAATTTGATTATGTAGCCAAATGAGTCTAAAGATTTGTCTATACTCTCTTTTGATGAACTAATGGGTTCTTTGCAAGCACATGAAGCAAGAATGAGCAGGTTCATAGAAAAAGCTAAAGAAAAAGCTTTTGATGCTAAAGTAGAAGCACCTCGATCTGATTGCAATAGAGGTCGTGGTCGTGGCGGATTTCGTGGAAGAGGCCGAGGAAGAGGTAATGGTAGAGGAAGATTTGATGGACAAAATGAGCAAAGACAACAACCATCAAATGAGAACAAAAGCAAAGTTCAATACTACTACTGTAAGAAGCATGGGCATATTGAGGCAAATTGCTGGACCAAGGCAAAGCAATTAGCAAATTTTGTTGAAGAGAAAGAAGGGGAAAGTAAGTTATTTATGACTTATTCTCATTCTAATGATACAAATGAAATATGATTTTTAGACAATGGTTGTTCTAACCATATGACTAGAATGAGATCATTGTTTAAAGTGCTTGATGAGTAAAAAAAATATCTCAGATTTGGAGATGATAAACCTGTACAAGTTGAAGGAGAAGGTACAATTGCTATTCGGCAGAACGATGGTAAAGAAAAAAATTCTTCATGCTATTTTTTATATTCCTACTTTGAAGAACAATCTTTTAAGTATTGCAGTTGATGAGAAGTGGTTATTCTATTTTGTTTGATAATGATGTTTGCTTGGTCAAAGATAAGAAATCTGAAGAGATTATTGCAAAAGTTGCTATGGCAATAAATCGCATGTTTCCTTTGAATGTTTCAGATTCTTGTGCATTTTCAGTTCAACTAATTTCTGAGGCTAAATTCTGGCATTTGAGGTATGGTCATCTCAACATTAATGGACTGAACTTATTGGCTAGAATGAATATGATTTATGGTCTTCCAGAAATTGATTCCCTTGATGAAGTTTGTGAAGGATGCATTTTTGGAAAACGATGCAAAAAGTCATTTCCTGTAGGAAAATCATACAGAGAAAAGTATCCTCTTAAAATTATTCATGCAGATTTATGTGGACCTATGCAAATGAAGGTCCTTCAGTGGTAGTCAATATTTTGCATTATTTATTGACGATTATTTTCGCATGAATTGGGTATATTTTTTGAAGCAGAAATCTGAGGCATTTGGTGTGTTCAAAAAATTCAAGGCAATGGTGGAAAATGAAAAGGGCTATCACATAAAGATTCTGCGCACGGATAGAGGTGGTGAATTTTTATCAAATGAATTTAGTCATTTTTGTGAAGAATAGAGAATTCAAAGGCAATTTACAGCTTCATATACACCTCAGCAAAATGGTGTAGCCGAAAGGAAGAACCGAACAATTGTGGAAATGGCAAGAAGTTTGTTAAAGGAGAAGAATGTTCCAAATAATTTTTGGGCTGAAGCAATCGCAACTGCAATATATTTACTGAATATTTCTCCAACAAAAGAAGTGCAAAATCAGACTCCGTATGATGCATGAAAAGGTTGCAAACCGAAAGTCATTTGTAAGTTTTTGGGTGCATTGCATATGCTTTGAACAACTCTGAAAATTGTCAAAAGCTTGATGACAAGTTTAAGAAATATATTTTTGTTGACTATTCTGTTCATTCCAAAGCTTATAGGTTATACAATCCTTCTACTAACAAAGTAGTTATTAGTAGAAATGTTATCTTTGATGAAAGATGAATTTGGACATGGGAGGAGGCAAATAGAACTGATGTGGCTGATTTACAAATTGAGTTTTCTACAGAAGGTAAAAAAATATTGTTGCAGCACCAACAAGAAATGAATGTGTTCCAAGTAATGGAAATAATTCTTCAAAAAATTCACCTAATTCAGCATCAAGGAAATTTCATTCTTTGCAAGAAATATATGATTCTTGTCAATTTGTTTTATTTGCCTTAGATCCGACATGCTTGGAAGAAGCAATGAAAAAAGAAGAATTGCGCAATGGAATGAAAGAAGAAATGATGTCTATTGAAAGAAATCATACATGTTAGTTAGTTGATTTGCCTGACAACAAAAAATTGATTGATTTGTAATGGGTGTTTAAAACTAAATATCATGCAGATGGAAGCATTCAGAAGCACAAAGTAAGGCTTGTAGCAAAAGGCTATGCACAAGAGCAAGGTATAGATTTTGAAGAAACTTTTTCTCTTGTTGCTCGTCTTGAAATAGTAAGATTACTTCTAGCCTTAGTCGCTCAATTGCAATGGCCTGTTTATCAACTTGATATAAAATCAACTTTTTTGAATGATGATTTGAATAAAGATGTTTATGTCAGTCAACCAGAAGGCTTTGTTATCAATGGCAAGGAAGACAAAGTCTACAAATTGAGAAAGATCTAAAGCAAGCTCCCCATGCATGGTATAGTAAGATTGATTCATTCTTTATTGATAATAGTTTTCGCAGAAGTGAAAATTGAGCCAACACTCTACTTGAAAGAAAAAAGGGTTTGAATTTATTATAGTTTGCCTATATGTTGATGATATTCTATATATGGATCTTCTCAATTACTTGTGGCTGATTTTAAAGCATGCATGATGGTAAATTTTGAAATGATAGATTTGGGGCTATTGAACTATTTTCTTGGTATAGAAGTGAAGCAAAGTACTGATGACATATTTATTTCTCAAAAGAAATATGCTAATGATTTGTTGGACATGTTCAATATGCTCAATCTTGATGACGGTACAGGTCATGCTGATGAAAGAATATTTAAAAGTTTGATTGGCGGCTTAATTTATTTGACTTACACAAGACCAGACATCTCTTTTTCTGTTAGTCTTGTATTCATATTTATGCATTCTCCAACAAAACATCATTTTGGTGTAGCCAAACGCATTTTGCGCTATATTGCTGGCACGGTGGATTTTGGAATTTGGTATTTTAAAGTTTCTAATTTCAAATTGTTTGGCTTTACTGATAGTGACTAGGCATGATCTTTGGATGATAGAAAGAGCACTTCAGGAAATATTTTTAGTCTTGGATCAGGGGCAATTTCATGGTGTTCAAAGAAGCAAGTAACTATTGCCCTCTCATCTTCTGATGCAGAGTATATTGTTGATACATCTGCTGCATGTTAAGCCATATGATTAAGAAGAATTTTGTTGGATCTCCATCAATCTCAGAATGAAGCAACAATTATCTTTTGTGATAACAAATTAGCAATAGCAATGATCAAGAATCCAATTATGCATGGACGAACAAAGCACATTGAGATTCGTCATCATTTTATACGTGGCTTAGTGGAGGATGAAGATATCAAATTGGCATTCTGTGGCACGGATGAACAAATGGCAGATTTGTTCATCAAAGCTCTTCCTATTCGCAAGCATGCATTTTTCACAAAATTTCTTGGAGTTTGTAGTTTTGAATCAAGGAGGGGCGTTGAAATGTGATTCAAAAAATATTATCCACATCATTTTGTATTTTGGAAAAAAAATTAATTATGGGGTTAGTGGATAGTTGTGGTTATGTGATAGTCATGGTTAAGTGGTAATATAATTAGTGATAGTAGTGTGTTAGTGGTGGAGTGTGTGCATGACCTCCCACCTTTTTTGGCATTATCTCCATGTTGTTATCTTGCATCTCAAGTTGTAAGCCTATATATAGGCCATCTTATTTTGAGTTTTAATATAGTAGAATATCATGCAACGATATTTCCTTTTTCTCCAACAATTGTTCCTTGATTACTCTATTACGTGCTGAATTATTTTTCTAGTTTATCCTTTAATTTTCAACATACCCCTTGTTGTACCATAAAATGGCATTTCTCCCAATTTATCACTAGGTTAGATTCAGCACATCTCTGTAGTACCTTTTTGAGGTTGTGCAGGCAAACTTCAAAGGTAGTGCCATACACCGAGAAGTCGTCCGTGAACACTTCCATTATTTCTTCAATATAGTCAGAAAAAATCGACAGCATGCACCTTTGGAAGCTTGCTGAAGCATTGCATAGCCCAAAGGGCATTTTCCTGTATGCAAAAGTTTCATGTGGACATGTAAAGGTGGTCTTTTCCTGATCATCTGGATGAATAGAAATTTGATGGAATCCAGAAAATCCATAGCAGAAATAGGAGTGGTTTGCAAGCCTTTCTAACATCTGATCGATGAAAGGCAAGGGAAAGTGATCCTTTCTGGTGGCTTTATTTAGTTTTCTGAAATTATTACACATCCTCCATCCGGTTACAGTTCGTGTGGAGATGAGCTTGTTTGACTCTATCTTTATTACGATCATTCCACCCTTTTTTGGCACGACCTGCACGGAACTCACCCATTGGCTATCTGATATGGGGTAGATGATTCCAGTGTCCAAAAGTTTAATCACTTTCTTTTTCACTACTTCTTTCATTACTGGATGGAGCCTTCTTTGTCCTTCAACTGATGGTTTAAAATCTTTTTCCATATGAATACGGTGCATGCAAATAGAAGAATTGATTCCTTTGAGATCATCTAGAGTATAGCCGATAACATGTTTATAGGCTTTCAATTTATCTAATAACCGTTGAAGTTGATTCGACTTTAGATTTGCACTGACTATTACTGGGTAGGTGAAGTTTTCTCCTAAAAATTCATATATGAGATTTTGAGGGAGTTTCTTCAACTCGGGTTTCGGTGGTTTCTTCGAGCTAGATTATTGTGAGAGCTCAATAGATCGATCCTCTAGTGAATTGTCTGAGTGTTGTGTCTGTGTTGAGAGCATATGACTTGTAAGAATCTTGGCTTCTTCTTTCGTCCATAAAAATGATTCTTGAACCTCAAGGGATACTTCTAAAGGATCAGATATATAAATAAAAGATGCTACCTTTTGTATTAGAGGATTCACTTGCTCAGGTTGGAGGTGGTGATCTTCCATGTCTAGATAATTGATAATATGGTTCAACCAAAATTCGACTGTATCATTACCTATTTGAAAAGTAAGACGACCCTGTTTGACATTTATTATTGCTCTTGCAGTAGCTAGAAAAGGTTTTCCAACAGAATGAGAGTTTGATTGTCTTCATCCATATATAGGACTACAAAGTCAGTCAGTATGTAAACATTCCCTACTTTAATTGATACATCTTCTAGAATTCCTTGTGGGATTTTTATGGATCGGTCTGGAAATTGAAGAGACATATTTGTGGGTTTAATATTGTCCATTTCAAGTTTCCTACATAATGAAAGGAGAATAACACTTACAGAAGCACCAAAATCACATAAAGCTCTTTGTATCCTTCTGTTTCCAATTTCACATGGTATAGAAAAACTCCCTGGGTCCTTTAGTTTTGGGGGTAGTTTGTTTTCAATTACGGCACTAGCTTCAGCACTTAACACAATTGTTTCATTTTCTTGTATCCTTCTTTTCTTTGATAAAATATCTTTGAGAAATTTTGCATAAGCCGACATCTCTTGTATGGCTTCAACGAAAGGTACATTGATATCGAGTTTCTTTAAGATTTCCACGAACTTGCCGAACTATTGATCTTGTCTAGATTTCTCGAGGGCTTTAGGAAACGATATCCGGGCAGAGTAATTAGGAGGTCCCTCTGAAGTTTGTTGCTTGGCTTCATTCTGCTTAGTTTCTGGTTTTGAAATTTCCTTGTTTCCCGATATTGAGACCTGTAATCTTATTCTTTTAGTATTTTCAATTGTTTTCCCACTTCTTAAGGTTACAGTTTGAACTTGTTCTTTTAGATTCTTCTCTAGTTGTCCAGGTAGAAACCCTGGTTGTCTTGAAGAAGATGCTGCCTGTAGGGCTATCTGTATTTCCAACATTTTGTTATGAATGAAGAGACTTTCAATTTTCTCAAACATCTTTTGCATTAGGGTATCTTGTTTTGACATGTATTTTTCCATCATTGATTCAAGCTTACTCGTCGAAGATGATCCCTGACCCGGCGAAGAATTTTGAGGTTGTTTTTTTGATTGAATCTGTTTTGCCAAGTACGAACTTGAGGTTGCTGAGGGTTATCTCTATAGGAAAACTTTGAATTATTCTTCCATCCAGGATTGAAAGTGTTGGAGTATAGATAATTATTGGAAGGATAAGGGCCTATCGCATTTGCCTGATGTTGATGTCCTTATTGTTTCAGTAATTCATAGTGCATGGAAATATGTTCAGATGAACCGCATATTTCGCAGCATCTTGCTATCATATTAACAGTAGGGGTAGCTTCGTTAAGTCCTAGTCTACTAATTGCCTTCTGAAAAATGTACTCCATCTTAGAGGAGAAGTCCTCACCATCCAATCTTGTTTGAGTGAAATCAATTGGCTCATTGGATCTTGAGTGAGCTAAGAAATGTTGATTCCTTGCTATTTCTTCTATAAGTTGGTATGCTTTGTCTATGTTTTTATTGATAAACACACAATCCGTAGCATTATCGAGTGCCATTTTTTAAGCATAATTCAGTCCATTGTGGAAAGATTGGACTAAAATCCATTTGCTCAAACCGTGATGAGGACACGATCTTAACAATGTCTTAAACTTTTGCCAAGCTTCATACAATGTTTCCTGATCTTTTTGAAAAAAAACCAATGACTTAGTTTATGATCTTAATTGTCTTACTTGGAGGAAAATATTCTGACGGGAAAACTTTTACCAATTGTTCCCAGGTGCTTAGTTCCCATGGTTTCAATGACTGTAGTCATTGTTTGGCTTTGCCTCTTAGTGAAAAAGAAAAGACTCTTAATCTCAATGTTTCTGGTGAGACTCCATTCAGCTTTGTTGTCTCGCATATTTCTATAAAGTCTTTGAGATGTTGATTCGGGTCCTCATCGGGGTTTCCTCCAAATTGGTTCTATTGGATTGTGGAGATCAAAGAGGATTGCAACTCAAAATTGTTAGCTTGAATAGCTGGATCCAAAATAGCAGATTCTAACCCATCTGCAGTGGGGGTATAAAGTTCTTCCAGTGACAAAACTGACAGTTGAGGTTGTTCTTGTTGTTGAGTCATCATCTCTGCTTCTAAGTCAGAATTCTCCTCGATTTCTATTGATTGAGTGCTATTTGTTCCTTCAGTAAAAGGTGTTATATTCTTATGTTCTCGCACTCTTCTTTTGAAAGTTCGATCCATTTCAGGGTCTAATTCAAGCAATTGTCTTCGAGTAGTTCTGGGCATATACTAATCCCTGAAATCAAAAGAAATGATTCAATAATGAATATTAAGAGAAAATAACAAAAGATATAAATAGAGAATAATGATCTAAATCCCGGCGACGACGCAAAAAACATGACGTGAACTTTATGTGGATGTGAATTTCTCGAACTAAAAGTAATTTTAGTCGTATTTAAATTTTACTCTAGAGTTCACAAAGCTGCAAGTGCACAGATCGATTAGAAACCCTGAGTGTCGTAACCCCATTGATTTAGATCAGATATCAACCTATTTATATCTCAAGATTTGTCACAAAATGATTAAAAGTAAATCAGATGTTACAAGAACACAATTTATATGGAAAATAGAAAGGGAAAGTAAAGAGGGATTAGAATGTTATGGAAGATATTCCCTTGTAATGAACTCGTTGAAACCACTGCATCTTAGTTCTCATCTTATGAATCGAATGATCTCTCTATCTTACCGCGCGACTTCATTACCCTGTCTTTAAATTCGCCGATCTCTCCTTGAATTCAGGGAAGAGTAGCCATTAAATATTAGATTAGAATTGATGATTAATCGATCTCTCATCCTAACCAGAAGAAGGGGATGATCTCTCGATCCTTAGTTACCCTTTCTTTTATCCTAATCAGAGCAATTGAAACAAATCTGACACCATTAGTCACTGTTAGGGGTTCTCACCTCACAACAGCTATTATAATGAACCTCTCAGTTTTTATAAAAATTCTCAATCGAATGTCATTAGAAACACAACAACCAAACGTAACCAGTTCCTCCTCTCGGATGGAACGAGTTTTAGCAAAACAACAGATCTCTGGATCAGATTGAAATCGAATGTAAATAATGAAATTGTAGTGTATCAAATAAATAAAAACTAGGAGTCAAATGTACGACATCAGAGAACTAAAAGAGTAGCATCTACAAAGTATCATCACAAGGGAACCAAAAATCCTTTTTAGCTCGACATGAGTTTAGATAACATAAAAAATCTTCTCCTCCACATTCCTCTTCTTCTTTTCTCCCTAGTGTCTCCTCCTCGTTCTTCCTCTTCTTCTCTCCTTGGTGTCTCCTCCCTGTTCTTCCTCTTCTTCACTATTAAAAATTCAAAATTTGAAAGGTAGTTAGTCCCTCTTTACTTGTTCAACTCCTCTACTAATAATAGATAAAAAGTTCTTAAAAATGACCAGATTTTATGTTAATCTCGTGGATTTAACTATAATAATAATGAACATAATAAGGGATGATTATGTCCACACCGCCGACTTCAGCAATTTCAAAAAAATCACTAGGGCATAAAGATTGGCCATGCGCTTCATTGGACTAGTGGAGTGCTTCCTTGTCGTGCAGATGTGGTCGTCGAATCCACGCTTCGATTCAACGGTGTGTGTCATCGTCATCTTCATTGTCGTGTGGTTCGCCGAGCGAAAGGCATTACTACTAGCTACTAGGGATTTAAGATCGATTTGCCATTTTCTTGCACAGTCATGGATGTCCGGTCGAATAGCAAAAATGTCCTCTGCATCCATGCGTGAGATGCCTACAATGTTGGCGTTTCCCCATATATACATATACATAAATGAGATTGGCCATGTTTTAGATTCTTTTAGTTTTCATTTGTCATTTATATTACCATAATTGTTTTACCTAATTGTGAATTTACTTGTCAACCTAATGAAAGTCCTAATCCCATCTATACATATAAATAAATGTATAAATAAAAATGAGAATTAAAATAATAATATATTATCATAAGTAGAAAGAAAAAAATAAAAATTTATGTTTCTAACAATCTTATAGGCATCCATTGATTAACATGTACAAACACATATATAAATAATTTCAATATGACATTATACACAGATATACGTAAATTTATACAGTTAAATTTTCTATTATAATTTTCACATTAACCTTAAAAATCTTGAGAGTTATTTCAATTATTAAATAAGAAAATAAAATCATTTCACTTTTGATGATCAATTATTGATTCCAAAATGTTATTGTACAAATGTCTAGCCATTATAAGCAAAATAAATTATAACTAAAGTAGATAATGTAAATGGTTGTCAAAAAATTATCGCAAGTCAGTAGTAAATTTGTAATTATTAATGATAAAATTTGAGACCGATTAGAGATAGATTAGTTTCATAGTTTAGGGATAGATTAGTTACATATTAGAGACAAATTAGTGTTAGGGGTGTTCATACTTTCCATCATTGCCATTATATTGTAAGTTATTTTTGTGGAGATGGTGCATTAAACATGTCTCAAATATGTAGTAAATTTGTAACTGTTAGCAACAAAATTTAAGACAAAGTAGAGACAAATTAGTGTCCGAGTTTAGGGACAGATTAGTTACAATATATTGACCAATATTAGGGATCGTAGTTTCTATAGTTAATGTGGTCACAAACTTGTCACTATATTGTCAGTTAGATTTCTGAAGATGGTGCACTAAACGTGTCCCAAATATGTAGTAAATATGTAACTGTTGACGACATATTTAAGACAAATTAGAGACATATTAATGTCACTGTTTAGGGACAGATTGGCTACAGATTGACTATAATATGTCGACTAATATTAGTGACCTTAAATTCTATAGTTAATGCGGACACAATTGTGTCACTATATTGTCAATTAAGTTTGTGGAGATGATGTGCTAAACGTGTTTCAAAGTTGTCACTAATTTGTCTCTAATTGTGAAATATTGCTACGAAATATGGAGTCGCTAAAATATGTAGCTAATAGCTCAAATTATTGTAGTGTCAACCTCAGGAATGGAGACTACATCCTTAATCAATGTTATAATGCAAAGTATTGTATATTCTGACATAAATTTAAACTTTGGATGTCTAAAGTATAAATCATATGCAAGTTCATGATTGCTGTACTGATCCTCTACAACGATCATGACCTACTTGATACTTGTCAAAATTTGTATAGGCTAGACATGTTGATAAGTGAAATAATTAATAAAGGCATTGATAAAACTTCTCTAATGGTAGGCAACATTATTTCGTTTTGTGAGAAACAAAAAAAACATGTCAATGGATACTGGTCCAGGTTTGTTATTATGAGATTAAGTGCACTTTACGAAAACTAATTTGGCTCTTTGAACTAGCAGCCTAAGAATTTAAGTAATCTCATTTGGTTCTTTGAACCAATGGCCTAAGAATTTATCAAAATTTTAATATTTTTTTATCCTTCGCTTGGCAAGAAACATTTTAAATTTCTAAAAATAAAATACATTTTATGTTCCTCTAATCGAATGGAAAACTATGCTGAAATCTTTTTCCGGTCAAATATAATTAGCCAATAGTGTTGTCTTTAATAATTCTAGAGTATTACTACAAAAGTGTAAAAACAACTTAATTTAAATTTTTGGGATGGGTGCTATTATGCTTTCCCCTGTTTGTGTTTACATTCTGCATTCTTTCTACTTAATCGTCTTGCATACAATTTAATCGTCTTGCTACATACATATCTTAAGACAATGCCTTAGATATGGCTGCTCTTATTCATATGGAAAGATCAGAGATCCTAATGGTTTAACTGATGAAAGTCGCTTGGTGAAAGCTCGAACAAACATGCTACTTCTAGGAGATCACATTGGAGATCTTGGCATGTACTGATGGTTTCGACTATGAATACCACATAGTTGTAGGCTTCTTGCGAGTTATTTTTTTTTAAAAATTATCTTTGAAAAAAACTATTTATTTTAATTTAATTTATGACCATATGAATTTATTTGTAGACCCATGTAGTGCTTGTACAAAAAGTCATTTCCATTGGCGTATTCATGTGTCTAACATAGATCTACTTTCTATGTATCTAAGAAGAAAAATGCTAAATCCTCCTAAAACATCTAAGAAGTAAGCCTTGTAACAATGACTATAAGATGTTGTAACGAACATTCTGAACCTTAGCCATTCAAAGCCTTGGCACTTTCATTTGACAAAGATGCAAGCCAGTTCATGACACACTGTGTAACGCCCCCAATTCGCTCGGATATATGATGTTAGAGTCTATGTAGCCCATGGGCTATACGATGTTATCTTGGATTTATATGTTCATGAAGTCTTCCATTGTGTCTTATGTCAAATATACTTATTTATTATACTTCCACTACGATGTTATATATAATTAGGTTATGAAGAATCTTGCAAATGTAACATCGCCAAAGGTTCAGCCTCTAAATTGGGACTGAATCTAGAGCCATAGTTTTAGCTCACATGTTTTAGTTCTTAGAAGGTGTAAGTCATAAGTTGGCTAAAATGTCTAAGTGCAAGGTCAATGTGCAATCATCATGAGGTGCCACCGAGCCTAAATGTACATATTTTATTCTAGTTGTGTAATACTATATCTTAATGTCTAGTTATGGTGTGATTGTAGATTGATATGACATGTCCAATGCACGAAGGCATGATTCAAGTTATGGAATGTGATGAAAGCTCGTGTCAAGTATCATTGAGGATATTTTTAAATCTAAATCCTCCGATGTTCGATGGGATTGATGATATGGAGAAAGCTAAAGCATGATTGGATAGCCTAATGGATATTTTCAGAGTGACGAAATGTCGTGAAGAAGACAAAGTAGAGTGTGTCACACATAGCTTGATAGAAAAAGTGAAGCATTGGTGAAATGTCATTATTACATCTAAGTATATTGACCAAGGAAATCCGTCATGGTCAATATTCGTGGTGGACTTTGAGAATCAATAATTTTCACAAAGTACGAGGGAGCAAAAACAAGAGGAGTTCCTTAACCTCCAACAAGGTGACATATCCGTGGATGACTACTCGATCAAGTACCAATAAATTGAAAAATATTACACATTAGCAAAGACGGAAAGGCTGAGAGTGATTCACTTTGTGAAGGGACTCAAATCTGAACTAAAGGCTAGGATAATGTGTGAAACTCTTAAGACAATGGGCGAAGCAATGGAGCTAGTCATTGAACTAGAAAGGAAACTCAAATATGGAGTCATGGACTCTAATGGCAAAAAATAAAAATAAAAAAAAGATTACAAGGAAATGGAAGGAGCAAAGGGATGAATCATACAAGTCTTCTAAGAGGGAAGAACTAATTAGGGGACGTAGTCAATGCCATTATTGTGGGAGGTTTCATCCGAGCCAATGTCGCTTGAAGATTGGGATGTTATTTCACTACGGAAAGATGGGACATTACGTAAAGAATTGCCCAAAAAGCAAGGGGCCAACTCTTCAAAAATGTCGGGACAAATTCATGTCATGCAAATTGAAGAAGCTCACCAACCCCCCCCCCCCCCCCCCCCATATGATTCAAGGTAACGATTATTTATGATTAATTAATCCTACGAAAATGTAGTATGCATGAAATATGAATGCATAAATCAATTGAAATATTAAGAGAAATATTATAACATTGGACATGTAATCATAGTTCTTAAAATAAAGAAGGTTAAGAAAAAAATACTAAGATCACAAAGGATGGTATTTAGAGTGTGAAGAAAATTCAAAGTGTTTGATTTGGGTCTATCGAACCTAAATGATGGCATAAAATAATCAGTAAACTAGGTAAATTGGCAGTTGAAAAGATTAAGTTAAGAATTAGAGTTGCACAATGGAAGCATTACTCAAGAATGATCTCAATTCCATAGAATTGATTAGAGATCTAAGATTCACATGGGAATATTAGAGTAAGAAGTTATGATGATCGCATAGTGAAGTCTAATTTCAGAGGCCGTTAAAGTAAGACTACCAAGGAATGTGCATTGTAAATGACAAGTTGAGAAATCATGCCACTGTACACGAGAAGCAGAAGATAAATGGAGTGACGTAGATGAAAAGATTTATTGTTTAAGATTTCGTTAAAATTTGTTATTTTAAGGGGGTATATTAGAATATTCCCCAAAAAAATTTTAAATGACCAACTTAACCTCGAAAGTAAAAGCTTCATGAGAGCAATTTTGTCTTTTAATGGAAGAGATGGAAATGGACACAAATGCCCCTAAAAAATAGAAGTCTTTTTGGTATTTTAATTTAAACCCTAAAGGTATGTTGAGGGAATCCAAGGTCATAATCAACACTTAATGTTGCAGGTGTGTTTGGAGTAAGAATTTTGAAAGCCAAACTAGGTCTTCTTAGATGATAACATTAGTGTTTGTGCATGGTTGCTTTACATTATTCCATAATTTTATTAGAGTTACTATTTCATGGATAATAGTAAGTAAAACCAAGATGCTTCATGACATTTATGCTTAGTTCATGTATAAAATTGTTAATTTCTTGAACAAGAATGTGATTATTTGGTCCAATATTCTCCCTCATATTTCTACTGATTTTTAATCGTGATGAAATTGTTATGGTATGAATCCTAGGATGATTAGTGCAAAAGCATGTTCCCATGTTAGATGATTGCATGACATAAAGATGCATGTGTAATAGTTGTTTTGGTTCTGGAGCTCCAGAACGGATGCCCAAAAGAGATTCGATCGTCCGTCATGGCATCCATTTTAGAATGCCAAAAGTTTGACCCTCTCGGACTTCTGCAAACATTATGTCGACCAGTTCGATCATTTGTCACCCATCTAGTGGTCATTCGAACACGTTTCGGTCACCCGATACTAGAAGGTAAGAAAACTCGACCTTCTCAAACTTTTGTGAACGTTGTGTCAACTAGTTCGGTCGTCCGTATCCCTTCCAATGGTCATTCGAAAATGTACTTCGGTCATACGTTTTCCCTATCAATGGTGGCCTAAAAGTGGATCAGACATCCGCTCTGTTCCTTCAATGCCTATGCTATGTTGATTGTTACACTTAGAAGATTTGATGCATGTTCAAGCATAAATAGAATTAAAATATGCCACGTGTATTGAACGATTGTATGTATTGATGAATATAATTAAAAGATGGATTGGATGAAAGTGTGTTGTTGTAATCGTTGAGGGGAAATGAGTTCCACCCCTTAGTAGAGGTACTTACAAATGAAACAAGTTCCACCCTCTAGTGGTGTCATTTCCATATGGGACGATCCTATCCTAGGTAGCCAAAGTCCGATGAATCAACATGATCTTTTCAATCATGAAGATAAGAAGCTATTTAATTAAAGATAAAAGATGGAAAAAATGTTATGGTCACATAGTTGGCTAAGATGAAATGACTTGGAATATAAAAATGAAGATGATGATGTATGCATCAAAAGGGATGCAAGTATGTTCCATTGTCATTTGATGTTATAAATAAAGATGTTATAGTTAAGCAAGATAAATTGATGATATGCTTTAGCATAATGTTATATGATTATCTTATTTTGCCATGATGATTATTTACATGCCATATATAGTGTATATATAGTTCATAACATGCATGTTTCTTATGTGCCTATTATGTTACAATGCATATGTCATGACATTTAGAAATCATATTATAGGTTCATAGCATGTATGTACTTCAACATACTCTAACGCGAGAAATATCTTGTATCTCATGAATCCGTGCAAGTATGAATGGGACTTAGGTTCGATGATGGTGGCCTCATGACGATGATGGCACACGTGATGATCAGGCCCATGGCCTAAGTTATCTTAGATGATCTTTTATTATGATGTTACACTCTTATGTGAGTCACGTATGTATGACTTATGGGGCCTTAAGTTGTAAATTTTGATACAAACTCCTTAAGTTATTTGTATTATGTCAAGCCCTATGTTGGATATATGATGTTAGAGTCTATGTGGCACATGAGATAGATGATGTCATCTTGGATTTATATGTTCATGAAGTCTTCCGCTATGTCTTATGTCAAATGTGGCTATTTTATTATGTTTTTGTTGCGATGTTATATGTAATTTTGTTTGAAAAATCATGCAAAGGTAACGCCGCCTAAAGTTCGTCCTTTAAATAGGGGTTGAATTTAAGAGACGTTACAATAGTCACATCAAACTAGTCATGTACATCTTCAACATAGCTTACTTTGTCTTTGTAGTGTTATGTCCTAAAAAACTCGAAAGGAACCTTTAGGTCTTAATTGCAAGAGAATATGAATCAAAAGCAATTGAGTCAAGAAGAAATGAAGTCTCCAATAATTTCATTTGTATGTAGTCGGTCTTTCACAATTTATCTATGTCATCGAAAAGGGAAGGAAATATGTGTGTTAAACTTAAGTGGTGGTTACATCCATTTGTGACTTATCATCACAATCTTGTGATGTCTCCTTCGCTTTTGCCCACAGGAATGCGTAAACCCCTCCAATGATTAGAAGTATCCCTAGAAGGCTGCTTTGAGCAAACAAATCAATATGTGGTATAGTAAACTTAGAAGACTAAATTCAAAGATTGTGATACAATAAGAACAATCATGGATGATGAAAAATCAGGTAAGCATATGAAATTAACAAAGTAAAATCATGGATATATAACAATGATAACAAACATTCCAATGGTGATGTCTTCCCCTAAGAGAAGAGACTCGGCAATGGCGGTAAAGATCAAGGAGAGCGAGTTGAAAATGGAGGGATACGTCGGGCCGCGTTGCAATGCTACCCAGGACGTCAAGCAAAAACTTAACTCTGTGTTTAAGGCACCCTTCAACATTTCAAAAGAAACAAATGGGTACCCCGTTATTTCTTCTCAACTTTGCTTAATCACGTTGGTATCCATGTCACAAGGCAAATTTGATTTTCTTACTGCATAAACAATGACTAGTTGCAGGTTCCAACCAAGTTTCCATGCATTTTTTTTGTGGTCAAGAAGTAGACCCACGACCACAC
The DNA here is from genome assembly GCA_030549335.1 of Pontederia crassipes. Taxonomy (NCBI): domain Eukaryota; kingdom Viridiplantae; phylum Streptophyta; class Magnoliopsida; order Commelinales; family Pontederiaceae; genus Pontederia; species Pontederia crassipes. The sequence goes on along the minus strand of CM060191.1, from coordinate 52,061,069 downwards.
ATTGCAGGAATCCCATAGCGCATGTCAGTGTTTGTGCCCAATATTTGTGCCCAATATTTTGATGAATACACTTTGAATGATTTGACCTGATCAGAAGAGAGAGGGAAAAAATGCACTATCCATAACACGAATCGGAATAAGAATTGTGATGCAGAACTAGAAGATGATTAATGCCTACCAGCACGATGTACCATATGGCGTCGCTTATGCAGCTGGCAATCAGGAACAGGGTTCCACGTAGCCAGTGGTGTGCTCTGCTCTCACTCACCAACTTGTGGCCCTTGGCCGTAGGCCACAAATGCAGCAGTTGGCCTCTGTACAAACTGATGAACATGGCCCCTGCAACGCTTAGGAGGACACCCAACGCCTTCACTTGCCCTGCTCTGCTGCCCAACTCCAAGTTCTCCATCCTTGAAGCAACCAGTATATAACTCACTAGATGGATAGTTAAATTTTCCTTGATCAAACTGTTATATATGCATTACATGGTCTCACCTGAAAACTACTGCGAAGACGAAGGTGATGATGGGTATCAAGTTGTAGAAACAAGAGGAATACGTCGCCGTAGTGTCTTGAAGTCCATAATAGTAGAATCCTATTCCGACGGTGATACTGGATAGTGCAACAAGGAAAAGAAGCATTTCGAAGATTAAAAAAAAAAAAAAGGGATTGATCGACTCTTTTGTTGATGCAAAAAATGTTCTTTTCTTTTACCCGAATATCGCGGCGAAGAAAGTCCAAATGAAAGCTGGCCAGCTCATCTTTCTCAGCATGCCCCTACTCAGTGGAACGGCTCAAAAGATAAATCACAACAGCAGAACTAGGACAAAAAAAGATGGTACCAACAATTGGCTCTGCATTCTCTTCTCACCTCTCGAAGAAACAAGCGAACGGAGCGACGGAGGCGGCCGCGACAGCGCTGCGATATGCCACGAAGGAGTAGACAAAAGTACCCCTACTGAGTATGATCCTGGCGAGCACGAGCATTCCTGTCATGACGAGCTGAGACGCCACCATGCTCAATGGAGGCATCATGCATTTGATGCAGTCTTCCATTCCTCTCTTCTTTGTCGTCTCCATGTCCGAGGCTGGTCTGGTATTCGGTGGTGACTGGTGCATGGAATGTATGGGTACGAGTCCTATAGAGCACGATGCAATCATGTCCGACAATGCATTGGTTCGAAATTTCAGGTGGACCTGAAGATGGAAGTGGACAGTTTGTCTGATCGGGGGGCTAAAAGGAACAGACATGAGTCAAGTCAATATGACTGGAAGACTGTTTCGGTTTGTTCTGAAATGAATGAGAAATCTGAATGGATGGGTCCGGAGCTGCTTCTTTGTGATTGGCTTCGCTGTTTCGAGAAAAAGTAGAGACACAAGTGACTGGTCGCTGAATTTGAATTTTGGATGAAAAAGCATTACTTCGAGTCTCTCGGAGCTGTGAAAATAATTTATCGTATAAAAATATCTTAGTCTGTGTTAGATTCGCTTCTCGAATGTGTATAAGTGCCCCAATAATTGGCAAATAATCGAGAGAATTATGACTCTTGCACAAAAGGAAATTAGGCAAATAAAAAAAATCGAAATACAAGTCCGGTCGATTCGTTCTTAGAGCTCCTTGTTTGGCTTTGGAACTTTGGTCAAAATTTTACCAAACCTTTGAAATTTGAGTCAAACGGTCAAACGTGACGGAACTTCACGTGACCAAAAAGAGAGAACTTTACTTTTTTTTCTGCTTTTTTTTTTCTATTCTTCATTATATTTCAATTAATAAAATATTATTAATTACTAGTTAATATTAATATTATTCATTAAATTATTTCAATATTATCTTAAATAATAATTAATTAAATATTTTATTTATTAATATATTATCATTTAGTTTATAAAATAATAACATTAACATAATATTATATTAATATTTTATTTTTTGTAAATTATAATATTAATGACATATGAAAATAATACATTATAATAATATTATTTTTTGTAAACAATAAATTATAATATTAACATAAATATTTTTCAAAAATTATAAATTATAATATTAATATAAATAATTTTCATAAATTATTATTTTAATTAAATAAATATATAATATTTTAATTTATTATAATTTATATTTCATAAAATAATAAATTATATTCTTAGTTCTTTTTTTTCTAAACATCCACTAAAATTTATCTATTAAATTAATTTTTAAAATATCTATCATTACACTTTTATCCGCACATCACTCTTAAATTTTTTTATTAAATTAATTAATTCTTAAGAATTTACGAAAATTTAAAATTCTCAATTCAAACATAGACGGAAGGAAATGATTTATTTATCCAGAGCCCATCTTTATTAAATTTTAAAGTTGAGACATTTGTTCTACTTGGCACTTGGAAAAATTGTGTGGTCTATTTTTAATGTCACAACTCACAAGCGTATCAGCCGCAACTTTGTTTATCATTTTACTTTTTTAATGTTTGTTTTGTTAGTGTTAGTCCAATTCCATATGTGGGCTTGAGTGTCAGCCGCAACTTTGACTAATCTTTGTCTTGACTGAAAGAAAAAAAAAGGTTTTAGCAATACTTTTATGCTTTAGATTCTAAGGCATGAACATGCAAGTTGCTGCAACCTTGGTAAAGAACAAGGAAGACACCTATGTGAAATTAACAAAAGAAAAGACAAATTTATCAAGTTGCCCATTATTTTTTATTGAACGCCTAAAGTTTAGATATTGTTGAATTAAATAATCAAATCAACTCATCATACCCGTCAGTTCATAAAATTTCATAAAAAAAGTTCTGTAATGATGCCGATTTTTGGATAATGAATAAAAAAATATTTTATTTTGAAAAATATGGCTGGCAGTATTATTTTATTATTTTTAATTATTTAATGTCAAAAATAAAGGAAATTTGAAAAAAGATAAAAAGAAGTTTGAGTAGAAGATTAATTTGTGATAAGATTGATTGTAAAGTCAATTAATTAAATTTGAAATATTATCGAATGCTTAATTGAACATGGGTGTAATGCCAGGCCTAGCTGGAAAAAAAAGATAAAATAAAACTGGAAATCAAAAGAGAAGAAAAAGGAAGAAAGAGAAAAGATAAAAATGAATTAAATTTAAAACCAATCAGATGGATGAGTTTGTTTTCAACCAAAACTTTGATTCTCCTTTTATAAATATGAGGCCAAATCAAATCAATCAGTTCCTTTTTTTCTCTTTACAAGCCGACCTTAATTTTTTTTCCATCTCTCTCATTCCTCTCTCGCTCTCCCACGCGCACCGGATGGCTGCCACCCAACAAGAGAGCAACTAGAGGACTTGGGCATGAACGACGCACATCTGGATCGAAAGGAATGGCCGGAGGAAGAAGAAGAAGAAGAGAAAGAGGAAGAAGCTAAAGAACATGAAGTTTCAATGGAAACTTTACGAAGGTATGGAACTGGTGATTTTAGGCTTGAAGCATGCTCTGGTTGATCCCTAGTTATTGTGTTGTGATTTATGATGATTATTGATGTCGGTCATCGCTGAAAAGTTGATCAAAAAATGTATTGTGCGATGTAGTCTTTTCTCGTAAGACGAACCCGACCAAGTTCCTCTATACCCGGCCCGTATTATGATGTGCCCGGACCGAGTTCGTCGGAACTCGGCCTGGATCCATCATTGTCGCTCTCTCCGAGCTCTACAATAGGACGAACCCAGCCCGGATTGATGATGACGCGGTCCGAGTTCCACCCACGACGAAGAAGTTGGGAGCGATGGCTGCCCCGACTCGACGACGACCCAACCCGACCCAGGTGTAACCCGAACTCGGCCCGGGATTAACCCAATTTTTCGAGAACGATGTTATATGAACTCGGCCCGAGTTCCACTCCTACACGGCCCGGGTTCTAACGTTGTTTATATGATTTTTATAATCTTTTTATCCCTGATTCATGTGGTTAATTTTGATCTAAGTCATGACGATGATTGTGTTATTTATATCTTTACTAATGATGATGATATGCACGACTCATGATCTTATGATCTTATTTTGATGACTTGATTTAGATCCAATCATATCGGTGATAACATTGATTCATATACATCAATGTTGATCTGTTGATGATGATGATTAACATGTTTATGCACATCTGATTTCTCTTGATGATCCTATCTTGTAGCTCTGATTAATCTTATATAATGATGATGATGATTAGGACTCTTGATCAGTATGATTCGTTGATCCTTTCTTATGATGACCAAATTTTGATCATGATCCTTATGTCCTAATAAAGATAAATTAAAAGCTGCAAGATAAATGATAAAAAATATTAAATGGAGAGCGCTTATTATGATGGACTGGTGATGCCCATGTATTGGCTGACTCCGGTTAGTTATGGGCTGACTTCGGTCAGTTATAGACTAGCTTTGTCAGTATGATGATGATGGACGGGTTGAGGCAGCCCTCTCCGTGGAGTGATATCCCACAATAAGTCAAAGATGAATAATAAGATGATGAAGAAGATGAAGCATATTAATAATGAAATATCTTTATGATGATTAGTGACTCTTGTCACTCTTATGATGATCTTTTCATAATCTCTTATTAATATGACTTACAGATGATTCAATTCATGATTATTTATGTTCGCACAATGATTCCTCATAATTCTTTATATGATGATGACCACATAATCAAGATGATCGACGCTTGTCATTTTATGATGACTTATTATGATTTATCCTGATATATGGTCTTACGATCTCAAGAAGTGATTTATGAATTTCTTATTATCTTAGTGATCTCCTATTCATATGATAAGTTACAAGAATCCTTTTATTTATATCATGATGATGCATATTTTCTTTTTATATATTGATGTACGTATGATTCTCGTATAGTATCATGATCTTATGATTGTCTTTACTTTATACTACAAGAAAATGGGCGTTTAGCGACGCAAATTAGCATCTCACAAACTGCTGACGCTACATAGATGCCACTGGCACCTTCATGTCGTCCACTTTGCGTCACAATAATACGACGCTATTTGTCTCTCGATAGCGTCTCATCAGCATGAGCTATTCACGAAATAGACGCTGACGATGGCGCAATGGAGACGCTACGTAAACGCTATTTCACGTGCCACGAAGCGAAAATGCGTCGGAGAACCTAGCACCGTTCCCGCGTCGACAACTCTCGATGCAAATCTCGCGTCGCACGCTTTGCGACTCTAAAGAGACGCTATATGGCGTCACATGCTTAGGCGACGCTATGTAGACGCGAATGTGATTACTTAGCAACTATTCTTAGGTTATCTATATTTATATCGCTATTTGTTTTATATTTAAACCCTAAACCCTATATATTATATATACTATATGTTAATCAATAAATTAATTAAATATTATATTAGTATTATCAACATATATATGTATTTTTACATGATAGGAATGTTCCTAAATATATAATTTGTTACCTATATTATTTATGTTATTTATACATACAATATATATAATATCTTAATTATGCATATATTATTTTTATATTCTTAATTATGAAATTATGGTGGTTGAATTAAGAGAGTGATTCGGTACAAATTATCCCATTATAGCATCACCGTGGAGACTCAATAGCATCAACTTCATGTCTAACTAGAACTGCCAATAGTGTCGAAGCTATGGTGACACTATTGGCGTCTCTGTAGTGTCACCAAATTGAGACGCTAATAATTTTAGACGCTAGGTCGTCGCTACGGGGTCAGTAAACTTCTCTAACGACTCAATAGCGTTTGTATTGCGCCGCCTTAGTCGACTTTTTATCCCACTCGCTTAATCAGACACATATAGACATATAAATACACGTATATACTTATACTTATATATAATAAGTACATATACATATTATTATCACTTAATCTCACACATATAACCATATACACATTATCTATATATGTCTCGCAGATGTATAGACATATATATATACACATATATATATTTATAATACATATAGATAAACACATTGTTGTGACTTAATCTCCCACACGTAGACATATACATACGCATACATTACATATATATATATATGTATATATACACACACAATTTTGTTATAATTTTATATACATACATGATAGATTGTCGGAAGGAAATAAAACAACTGGAATGGGGCACAATGTGATGAGACGCTATATTGATAAATAATATTACATACATAATAGAAAAATTGAAATAGAAAAACAATTAGCGTCTCTTTGGCGTCACAACCGTGAGATGCTAAATCTACATCGACCCCCCTACGATGCAATGGTGTCGCTATGGTAATTTAGCGACACGTTAGCTTCTTTATATCGCCGCATCAGCCAAATTTTGATACCTGCGGCGCCTACATTGTGTCTACGTAGCGTCGCGGTTTATGCAGACGCTAAAAAATTTCTTAAATCTCTAACCCCTCTTCTTCGTTTTCATTGTTACTGTTTTACCTTTACCCGCCCGATGCCCGACGCCTCCACCGCCATCCGCCGTCGATGCCTTTGCCTCTACTGCCTCCGCCTTAGCCTCCTCCACCACCTCCTCCACCATGCCCCTCCACCTCGCCCCTCTGCCGCCTCCGCCGTCCTTCCACTGCCTCCTTCGCCTCCTCCTCCTCCGCTGCACTGCTCCTCCTCCGCCTCCTCTGCCGCCTCCGCCTCCTCTGCTCCTCCTCCGCCTCCTCTGCCTCCACCGCCCTCCTCCTCCATTGCCGCCTTCTCCTCCATCGCGCCCCTCCGCTGCCCTGCGCCTCCACTGCCTCCTCCTCCTACGTCTGCCTCTGTCGCCCTCCACCTCCATCGCCGCCTCCTCCTCCACCGCCTCCTCCTCCGATGTCCGCCCTCTGCCCCCGCCTCCTCCATCGCACCCCTCCGCCTACTCCACCGCCTCCTCCACCGCCTCCTCCACCGCGCCCCTTTGCCACCTCCACCACGTAGGCGATCCATTGGTGGGTCTGCTCCTCGTATCACTCCAGGTACGTGACACATTGTAGGCGATACACAGTAGGAGATAGAGTTTTTTAAATATTTTGCTTTTGTGACAGTTACTCCACCGTCGACGGGGAACATAGTCGGGACATCTCGATCGCACGATGATGATCGTCATGTCGCACCAGGTTATTTTTTGTATATTCCATAATTTTAAATATGACCAAATTTTATGTATTTTCTTATGATGATAGTTGCTACCCCACCGCCACCGGCAAGAATACCAGACGCTTCACCACATTCTAGCATTGGCGAGCGACATCTTACGTCAGGTGATATATTTATTGTTATTAACATTTCTCAATTAATTATATTATTTATTTTTTAATAATGTCAGTTGCTACGCCGTCGATAGCACAAGCACTTGGCTCAATTCATTCAGACAAGCGGACTGTCACTGATCATGCTACAGTACACATCAATCGAGGTGAGAGCATTACTGTACATATATCAATTATCATAACTTTAATTTGGTATGTCACTAATGATTTATTATGTATTAGGGCCTGTAGATGATGTCGGACCTTCATAGCCTACCCCAACTGTACCAGATGATGATTCTTCTTCATCCTCTTCAAGTGATGAAGAGGGGGTTACACGATAATGGGATGGTCACTGTGAATAATATTGCTCCACCGTAAGTTAAATAAGTTATACAAATTTTGTTATAGTCTTGGTTATCGTTGACAATTAATTCTTCTTTGTAATTGGCAGGACCACTTTCATACCTGCTAGCACCATGCGGGATGTCAGTGCTCTCGTTCTTTCCCACTTGTCGGAAGGGGTAGGATCCTAAAAAGATGTCCCGATTCAAGTGCTGGATGACATCTTTCGAGCCTTTACGGTACGATGAAAAATTTGGATTACATAATTGGATTTATATTATTTTAAAAGTACTAAGTTTTGACGTATTTTGTAGGAGGCAAATCAGTTTCATCCAGATCTTAATTTAGGGATGATTCAGAGAGCTTTTGAGGAGGTCGCTGCGAAACGCCTCCGAAATTGATTATACAAGTTTCGCAAGGTCGTCACGTCCGCCGGCCTCACTCTAGAGCAGGGCATACAAAGATGCCCAAGGCATATTAGGCACTCGATTTGGGAATCCTTACGTAGGAAGTGGTAAGTATGTTTACTTTTAAATTATTTTTATTAAATTTATAGTTTTTGAAAGTGTAAGTATTTGATGTTCACAAAGGACGGATGAACGATGGCAAAGGAAGTCGGAAAAGGCAAGAGTTAACCATCTTTCGAAGCCCGATGCCCACATCCACACAGGGGGGTTGATGCGATTTGACGAGCATCAACGACGCATGGTAATTTACATATAAATTCAATTTATCAAACTTTTTACTTATACTTGTGTTATCAAATTTGAAACTTTATTGTAAGAGGAGAAAGAAGGCGGTCCCGTAAGCTTTCGTGTGGTTTATGAGGCCACGCATAAGAGCCGGAAGATAAATGACTTAGTCACGCCCACTGCTCATAGGCTTCTGGTAAGTCTCATGACATGGTCATTTGGTTATTGACATTAGTGCACTATTTTTGAAATACACAATGTTTAAATTTTTTTAGGATGAATATAATGCGAAAATGACTGAAAAGTATGAAGATGATCCGAGCACTCAACCACCAGGTAATGTTTCTTCGTTAGTTTTGTCATGTTTTTAATTTATGTGTTTCTTGATATATAATTTATATATTATATGATTGTATAATTTTTCTATTTCTTAGAGGACACTACTGTTTGGGAGGAGGTGGCCGGCACGACACGAGGGGATACTTGCATGGCCTCGGCACAGCCGCTCAGATACTTAGAAGGATCGAAGGATATGCAAGAGGTGCATCTGCTCTGAGCTCATCTGCTGCACCTGATATGACGCAGCTATCACAGTAGCTATCGCAGCAGTTATCGACGCAAATATCGTAGCAGGTGTCGCAGTAGTTGTCGTAGTAGTTGGCTCTGCTATTGTAGGCGATTCAGGGATTGATCCTGACACAGAAACTATCCCCGCGAGGCCATGGACCGAGCACGTCTGAGTCGAACGTCCGGAATGATAACAATAACTCCCAAACCTAGGATAGAAAACAAATTATGCTTTTGTTACTTATAGACTTAGATATACATATAATTTGTTACTTCGGTTTATTACTTTTTGTATTCTTATGTTACATATTATGCCTGTGATGCTTTTATATTTCCTGTGATGCTTTTATATTGTTTGTGATGAATATCAATGCATTTTTATATGCATTATATATTGTATGGTGTGGGAAGGGGGAAAAATGAGGCTGGTATGGGTAAAAAAAATCTGCAAGTAGTGCCTCCATAGCGTCACATACGCTGTCGACACTGAGTTAAATATATCGTTCTTAGCGCCATATGAGCGTCTCATTGGCGACGCATATGCCATCATATTTGCATCACTATAGCGACTAAATAACGCCTACATTAAAGACTCGTGGGCGCCAGGATAGCGCCTCAAGCGTAGCGCCATCTGCGCGTCAAAGTAGCGACGCATGTCTTCTGCACCCAGCCAGACACCACACGTCTTAATAACGTCACGATAGCATCAACACGTGGCGCTAGTTGCGTCTCATTTTTTTGACTCTATCGCGACGTCAGTAAACACCGATGTTCAGCGCCGCAATTATGCGGCACTCGTTAGACGCCAATGAGACACTCTTTATCACAGAGATGTAATAGCGCCTCCGTAGCGTCGTAAGTAGTGTCACTATTGTTCGATTTTCTTGTAGTGTTACTTTCATACTGAGTTATAAAACTCATAGGGAGGTTCTCTCTTGCATGTTCTTAAATGCAGGACCAGATAATAATGATGAAGGTGGTCAACAGTGACAGATCGAGCTCGTAGATGGCTGCACATGGGTATTGAGTCCTTTAGATGATGGGATAGATCTTTTTTTCCGCATATAAGTTGATGTACTAATTTCCTTTGGACTCATATGAAATTCTTTATCAGTCTTCCGCATATTAAGATGTCATACTCTTTTTATTATTTAATGATGATTAAGTCTTCCAATTTTATCGATGTTAAGTTGACCAGTCAAAGTCGTATTTTTGGTCAATAAGATGTATATGTAAGGATGGCCCGTAGCGTCCTTGAGGTGTATTATGCCACGTGACGTTGTGCGATTTAAAGGCATTACATGGATAGTCACTATTAACTCATAATTAGTTGATGGACCTCAAATTCTATTTGAGAAACTATAAATAGGATTCAAACGATTATCTTTATCATATGAACAATAGTGTTTAACATGAATACATTGATTCCACAATTTATTCATATTGAAGAGCATTCAAGGTGATTGTTGTTTCACCCACCTGATGGTGTGTCATTTGTCTGATGTTTCCTCTTGTCCAGACGTCGTTATCCCCTGTCGGCAATCTTCCAATGGGTGCATCCCTTTATGACCAACAAAAAACTCGTGAGCGCAGGGGCGAACCTAGGACCCCGGAGTCGATGGGTGCAAAATATATCACTTTAAATAAAGTTTATAATAACATAAAACCAAATTTTATGTTAAAAGAACTAAAAAGTTTGATAATTAAATAATATCACAATTGTTCCCTACAAGATCTCATATTTTGAAATCTTTGTATAATCAACTCATTGTTGATATGATCAAATACATCTTTTTCAATGTAACAAATCAAGCAACCATTCACAAAATAGTCTCCTCACAATCTATTTTTCATAATCTTCATTGCAGAAAAAACTCTCTCTATAATTGTAGTTGCAACAAGTAAAATCAATGCTAACTTCAGGAACAAATAAACAGAATAATAGATCACATGTCTTTTGGTTTCAACTAATTTCTCAGCAAGTTCACCAATTCCTTTTAGGCTCTCAAACTCTTCTGTGCTTTGCATATCAATAATAGGTTTAAAGTTGATTATCCAAATCTACTTGTGAGAGAAATCAAATGGATAAAACTCAACAAGATGAATTAACTTTTGCTTGTCAAAAGCTGAGAACACATTATCTGGACAATGAGAAGACACACATAAAAGTAACTTAGTTTTTGTCTCATCAAATCGATCATTCAATTATTGAAGTTGCCTATCAATTACAATATAGAATGACCCAGCATGATATTAATCTAAATTCAAAATTTTCTTAGCATCATCGTCTTTTCTTCCCTTGGCAATAAATACTTCAGTCATGTTTGGAACATCAATATCATGCTCATGACAAAAAGAAGAAAAAGAAAATTTTACCAACTTCATAGCATTAATAATATCTTGATCTTTTCTCTATAATGCCTGTGATAATTCATTTGTGATTGTTAATATATTTTGCATCAAATGCATTGTGAAGATGAAGTCAAATGTGCATATTGATTCTAAAAGTCCTTTTGCCTCGCCTTTTGTTCAACATTCGATCCATCAATCTTAATAATTTCAAGTACATCTAGTATTGAAGAAATTTGTATTTCTTATTTCTTGGTCTCTTCTTCACATGGTTATTGTTCCAAAATGGTATTGAACTTTCTTTTGTAATATCTCTCCATCTAATGAGAATGATAATACATTGAAGTTTTAGAAGTATTTTATAATTGAAATAATGACAAAATATGAATAAATAATAAGAATAGAATAAATATTCTATTGATTAAACAGAATATGTGAATAAAATTAAATGGTAAAAAAGATTTAATAACTATGAAACTTATTGCATAAAAACTAAAAGCTCATAAGAAACAATAAGGAAAAATTAATCTTAAAAATTTTGATTAATTTTTGACGATCCTAAGTTTTGATTTTTTTAAGATTAATTTTTAACTATCGTAACCCTTAAGATAGATATTTTTTTTCTTACGCTACATTCTTTTTTTTTAGTGAGGAAACTACAATACTATAGATTACCCATCCCAAGAAACCAAAGATCCGCGCTTCCCGGCCTAAAAAAAACACAAACCGTACTATTGTAGCTTGGTCTAGTACTTTATAGATAAAATCATGAAAGAGGTTATTACCTTCAAAGGCTGGGAACGAAGGATGAGTGTGCTGGAGAGAAAGAAAAATATTACCTTTGACTGCCCACACATTGGGGCTTGGGAGTTGGGAAATTGGAACGAAGGAGATGAAAGAAATTAAATATAACAGAAGATAGGGTGTTTTGGCAAGAGTTTGAGGAAGAAAATATGTAAATTAAAAACTATTATTGAAAGATATTTTATTAAATTATCTTATTAAAAATAATATGATAATATATATATATATAATCAAAATCTAATGGACTCAATTGACCCCATTCCTATTAAGGTAGGGCCGCCACTGTGTGAGAGGAAGCAAGACGCGAGGAGGAAGAAAATAGAGGTTCAAACCTTTCTTTTCTCTTCAAGAACCCGATTATATTGCTGAATCATGGGAGTTATGAGGATGTTATTTAGGGGTTAAAATTTTTTGGGATTTGTTTTTGTGAGCTTTGTTCCCTTGCCAAGTTGTTACACAAGTGCCCTATCTTGTGTAACAGATGACCAATTTTTCATTTTATTTTTTTATGATTGTCACATTGAATGTTTATAAATTTATTATTTATAATGTTTACAAATTTATTATATAATTATGTATTAACTATAAAAAAAGGGAATACATATTGTTGAATATATATATATTAAGAAGTTTTTTTTTTTAAAAATTAACTAAATTTCAAAGAGCTAATAAATCTGGATTTTTTTGCAGATAGTTTCTTGTTGTGTGTGTGGGATGTGTGTCTTAAGTTTTAAGTATAAAAAATAATAAATTTTGAGCAAGATTAAGAATACGTTTGACAAGTGTACGGGTATAATAGGACAATATCTGGTTGATATATTAATGATAGAGATTAGTATTTAGCAAACCAATTAAGAGATTAATAAATAATTATTTAATATATTTAGATATTCATGATATAAAGAGGTATAAGATAATAAATTACTCAAATTTGAAAATTATATAAAAATATCTTTTAATTATAATGTAGTAAATTTAAATTTTTTTTACCATCCTTTGTCGACTTAGTGAACTCAATAAGTTGATATAATCCATGTTGAGTTGCATGACCACATTGACTCGATCATGATCAGACCAAAGGTCATGTCGAGTAGGGTATATTTTTTTATTTACAATTAACTTTTTATCTAACTTAAAGTTTTTAGGAATTTAATATTTAAACAATATGAAAATAATTTTTTTTAAAGTAGAAAAGCTAAAATGTTAAAAAAAGCTATTTTTCATTATCCAAAATAAAATTAATCGTATTTATATTTAAAATGTAAAAAATTTTAACAAACAAAAATAGTTATATTAAGTTATGCACAAACTATTTTTGTCACATTTTGATGTGAAATATGCACATTAATTATGACAATTATATTTCTTTATGGATAAAAATATGTGCATATTTTTTTTTCTTACACATGAAATGAATTGTATGATTTTTTGTGATGAAAATTTCTGCAATAAATTTTAATTAACAAGACATGCATAATATGAATTTATAAACATGATTGAGAATTATGTGATGTAAGTGTAGAGTTAGACATCTGATAATACTTGTATGATTATTTGTATGTCTATTATCATGCTTATGTTAATTATATTAGTGTGACAAATAATATTCATTTACATGTAAATGAATTGTATATTTATTTGTGTTCATAATATACATTCATATATATGATTTATGTAATGTTTATTGGATGCATAAATATTTGTGAATTATGAATGTGACATGTTTCATAAAACTTAGGAAGAAATAAGTTTGAAATTATGAAATATACATAGTCCAAATAAGATTAAGTCATCTAATTTGTATGATGGTCATAGTAGTATTTTTTGTTGAGTGGTGCATGACATGTGCATGTCTTGGTAAGTATTGAAGAGAGATTGTTAGTGGGAAATGTAGTACCATCTTTCTTTGTGAACACTTGGGTACCGTTAACGCAATCTTCAATAATTATTATGTTTACGTATGATATTTTTTTCAATTATTGTGGTGACAAGGCGAAGGGGTAAGGATTTTCTAATTGGCACATTGCAAATACAAGGAAGAGCTATCATTGCATAATACTGATTGTCCTGATCAAATTTTTTAAAATGATATGTTAATTACATCATATATTTTTTAAATGATTTTAGATGTCATTCTAAAAAATGAATAGAATAATACATTGACGCAACATATTATTTTTAATAAATGATAAATATTTTTTCAGATAGTGGAGGATGAGTGGGAGCATAGCCACTATCTTGATGTCACTACCTTAAAAATATTATTATGTCATTATTTATAAATATATGCGACAAGAATACATGCATAAAACTAACTCATTTTCCTTATATAATTTGACCATAGATTATGACACAAAATTAAGAGTCTTTGCAATATAATTAAGTCAAAAGAAATATGTTAACAGTGACACATGCCAAAAGATGACCTCTATAGAGAACGATCACTATCATGATTCTCACGACCTTAATGTAATGAAATCATTAAGAAAATGATAACTCTTAGTTTTATTCAATAGATATGCTCTATATCTGTATGTGATGATAAACTTGACGACTGGGTTAGAGAATCTTGGTCATACTTTTAGAATGACCACATGATAGTTACTTACTTCTAATGAGTATAGTAAGTTTGCGCACATATTCGATATTTAGTAAAAATATCAAATATTTTGATAAAATTATTTTTTATTTGAAGAATGATATGTCATCTTCAATTGTGACATTTGTTATCCACGTCAAAATAAGAGTGTTGCTGCAAATCTTAGCAAGAGGTCATAGACCAATATATATATACTAAAAGGGGTTGACACTACTCATGTTAATGAGTGAAGTGTGGTGGCAATGTAAATAAAAGCGAAACAATGTGCTACTCTACACTACAAGAAAAAAAGGGAATTACAGACTGTTTGGACCGTCTGTAATTTCCCGAAAACCGTATGTGTCGACGAATTTTTCGACGGAATCCATACGTCTAAAAAATGGTCGTCGCAAATCGATTTTCGATGATTAGAAAAAATTGTCGAAAGTTTCGACGGAAGTTTGGCGACCGCAACCGTCGAAAGTTTCGACGGTCGCGATCGTCGAAACCGCCGAAAGTTTCGACGGTCGTCCCAACCGTCGAAACTTTCGGCGGTCGTCATGACCGCCGAAATATTCAGCGGTCGCAATCGTCGCAAAGAATTTTTTTAATATAAAAAAAATTAGCCGGTCGCAGACGGCCAGATCCGGCAGTGGCCGATTCGGCCGCAGGGCCGGATCGGCCGGATCTAGCCGCGGGAGAGGGAGGGAGAGAGAGAGAGGGGGGAGAGGCTCGTCCGGAAGGGAGAAGATTGTCGACGGGAGAGCGTCGTCGTCCGGGAGGGAGAGGGTCGCTGGCAAAGAGAGGGGGAGAGAGAGGAGAGAGGTAAAGAAAAAGAAAGTGAAGATAGAAAGTGGAGATGCGTGTATATATATATAATAATAATAATAATAATAATAATAATAATAATAATAATAATAATAATAATAATAATAATAATAATAAAAGCAGCGGGAAAATGAAAAAAAGTGGCAGGAGAGTGATTTTTTAATTACCGACGACTGTGACCGTCGAAAACTAAGCAAATAGTAATAATATATATTATTATGATATATATATATATATATGAATATAATATTTAATTATTTTTGAAGTTATCGACAATTGAGACCGTCGAAAATTATTTAATTATAATAATAAAATACTACATTCATATATATAATTAAAAACTTTTTATATTATATTATTTTTCACTTACCGATGGTTAGAACTGTCGAAATCGTCAAAATTTGTGATGGTTTGAACTGTCGCTAATTATATTAATAAAATACTCCTTATATTATATTATTTTTTATTTACCAACGGTCCGGACCATCGAAAATTGCGACGGTTGGATATCCTTCGAAACTTTCGACGTTCCTAATTGTCAAAAAATAAAATAATAATATAATATAATAAATTATATAATTTATTATTTTCATTTACCGATGGTCCGGACCATCAGAAATTGCGACGGTTGGATATCCATCAAAACTTTCGACGTTTATAATCGTCGAAAAATAAAATAATAATATAATAAATTACATAATTTATTATTTTTCATTTACAGACGGTCAGGACCGTCGAAAATTGCGACGGTTGGATATCCGTCAAAACTTTCGACGTTCCTGATCGTCGAAAAATGTAATAATAATGTAACAAATTACATAATTAATTATTTTCATTTCCGACGGTTGTGATCGTCAGAAATTCAGACGGATCACTATCCGTCGAAAATTATGACAAATTTCTATCCGTCGAAAACTGCCCGTCGAAAAATCCCAATTTTCTTGTAGTGCGTGTAGTCAATACGATAGTTTTCGCTCGTGATCACACTGAGTAAAAAAAATTTGATATTATTGTATGTTAGTTTTGCTTTATGATAATGTTGTTTTGAATTTTGAAACTCATTAATTGTGGATTAAAATTTCGTAATACAACTTATCTTGTAGTCAAAGGATGATGAATCCTTGTATGACTTAACTGTTAAAGCCAAAGCACATAGTTGGGAACAATGTGAAAGTGAGAGTTAAAAATGATTATGACTTGTAAAATTTTCTTTTGCAATAGAAGAATCCTTTTATCTAATTGTCCTACTATATACCACTATTTTAAAGTGGACATGTATATAGTATCCACATTTGATATTTTGGACAAACATAGCGGCGTAGTTATGTTTATCATTAAATTTCGTATTTAATGAAATTTCTTTATGAGAATTTTCTGAAAAATGATTTTCTATGTCTTGATTACTTTAAGTATTCATGTTGAATATTTATGTCATATGTGACATAAATAATTGTTATATTTGTATAACTATATTTCACAATGATAAGTATTGCGGATACGATGAAATCCTAATCTACTTGAATGTGTGGCGCAAATAAATTTCTCATGTTATATTTGAAATGTTGTTATTAATGCTGCCTAAATTAGTAAGAGTCCCTGTAATAATAAGTAGACGTGTAACATTCATGTATATTTTTTTCTTGGCGGAACGGGATTAAGTAACATTTTCACTTTGAAAGTTGAATATTTAGAGTTGATAATGTATGCAATTAATTTATGGCTAATCCGTATTTTGTTTTCACATCTCAATTTGAATGGGAGAAATTCACAGTCAACTCATAATTAATGTTCATTTATTGAAACATATGAGTTGTGTTTCACATTATCAATGTCGAATGTTTATATGAACATGAGCCTAAAATAAGTGATGGAGACTCTCTCTGCTTAGATAAAAAAATAGATTAATGCAGAGAGTTAGAGTCTAATGAAAAAAATCAAGTCAAGAACTTGTTAAAACATCTGTCTTGTCGAAAGACAAGCATTTGAAATAAGTCGATATTGATGATAAGAGATTTAAAAATGACGAAAAGCAACAATCGCAAAAGGAATGTTGACTATAGAGAAATTATTTTATTTTTTCTCTCGTTCGTCAAAAGTCTAACTATTGTTTCACATATCTATTAGATGAAAATTACGTAAAGTTATTTGAATGTTTAAATGTAAAAGTGGCACAACCTTGATTTAAACTTGGTTTAAATTAGAGTTTGCAACTCATTATGAATGATCAAATAAAATCGAAAAAGATTGCAGAAACATGATGTGATTTTTTTATTAAAGTATAAGAAATAAAAACATATCATTAAATAAATTACATAATATGTGATCATTTCAAAGCAAACTAATACTCCTTAAGTCTTACATTTCACAAAATGACTTTATTTTCAATACAACTTATTTTTACATAAGTAATAAACATGACTAGCTATCTTAACATCTTAATAGAAAGACACAAGAGATATAAATCATCGTGTCATACCACTAAGGATGGTATAGAATCCTTTTAAGACTATCACCTCATACGGTTCCCGAAGAGCTACATGAATTTGAAAAATATTAGAAACAATATTATGAGCAAAAATAACTCAGTAAATTGATAACTTATAAGCTATGTATTACCATGTAATTAATTCGGGGAGACATGCAAATATATGAAATAATTATAATATCACAATCGATGTTTTCATATATTTGAAAATAACATATACAATTTCCTAATCAAAATCATCACACTCCAATTTGCAATCAATATCATTCAAATCATATCAAGTAGATGCATGCAAATGTAATACTCTTGTATGAATGCACGGATCATCAAATGACTAGTGGTCGATAGATGAATTCTAAAGGTGGCTCCCGATGTAGCACTTAGCTTCATTCTATCTCATTCATTTAGGAGAACATATCATATAATGATAAGTGAATTCTAGAGGTGGCTCCCATTGTGATCAGCGATATAACACTTAGCTCCATTCTATCTCATCTATTTCGGAGAACATATACAGATAGGCAGATTCTAGAGGTGGCCCCTATGAATTCTAGAGGTGGACCCCACCATGATTTTTCATGATGTAGCACTTAGCTCTGCATGACACTTAGCTTTAGTTTATCTTATCCCATTTCTAGAGAACAAAATGATGGATTAGACACTAAAGGTGGCTCCCATCGTGATCAGTGATGTAGCACTTATATCTAACCATCATACATGCAGTTGCAGACAAATACAGATGCATAATTCATCATATAATAATTTCATAGCAAATATCAAAAGATAAATCATATCTTATAACTCAAATATCAAAAGATGAATCATGTCAAACACTGATTCAAACGAAATAGGATTGCATTTTATAAAACCACTCCTTAATATATCACATATGCTTTTCAATTGCACAATGAATTGATCAATCATTCAAAACATAATTTTCATATTAACTTGTCGAAATATGCATTCAATACATATAACAATCAATGCCACATCGAATTTAAAAGAGGTGAATACATAGAGTAGGAGAAACCAACTTACCTTATATGAACAATAACAAAAGACTTTTTCCCCGTTCTTTTTTCTTACATTAATCTTCTTTCCTATAACAAGAATATATGTTCATATTATTATATTATAAAATGAACACCAACCTATGGTACTTAGAACATGGCACATATATATCATTCATGTATTCAATCTACTTGCTTTACCCATCAACAGTGCGTTATGATAGTTTGCACACTTGGTTAAAGAAAATTCATAACTCTTAATATAGATAACAAAATCTGATTCAAATTGTTCTTGAAATTCGACTTATTGAGGTATAACTTATAAAATTTATAGAATTTATAACTTGCTAAATTGAGCACAATAAATTTCATAAGTACTAACATGATTTGCCCTAAAACTTCTTTTGACAAACTAGGGAGGGTCTAGTTAAACGTTTATAACTGCCCCTAGACATATTGTTTTTGAGTGATTACAATTGTAAATGAATCTTCACATATATATCCTTCTCATCCTAAATTATCAAACAATTATATAGAATATTTTATTTCATACCTAATTTACAAAATCGGGTAGGAGTTTCACTAGACAAATTGATAACACCCTATAGATGAGCACATAAATTTCTCTACACCATTTGATTGACTTGATTTCAAATTTTGGTGAAACTAGACATGGAATGCAGTAGACACATTTAATTTCATAATTTATACTATTTTACATAAGTCTTAGGAAATCTCGTGGTGGTATATATTTAGATTCTACTTTAAATCTACTAGATAGAGAGGTAACCAACTTAAATTTGATATCTACTTATATATAATCAATTTTTGAGTAACTCCAGTTGGTTTGGGCAACTCATCTAAACAACAACCTCACCTAATAGTTTCACATTTTTGTATGACCGATGGAAAATAAGAGTATAATTTACAACCTAACCCTATCATTTTTTAGGACAACATGACAATTACTAACTATTTTCTATATAGACATGATTTTGAAGTAGAATCTAGACTCATATAAGAGCATAGGGTATAAGTTTTATAATTTATGAGCAATTTTTAATAATTAATTACTAGTAGCCATTCTCGATCATACAAGAATTGTAAACAAAAGTTCTATATCTTAATTAATTCCATTAAACACTTGAGGTCAACACGTACTATTTATTAATTTGAAACTTCATCAATTACATAATTAAATGGAATATTTCAATTGCTTAAGGAATTAGAAATTAAAAGTAATCCACTTACTTTACTAGTTTTACTTTCCTTCTAGTACTCCTTTCTTCCTATGTTTCCACCATCATCAAAAGTGTGGTAAACTCTTAATCCCTTTCCTTTTTGCGGTATCCCCTTCAACTCCTTATTTCCTCTTATGGCCGACCAGTGAAAATATTTTAGGCTAAGTGCTAACTTCGTATCAATCCTTAATATTAAATATGAATTAATGATATAGTATTTCATTTAATTACTCGGAGCACATTAGTAATTTTCTTATCTTATGGTAGTTAATGAAAAAAGAATCATCAACTAAATTAGTTAAAGAGACATTTAGCTTAGGATATTACAAAAAGTATTGAGCATAATATGTAGTTTGCGGCGATCCATTTATGCATTTAGTATTCATCTAAATAATGATATAAATATTATTATGTGTATATCCATTTTTTATGGATAAATATTATATACAACTATGGGTAATAAGGGAATTCTTCTATTAATGAAAAAATTAATGTGTTTATATAGACATGGGTGAGACAGTTATTCACATCGGGTGAGAAATTTGAATAAGATTTGATGCTTTGTAGGAAGAGTCGTCTATCATAAAGATGAGTTGAACATTCTACGAAGAAAGTGTATGCTCACCGGTACCCTTATTAAAAGAGATAATTTTGAATCTCATGACTTTTTCTAAGACTATAAGTAACAAAAGAAAATGTTCTTTTGTAAACATAGTAATCAGACATGCACAATAATTTGAGTAGTCTGATATTTGTATCATTGGTCAAATGAGAAATTTACATACTACTGGGGACACCTATATTGAATGACGATTAAGAGAATAATGAGACACCTTATGGGCGTCAATGTTGACTCTTGTTTGCACTATGAAAAAAATCGATTTAAAGACTTGCTTAATAAATAAGCACCTCTTAGGATGACGATATTAATAAGTAAAAGTCTATCTCCATTTATATGTTCACATTATAGAATGACATATTGTGAAGTTTATCTCAAACAAAACTATAATTGTCAAGTATAAAAATTGAGTTTATGTTATACTCAATGATGGTATGAAGCCCTTTGGTTAAGTAAATTATTTTTCTCATGTATTGACAATGGTCAAGTATGCTTTTGTTGCAATATGTATGTCACTATTGCTTGATAAAAGGATGAACCTAAGGGAAAACACATTGATATCTATTATGTCTTGACAATGTAAAGAAGATAAGGTTGATAAATACATATATAGATATGATATACTTATTAAGTCATGTTCGTCTAACGCATTAATATGCGTAGGGCTTATGTGATGTGATGATGTATTCTATATCTACTTGTGATGAATAAAATTATATTAAATTTTATTCTAATTAATGATTCTGATAAAGCATGTAGAGTATGTCGATCCAACAAAAGACATGATATCGATGGGCGAATAATATCAAAATATGGTAACATGATATCGAACTGTTCCATCCAACATTTTCATTAGTAATAGATTTTGCAAAACATATTAGGGAAGCAAAGTTAGGTCTAGAAGGTTATTAATAGTTCACTACAGTCAGTTATTACAGGGAAACTACAGAAAAAGAAACACTATAAAATTAAAATCAGGGGGAGTTACAGGAAGAAAAGTCACTGTAGTCAGCCGAGACTGAAATGGGCTGCCATTAGGCTTTCACCCAAAGTCAATATAAAAGATCCAAAAACGTGTACACACAATGCACAAGAGAAAAGGACTCAACAGCCTTCACCAGGTAGACCAACGGAGGCACCCTGCTATGCAACTGAAATTGCAGGTGACGGTTGGAGCGGCATCACTTGCTCTACTGGCCAAGAAACCTCAGGAATGGGGTCCGTGGCCAGAGTCGTTGCGACTTGGCTTTCCACCTCAGATGAATCAGTATAATGAAATTCTATCTGGAGGCGATGATGCAAAGGGGTTGATGATTTCAGGCCTTTCTTGATATCTTCCTGCAACTCTCTGATCGGAATTGCTGCCAAGAAGCTCTTGATGTACTCCCTGCATGACTCCTTTCCCCTGCACACAAGATCATCCCCTACAACATGAGTTCCTTTTTCCATCTCCCTTGTCGAACCTTCTTGACCCATGTGACCAGGGCTTGAGGCCTCACTGTTGGTAGACTTGCTCTCATTTGGAAGTTTGTAAATCTCAGTATTCTCATCAAACTTCAGGATGTATGCTTGGTTGCATCCTTCATAAAGCCTCTCACCAAGAGTATCAATAATATAATAGGCATCATGCTCGACTTTGAGGATGAAGAAATGATCATTCCAGCTCACGACATAGATATGAGGACTTCCATCAGTGGTACATTCTGATCCAGCTCTGCTGATTTCATCCCAGATGCCATCAAATGACATCGCTCCATGGAGAAAGTCAAAACCATTATTGTTATTATCTTCCGGATGGAAAAAACCAACAAAAGACTTTCTAGGGACAACAGAGAGTCTGCAAATCTTTGCTTGAAGAACTGTATCAAGGTCAAAATGTTTGTCTGGGAAAAGCTCACGATATGTTTGATTCTCGCAGAGGTTTCTCCATTCATAAGAACCTTCTCTAATGAGGCCATCAAATTGTGACTTGATGGGCATCATATTCTGGTTCTTCTGGAACCAGTCGGCAATAACAGCAACAAGAGCAGTGCATGCACTCTCACCAGCAGCCCGTTCACTCCTCTGGTCAATTGAAGCAAAGAATACCTGGGTTAAGAGTTTTAGGTGACCATCACGGTTCACCAGATCCCTAGATTCCCAACTACCTATTACAAAATTGTCGTCACCGAATTCTGATATCGACAAGCGGCTTCCAGCACTGTCATCATCGCCCTTGAACACCTGCAAAAACAAAAATCATGTATGACTGTCAATTATCCTTAGAATGTAAAGACCAAGAATATATTTACTGTTGAACCAAGAAACATTAAGGAAAGGAGTGACGCATGGCATTTTAAACAAGGACCACCTTATCTGGCTATATTGTCTCTATAAATTAGTTAAAAGAAATTATCTAAACATGATGAGAAACAAGCAAAATAAAAGCAAATTAACATACCCCTGAAGTCAAAGATTCATCAGAGGAGCTCAACAGCCTCCTGTCATAGTCAATGTCATCTCCTCCCTCCTCTCCATACGCCTTCTTGAGCAAGGGCTCCCCTTTAGGTTTGGGGGATCTAAAGCTCAGCTTCCTTTTTTTCCAAGGAAGGATGCTCCTTTTCAAACCCCTTGGTGCAAATTGCTCAGGTACAGTTGACGTTGTCTCCGCCGCATGCGGACAACCTACATCTGATCGTCGATGACTGTAGTAGATGCAATCCTCATATTCACCATCCATCTTCATATCAGAGTAGATTGAACCACCAAAGAAGTTTGCAGATACTAGTGTCCCATAACTGAATGACTTCCTAACACTATTATCTCCTTTATTGTCCTCTGTTTCTCCATCAAGATCACCACCATCTTGGGAATCTGTGTCAAATGGATAGGCGTACTCCACTTCATCACTTCCACCAGAGCATTTTCCATCACTGCCATCATCATCACGACAAGTTTTTTTGGACTTGCGAGTCGATACAAAATCTGTCAAAATTTTCACCTTCCTCAGTCCTGCTTTAATAGCAGAAAGTTCATCCTTCTCAGGTGGAAGATGATCTGCAGCAGAAAGTGATAAAGGAGAAGACAGTGTAGCCTTCTGCATAGCATCTGATGATTCCTGTGAGGTCCTAATTTCCAGTAAACTAATTGACAGCTGGGAAATTAACAGTTATCACAATGTCAGTTTGATGTAAAAGTGTTCCATCATGAAATATACAAAAGAATAGCATAGAACATGTCAAACCTAAAGTTTCCTAACCAACAACAACAACAACAACAACAAAGCCTTATCCCACTAGGTGGGGTCGGCTACATGGATCATACGACGCCATTCCGCTCATTCGTTGATCCATGTTCATGAGATTCGACAGGGTTTTACGCTGGCTGTCGGGGCCTAACACAACCCTCTGGCATGTCAGTCAGATCAATATTTTCATGGAAAGATATGGGCATTGGTAGTTGTAAGACTTTGCAATTTACAATTCTAATTTATAACTGAGCATCGCAAGGACGGTGAGGATCAGATATAAAAAACAACCAACAATAAGATAAGACATGAATAACATACATGAAGTGATGGATGAGAATCAGACGTGGCACCAGGAAGCAATAGAGGAAGGATTATCTCAGTTTCATCTTCTGTAGTGCTCGCAAATTCTGCAAGGCTAATTGATGCCATTCCAACAACACTCTCTTTGTTCTTTGGTCCTTTACTGAGGCCCTAAATTATAATCAACGACATAAAAAAATTCACAAATTAAGAAGAAAATAAAAGAATCCTGATAAAATCAACTCAACATATGACATTGTAAAAAGAATTTACTTCATCACTTTTCTCCAGACATAGTTACATAATTATTCTCATTATATTTCCAACTCCAATTACAATGGAAAATAGTGTAAGATTGTGATTACTCAGTAGCAATTAAGATACACTTAATGACTCTAGATGATTCACTGCAAAGTTGTACCTTGTTTGCATCATCTTTATGTTATAAATGAGCTACAACTATGACATGAAATAGGAGAATGGATAAAGTGAATCCATTTGGATAATTAACATGAAAAGAGTTTGATGCAGGATTTCAAATTCCACCAATACGATGCTCTTAGCTTTTCCAGATTCCACATGAGAACTTATGACAAGATAAATCAAAAGTCTTGAAGACGGCCATAGCAAATAAAGTTTCAGTAGACCCGAAAAAAAAAGGAATAGAAAAAAAAAAGTACCAGACTTGGATGTGCGTAGAGTGATGAAAGTAGACAGAGAAATTCGTACAATATTTGATTGATGACATTAAAGGAAATGGAATAACGTGATCTGGGACATCAAAAGCCAAAGCCAGCATTCCAGCAAACGGAAAATACCTCAAATCTGAATACTAACATCAGTTGACATCAAAGACATTCAATACAAAATACAAAGGAAAGGAAAAAAAGGAACGCTAAGAGAAAACTATATGTAAAACCTAGAACGAATTCCATAAATCACTGTTGCTTGAGACTTAGAAAACAAAAAAAAAAAAAATCAAGAGTCCAAGACAACTTCCACTAAAGAAGCCACAAAAGGACCACCTCTCAAAAAAGACAGGTCGCTTCCAGTTATAGGATGCTATTAAGAAATTTAATAATCCTTAAACACACATGCAGATCAGTAGGCACTAATCTAGTAATTATGCGAAATTCTGGAAATAAAACAGGAATAACGCAACCTTGCATCTCCTAATATTTGTTTTCCCCCGTGATTAAAATGGAATTGAAGAATAAATAGAATAGGATCAGTACATTTCATACCGAAAACCATCCAAGCATAAGAAATACTTAGATGCATAGATAGAAACATAAAATAAAATCAATCAGATCACGAAATAATTAAAGGAGCAATCTTTTTTTTTTTTCTTTTTCTACTCACAGAAAACACGGCGAAAGCAACCTCCCAGGGGCCGAACGCGTTCTCCCGGTAGGACGTTAGCGTGCAAACAGACTCGAACTCCTCGTTCCACACTACAGCGCCGTCTTCCCTCACCTGCTCCTCTCTCGTCCGGTTCCTCTTCACCGACCGCCGGAGCGAGCTCAAGGTCGCCTTCGGCCCCTTCCAACTCACCTCTAGTATCACCTTAGTGGACTCATCCTCCGACCCTTTGGCCGCCTCCTCGCCCATTCCCTCGATCCTTCGCACAACCATCCTCACCTGAAACTTCCTCGCGGCCAGCGGCGGCCACGGCGGCCACCGCATCATCCTCGTCACCATTTCCCCGTGCCGCCTCCGATCAACACCAAAAGCCTAGAACCCGAGAGAGATCGCCTCAACGCCACCAAATCTCCACCAAGATAGCTCCGTAAAAAGGCACCTCCAGAAAAATCGCGCCTTTCGCCCGAGAAATGCTGGAAACTGGAAAAACCGCCAGATACCTCAACAAGGAACCGAAGTCAAAAGATGTGCCCCTAAATCTGACAAAGGCCTTCAAACATCCCCAATAATTAACAAATCTTCACAAAACGGAGCTTAAAACCACGGGAAAAATCGCGCCTTTTGCCCGAGTATCCCTACGTTAGTGGAAGAACCTCCAGGAATCGCATAAGCCGAATGCAGATAACTCCAAGGAATCGAACAGAGACCGGTGTCTGGATCGAAGCGTCAAGGCAAAATCGTCGTGAACGCGGAGATTTAAGACGAATTTGGGACAAGAAATATTTTATATTATATATATATATATATATAAATAGTAGATGATGCCGGCGTTACTCTGTCGTTTAGATTAATTGCCCCCAAAAGACCGAGAGATGCCTTAACGCCCGTCCAACTAAACGGTGACGGCGTCCCGTTATATGGAATTCCACTGCACGCAAGTCGTAACGCCGGATTATTTGGACGGCGGATTGACAGCGGGATGGGGTGATCGGACGACCAGAGAAACTTGGGGCTAAAATGGTGGTTTCGGGCCTTATGCAAGGGTATTTGAGGATGGAAAACGTATTAACAGCTGGATATGTTGGGGATGGGGGGTGGTGGTGCCGGCGGCGGCGATGACGAGGGTCGGTGTGTTTTTTGGAGATCTCATTTTTTTCTAATTGTTGGAAATAACATAACTTCGTATATGTTTTATAGTCGATTCCAAATTCGGATAAAGAAGGAGGGTTATGTTAGGCCCCGACAGTCAGCGTAAAACCTTGTCGAATCGCATGAACATGGATCAACGAATGACGTCGTATGATCCATGTAGCCGACTCCACCTAGTGGGATAAAGCTTTGTTGTTGTTGTTGTTGAGAAATAAATGAATCGGGCTCCGAATTCGGGGATGAAGGAAAATTGTTCCAAACTCTTTTTCGGAGATTAGAGCGGGGGAGTTGTCCTCGCTCCGCGGGGTCCCGAATCTCCACATCTAAAGAAAAAATGAGTGTACAACAATAGTCCCACTAGTAAGAAAGTGAGGGTAAATAGACAAATATAAATGAATGAGAAAATTAATGGGTTAATATTGAATGTTTATGGAAAAAGTCTATCTTGAATATTTTTCAAATTTATAATAATATTTTTTATCAAATTATCTCTTAGTAAAAATTAATAAAGAAATTTTGACTGAATCAAAAAATACGGTTGAACCATTTTGACCAATTTTTATGATTCAATTCGGTTTAATCTAATCCAAACTAGGATCGAGACGGGGTGGTGTTCTCCGCCCTGAACATGGTCAGGTGCCATCCTTAAATCAACAAGAATAAAGAAGAAAGTTTAAAAAATTCCAAATAAAGTTTTATCTTTATCTTCTCTTTGTAATGAAGAAGAAAGATATGTTTTTTTAAAAAAAGATAAACAGCAATATCTACGTTGATTAAAAACCACGCAATAAGTCCATCTTCAAATTAGTTATTTAGTTAGCTAAAATTGTTATCGAGTATAGTAAAAAGAATTTATATATGTAATGTATATAATGATAATAGTGATAGTGATGTGAAAAAACACAACAAAGAGAACGCTGCGGTTTTAAGTTTATGACTTATACATTGTGCTTAAATTAAAATTTTTGTTAGGAATATATATTTTACGTGTACCATTATAATTTTGGAAACAAACAAACAAACAAGAAAAAAGAAAAGAAAGAAAAAAAACAGCTAGATGCCAGAATTAACCGGTGCCCATGAGAGCGTACAAAGCCATGCATGCAGCAGGCCAGCAGCAATAGAAGAAAAATAAGTAAGTTTTCCTTGTTCAACTTTGTAAAAATGTTGTTGTACGGTCACAAAGAAAAATTGAGTGAAGGCCATTAATTAGCAGTACCATTAATTATGACTAAATAATCAGATAATCCAATATTTATGCTCATTTCTCTCCCCAATTGACGAAGAGACATTGATGGTACGAGAAAAAATGGATGTCGGCCAATCATAACATAACACAGATGAGAAAAGTCTCCCCTTCATTAATTTATCTGACTTTTTTGTTTGTTTTGAACTTTCAAGAAGTATTGTCAGGTTGTGTTGATTTATATGCACAAAAAGTTGTCGCTATTGTCCTTCTCAAAAATACTGTTATCACTCTATATGTAAAATACTTAAGGTGTTGAAATATTTTTATTCTTATAAAATAATAATAGTAGTAATAATAATAATAATTTTTAAAATAGCAATAATGGTGCCCTTCTAAAAAAAATGAAACAAATGTTACCTACAGATGGCATGATTCGTGCACGAGTGGAACATGGTCTCATGCAAGCATCCGTTTGTTTCTTTTTCAACTGTGTGCGCCCGTTAGATTTGCATCCATGGCGTTGTGTCTAATTTATATAATTGGTCACCATCTCCCAATGCCAAGGCTCTGCAGTCAAAAGATCTGCTTGCTTGCTTGGCCTTTACTTTGAAGAAAGACAACGAGAAAATCCATTAATTTTTATAATATATATATATATCAAAAAAGCTAAATCCTTTTAAAAATTTAACCTAAAAATCCTTCTAATACTCACATCCTTAACTTACCCAATAAAATTGATAAAATTATATGCAATGCCATTGTGAGTGAGTTAGGAGGCTAATCCTCCTAATTTAGCATCACCCATATATATATATATATATATATATATATATATATATATATATAACGAAAAAATTATACCAAATGCTCTCCACCTTTAATGTTTGCACAGTTGTGTCATCAAACTTCACTTTGTAATAGTGATGCTCTTCATCTTTTAACTTTTTCACCCAATGCCCCCTTTACTTAGTATAGGCGATCTCTTAGTTTTTCGTCTACGTGGCTATCTCCTCTTTTCTCCAAGTAACCAACCGTTTGACGTGGTAATATTTAAAAAATAAAAAAATACCAACGTGGTGAGGCCGAAAAGGTGGAGGGCGAGGCCCCTGTCCCTTCTTGCCCCATACATCTCGATCGGAAAAGAATCAGAGGAGCGAAGCCCCCCCCCCCCCCCCCCCCCCCCCCGCCCCCCCTCGCGCGCCGACGAGGAGGGGGGAGGAGCACGTGCTGACGAGGAGAGGGAGGAGGGGGGCGAGGCCCCCTGACCCTTCTTGCCGGTGCGCGGGAGGGGGGACATCGCCCCCACCTCTATGACCTTGCTCGCCGGTGAGGTCACAGTCGGTGGGTGCGAGACACCCTCTCCCACGCTGCCATTTTTTTATTTTTTAATTATTTTTTAATATTGCCACATCATATGATTAGTTACGTGGAGGAGAGAGGAGATAGTCACGTAGATGAAAAATCGGGAGATCGCCTATCCTAGGTAAAGAGGGCATTGAGTAAAACAAGTTAAAAGATGGAGGATATCACTATTACAAAGTGAAGTTGGAAGGCATAGCTGAGCAAATCTTAAAGTTTGAGGGCATTTTGTGTAATTTTTTCTCTATAGGACATGAATTTGCTCAGCTACAATTTTCTTTAATTGCATGATTTTTTTCACAAAATTTTAGGGTTATTTTCTCAAATCACCTTTAAACTATCACGATTTTCCAAATCTAACTTCAAACTACGAACTTCGTTTTTTGGGTTCATAAACTATCATGATTTTTTTTAATTTGATCCTTCCATCCAATTTCGTAAATTTTTACGTTAACTTCGATATGAAAAGTCAAAGTTACCCTCCGATAACGCATCCAATAAAAAAATAAAAAAGAATATATAACCGATGACGAGGAAAAAGGC
This sequence comes from Pontederia crassipes, assembly GCA_030549335.1. NCBI lineage: Eukaryota > Viridiplantae > Streptophyta > Magnoliopsida > Commelinales > Pontederiaceae > Pontederia > Pontederia crassipes. The sequence goes on along the minus strand of CM060191.1, from coordinate 52,031,161 downwards.
GTAGGGGCGGGGGGCACTGCCGCCGGCGCGAGCCTCACAGGTGACGATCGACGACGTGGGGGAGGGAGGCACCTCCTCTAGTGCGGGACCACTAGCGATGTGGGGGAAGGTGGGTGGGGCACCTCAACTTCCGTGGTTAAAGCCGACGGACGCTCTCCGGCGATGGGGGGGAGGCCCCATGAGATCGCCAAAGATGAGATCGCTGGAGGGCCCAAGATCGCCGGAGGCGGGGCGACCACAGCGATGGTGCGGGCGTAGGAGAGTAGGAGTGGTGACAGAGGTCAGGAGAACCGTTCGACATGGGCTGTCGAAGAGGTCGGAATGGAGCTGGCAGAGGGTCTAGACGTCATCCTCGGTGATATGCGCCTCGCGCTAGGCCACAGCCGATGTAGTTGCGGAAAGAGCGATAAAGGTTGACACAAACGTCTTCTTCTCGGGTAGTGGTGTTCATCCCCGTTGTGTGTGAGACCTTTGAGATCGGATACGGCTGGACGACCGAAGAGCAATCTCATTGATGACGAAATCATGGGCGATGAGCGAAGGGGGAGAGGGGACGATGAGCAAAAGGGGAGGGGGCGTCGAGATCGCGGGCGATGAGCAAAGGGGGTTGCTGGCGAGATCCGGGGGGTGACCCCCCTTTTCGTCGCCCCCTTTGTGGGTCGTCGCCGGTGATCGTAGGGGGTGATGAGAGCGAGGGCACGGATGTAGGAGAGGAGGAGGTCGTGAAGGAGGTCTGGCAAGGCTACGGTGATGTAGTTGCAGAAAGGGGAGGTCAACGGAGAGCGATCTCGCAGGCGAAAGGAGAAGGGGACATCACTCGGATACGGCCGGAGAGGATCTCGTCGGCGATGAGCGAAGACAACCCCCACCCCCCATGGGCCATCGCCGGAGATCGGAGGGGGGCATCGCCCCCTGTGCTTTTGTTTTTATTTTAAATATTAGAAGAGATGATAAAAGGGGTAATTTTGACTTTTCACATATGAAAAAAATGAAGTTAACGTAAAAGTTGATGGAATTAGATGAAATGATCAAATTGAAAAAGTTGTGATAGTTTATGAACAAAAAAATGAAGTTCATAATTTAGGGTTAAATGTAAAAAATTGCGATGGTTTAGGGGTGGTGTATTAATTTAGACAGGATATATTCATTGCTTTCAAAATCTTCATAAACCATTACTATATATGGGCCTCCTGTCTCATGACTATCAATAGTAGGGGAGAGCAAAAACCGGGTCCACCTGGTTGACTCGGCCGACCCGGACTTCTAGGAAAAAATTCTCGGACCGGATAGAACCGATCCAGGAACGGCTACTACCCACGAAACTCGATGGGTGTCGGGTCGGGTCCAGATCCAGCTTCCAAAACACCGACCCGTGACCCAACCCGGTTAATATTATTAATAATTTATTTGTGTAAGTAAAAAACTAAAGAAAATATCAAAATAAAAAACCTCTCTCTCGTGACTCGTCGACTCGGCCCCGTGCGCAGTGGCAGTGCCCTAACCACACTAACCTAATCTCTCCTCTCGTTTCGTCGACCCTTACTCTCTTAGCTTCAGCATTGAGGTGACGCACCTATGTGGCTGTGCCCTCTCCGCTGCTCGGTCTCTTGGCTTCAGGCGAAGCGACGCCGGCACTCGGCTATTGGGCTCTTGCTCCAGCGCTGCCCGCTCGGTTTGCTCCACCTCTCCCCGGTGCATCGTTCTCCCCATCCCATGCCCTAAATCCCTATGCTCCGCCACTTCGGCCCTCACGAGTCATCGGACGTCAGCCCTCTTCCTCCCCCTCTAGGCCTCTGCTTGCTCTGCTCCGGTGTGGCGGTGCATTGTTCTCCCCATCCCATGCCCTAAATCCCTGTTCTCCGCCGCTTTGGCCCTCACGAGTCGTCGAACATCTGCGCACTTCCTCCTGCTCGGCCTACGGATTACGAATGTCGACCTTTTTTCAGGTGGTTCTCTCATTCCATATTTTCAAATCCTTGTAAATAAACGTGCATGATATGTATTAAACTCTTGATTACGGATATTACGGATTCATAAGGACATGATTTTTTATTTGATTTGATTTTTTTTATTAAGGATTACGTTTAAGTGCATGATATGTATTTGATTTTTTTTGAACTGAATTCGATCGGTACTCGGTAGAGCCGTAGAGGCATAGATTCGAGCATGATATGTATTTGCTTCCTAGTTCTTACGTAGGATAATAAGGATATTACAAATTAGGTTCAGGACCTTTAGGTGCATGATATGTATTTGATTTTGTTTGGAAGGTCCCGAGTGTATCTTTTTATATTTTCAAAGGTAGCAAAGAATGGAGGGAAATGCAATGACTATCCTTGGATCTAACCCTACCTCTGATGATATTGTTGTCGAGTTTGCACAGTCCAATCTAAATCATGTAGAAGGAACAAAATCAACTAGTGATGCTTCCATTGAAATAGAACCAGCTCAAAGGAAGTCAAGGGAAAACAAATTTGAGGCTTGGAAGCATTTTGAAAAATTTAGTTTAGATGATGAAGTTAGAGCAAGATGCAAGTATTGCAAAAAAGACTTTGCTGCAAACCCTAATAAGCATGGGACCACAGGCTTGTTTAAACACTTGAAAAGATGCAAAAAGTTCCCACATAAAAGTGAAGTGGGAGGATAAAAAATGTTGGTGAAGAGCTTACAAGGAGGATCTACTAGAGCAAAACCATTAGTCTCTCATTCATATAATTACGAGGATTGTAGGAGGGCCTTAGCTGAGTTCGTGATATGTGATGAACAAGTTTTTAAAGTTGTAGAGGTGATGGATTTCGTAAATATTCCAAATGTTTGGAGCCCAAATTTATGATTCCTTCAAGATGGACTATTGCTAGAGATTGTTATCAATTATATCTTGATGAGATGAAATCTCTCAAGTTATTATTGAAGAAGTCATATTCACGTGTTTGCCTTACTACTGACACATGGACATCTTGTCAAAAATTATGTTATATGTTTGAAAAAGTGATTAAATGCTTGGAAAGGATTGATTTGTAATGGTGACTTTATTCATATCAGATGTTGTGCACATACATTGAATCTTATAGTTAAAGATGGTTTAAGTGATATGAAATCAGCAATCATATCAATTCGTGAAGTTGTTCGTTATGTGAGGTCATCTCCAGCACGATTTGGAAAAATTTAAAAGAATCATCCAAGAAGAGAAAATCACTAGCCAATGTAGTGTTCTTATGGATGTGCCAACTTGATGGAATTCAACTTATTTAATGTTGGAACGAGCTGTAAAGTTCCAAAGAGTTTTCGAGAGGTTGGATGAAGAAGACGATGGATATAAGTTATATTTTAAAGAGAACAATTTTGGGCGTCTTCAGTTGAAGATTGGGAAAATGCTAGGAACTTTGTGTTGTTTTTAAAATATTTTTACAGTGCAACTTGCAATTTATGTGGTTCAACATATGTCACATCTTCTGCATGTTTTCATGAGATTGTATCTGTTCAATCCCATATTACAAAATGGAGCAATAGTCATGACATATATTTGCAAAAAATGGCATGTGACATGAGGTCCAAGTATGAGAAGTATTGGGGAAAACTTGAAAATATTAACCCATTGATACTTATTGATGTTGTATTGGATCCAAGATATAAACTTGGATATGTTGAATGGAATTATTCAGATCTTTGTGACTCAAACATGGCTTCTCGTGTAGTTACAAAGATTCAAGATACTATGTATCGTTTGTATGAATGTTATGCACATGAAGTCAACAATGGCTCAACTTCTTAAATGGAGAATATAAGCTCCACAACTGGGGTTCAAAATGTAAATGTCGATGAGAAGACAATAGGAATTCATCAATGGAGTAGGTTGCAAAAGGAGAAAAGAAGTATTGACAACAAATTTGAAATTGAGAGATATTTGATGGAACCTTGTGAGGGAGAAGAAAATTTTGATATATTAAACTGGTGGAAGGCTAGTTCCACAAAGGATAACATTCTTTCGCTAATGTCACGTGATATTTTGGCCATTCCAGTCTCCATGGTTCCTTTTAAGCCTATTTTTAGCACCGGAGGACGTATTCTTGACTTCTTCAGGAGTTCGTTATCGCCAAAAATGGCGGAAGTTCTCGTGTGCACACAAAGTTGGTTATCACTTATGCGATAATTTTATATAGCGCAAAAACTAGTTAGAGCATTAGGTCGAATCAAGTAACAAAGAGTGAGAAGAGTATCGAACCCACAAGGACTAGTCTATCTTTATCTTTTATCTTTATTTAATCAGATGAGGAAAAGAGATAATATTTGGTTCAAAATAAATAAAACAAAGAAGTTTAAATTTGATCCAGCCTAAAGTCTCAAAATAAATAAATCAGAAATGTTTAGACAAGATGAGGGTAACAATATCTTTCAATAAAAGATCTAAAAGAAATCCGAATTTTCTAATGGAAAGGATGCAAAAAAGTAAAGGTCTCAAACCAGATGACATAATTATCTTATCACAATATTAGAAAGAGAAAGTTCAACCGAATCAATCTCTAACTAACTTTTGATAAGATGCTTTAGCGATGCAATCCTATCTAAAAAACACCTCAACCGAGTGAGTTAATGATCCACAAATCTTTAAATCTCAATCGAGTAAATAGAGATAGGATATAAAATGCTTATCGAAAGATCAATCAACTGAGAGAGATCAAAAGAACAAATCTCGATAATACCAACCAGTTAAAATCGAGTACTCAAAAGATAGCATTAAAATCAGCATACATATTCAGAATATTCAGAGTAGTAAATCTTATTCAACGATCTAACAAAGTCAAACACAAATTGATCCTAATTATAACTCTATTACATAGATAAAGAAACAATAGAGAGAAAAACAAGAGATTAAAAGATAGAAAAAAGGAGAAATAATCTCTTCAAATTATCTAAGCTCCTCTGAAAGAATCTCCACCGAGTAGACGACCAGAGGCTCTCTCTCTTCTTGCCTTTGCAATGGATTTTTGAATTCTAGACTTGGATGATTAAGTGAGGTGATATGGACCCCTTTTTATAGTTGAAATTGCATCTGCCCTTTGAGAATCAACGCGGATTGTATCATCAATGATATCTGCCGCATTAATGAAAATATAATTATTTGACTGAGGAAATCTGGCAAAATTAATAAAATGGATCGTGTTATTAATACACAGGTTGTTTATATATTGTTAGAATGATTTCCGCTCAATATCTCAGATTTTGAAAATATGGTGATTGCTGGCTAACATGGACCATGTTGCAAGGAACATAGGTTGTGTTGCTTGAAAACACAGACCGTGTTCAACAACGCGGTCCGTATTATATAGACAAGGTGGACTGTGTTGAATCAACGCGGGCCGTGTTGCTCAACGTATACTGTGTTGGAATAACACGGACTGTGTTGGCTGCTGTAGAAATAAAAATAAGAATTTAGGCACCAATTGATTCTTTGAAAGTTTTAATTAAGAATGAGGAAAAGTTTATATATGATAGAACAAAATTATGAAAAATAGACCAAATGATATGAAATAAATATGTATAAAATGTCATGCATCAATCACCATCAAAATTTAACATTGTAGAAGATTTCAATTAATTTGAAAACTCAAACAATATTATTACAGGTTAAATTTGTATTTTTATGTTTGATTATTATTCATCTTTCTAATTTTTTTTATCTGTTATTAACTTTGGCTTTTCAAACATTTATGTGGAAGCTACCGGGACAAGTCAAGTTGGGCCCTCAAGTTCAACATTCGATAAACATGATTGTAGATGGTTAAATCTTTGGGTATGTGAACTTTGTCTTTCCTTTTATATTTTAGTAATTAGTTGTATGCTAATTTACTTGCTTTAAGGGTTCTATATTATTTTAGTAATATAGATGTTGTATAAACATTTTAATATAGATGCCTTGATTATTTTAGATGCCTTGATTATTTAAGCTGACATACATTTGAACAATTTTTTTTGCGCCCCTTTATAAAAATGTTATTGATTTACTTTCTTCTTTCTATTTGCAGGTCCAAGGATTATATGAAGTTTATCTTATTTTTGCAATGCTTATGTGATTCGATTGGACAATGATCATCAATGATTCTGTTGGACAATGATTCTGTGATTCAGTTGGCCTTAGTTCATCAGGCAAGAATCCCATATGGATCTAATTGTCCAAACACACCAAGGTGCCAGAGAAACATTCTTGATTTATTCATTGCATTTTTTTCACACATTTTTTTTCTCTTTTTTTGGCGTGTTTCTCCATCTTATTCAAAGTGGTTCATGTAACAGGTTTTTGATCGACGAATCCCAGACCAGTTGGCCTTAGGTCGTCAGGCAAGAATCCCCTACGAATCTAATCGCCCGAACACACCAAGGTGCCAGAGATAACACATTTCATTTTATTCAACTTCTTTTAGAAGGTGTTTTTTCAAAAGCTCAACAAGTACTTAAAGCATTCAATAAAGACTACTCCAATCCAATATAATTAAAATAAAAGCAAGATAAATAAAGAATTGTAGTTTAGGTATCATATTTCTATTTGGCATCATTCTACTTTTCTAGTAACCCAATACTATGGCAATGAGACGATAAAAACTTCAGCGTAGAATTTCATAAGTCAATTAGATGTCTTTTAAAATTGATGACAAATTTTAAAAATTTTAAATATTTTTTGTGGATTTTAGATGATATGCATATAAAAAAATGCAACTACTAAATAATAAAACATGCGAATGCAGTAAACATGAGAAATGCATCAATGCAACTCTCCCAAGCTTAAACTAAGCACTGTCCTCGGTACTAGCCTAGTCGGGTAGAGTTGTGTAACTGAACAATGACTTAAGAAATATAAAAAGATGAAATAGAGAGACACAACCTCTTATTTTAAAAACGACGATGGCAAAGCATTGTTCAGTGGTGGATCACAAATGTTGATGGTTCTGGAGTCGTCGAAAAAGGTTGTCCACTGCAATATTATCAGTTGAGCTGTGTCATAAATGTGGTATGTGGTTGTTGGCACAATTTTTGGAAATTTTTTTTTGGAATCATGAAGCACATGGATCATGCTGAAAAAGAACTTTCTGCAAAAATAGTCCGATTGGTTAGTCCATGTTGACAACACAAGCCATATCAAAATGCACCTGAGTCATTTTTTTTTCAAAATTCTCTATATATGAAATGAGTACCTAAGACTAACAACTAAATTATTTTAGTAAAAACTAAATTGACCTGAAATAGAGAAAAAAGTTTCCTAATAAAAGGATTAGCATTATGATCATGAACAAATTTTGCAATTAAGAATAATCTCACCCGAATTATGTGCTCATGATGCATTTATCATGGTGAGAATTAATGAATGTGGGCGAACACACATCCAACCATCACCAATTTTTGGCAATCCATCTATGTAATTTTTACCTTACCCTTGATTTGAGATTTTGCAATTTCTACTATTGGGCTCTTTGGTCGCCATTCTTTGGATGACATTTGTGCTCGTGATGTTGTTCTTGCCGATGATGATGTCGGTATTGTGATCACCTCCTTTTGTGGTGGTGGATTTGAAGATGCAGTGATGGTGGTAGATGGTACTTCTAAAGTTGAGCTCCTCCTTCGAACTTGTCCATTTTTGATTATGTATGGACTTGTCTTCATAATCCTCCACTCTGTAGCCCATGTCTTTTGCTGATAATATCTTCGTGGTTTCCATCATCGTTGATATGGTTCTCGATGATGACAAGGACACATGAAAATTGGCAGCCTACCTAAAATGCTTGCCTTTTTAGATTGGGCCAAATAAGAAGATAAATTTGCTACTTCCTTCTCCAGTAGTTGAAATTTGGCCTGCATATCATCAAACCTTTGTTGAATTTCAGGTGAATGTGATGAAGGTGAACTCTCATTATGAATCTTGGCTTGATCTTTTAGCTGTGTCAAGTGAATCTCCAAATTATGGATGAGTTGGTCCTGCAAAGAAAATCTCTTATCAATTGCAGATATGAATTACTTAAACATGTCCTCTAATTTGGTTCTTGAGTCACTTGATGAATTGATGGCAATATCTATCTTTGTGTTGTGTTGTGTTAGTTGAGTAATCTAATTCTTCATGTTCTGAATGTACTCTTCCTGCATAGAAAATTTATTCATTAGCATGCCTGTCATATGTGTAAGCAAGGATAATGGATCAGTTGAAATATCTTCTGATGAAAATTGTTGAGCCTCCTTGTTGTAACTTTTATTAGGTAGATTAACACCGACTTGGATAATTTATGATATTGAAGGATCTTCAAGTTGTGTTTCTTCTTGGATAGTTATTTTGTTGATATTTCCAGATGACATGGGTTGTTTATTAGATTTGTTCTTTTTTGCCATTAAAAATTGAATAAAATTTTCTATCTCAAGATCAAAGAGAAGTGGATCCTTCAAACTTCTAATGTTGTGTCACTCAAAGGTTTCAGAGAGCGACCCGAACAATAGAGAGGAAAAAAAGTTAATAGGGAAATGAGAACGCAGACCATTTTGTGTTTTAGGAAAGTCGACACTTGTCGCCCCCCAAAAATCACAGAAGAAGGTGAACTCGAGTCGTGTATAGAGGAACATAGACCGTGTCCAAGAAGGCGTGGAAAACTACGCGGTCTATTTTATGAAACACAGACCATTTTCGAAGATATAGACACAAGTCGTTCTCCAAAGAGGTTCGTTTTGGGATCGAAAATAGTGAAGCGCACGGGGTCGTGAATGGACCGTATTAGCACAACACAAAAGTAGAAAAGAGGAGGAAACAAATTTGGCTCGACATGGATCATTTCAGAAATATGGACACAAGTCATCTTCTAAAACAAAGTCTGTTTACGAGTGGAAAAAGGAAATGAGGCCCTTTTTCAATGAGTCATACGAAAAGGAGAGAAATTAGAATATTCAAGACTCAATCAAGTAAGAAAAAGATAGAAAAGTTCCCGACAACGGCGCCAAAAACTTGATGCGATAATTTTATATAGCGCAAAAATGAGCTAGAGCACTTGGTCGAATCAAGTAATAAAGAGTGAGAAGTGTCGAACCCACAAGGACTAGTCTATCTTTATCTTTTATCTTAATTTAATCAGATCAGGAAAAGAGATAATATTTGGTTCAAAATAAATAAAACAAAGAAGTTTAAATTTGATCCAGCCTAAAGTCTCAAAATAAATAAATCAGAAATGTTCAGACAAGATGAGGATAACAATATCTTTCAATAAAAGATCTAAAAGAAATCCGAATTTTCTGATGGAAAGGATGCCAAAAAGTAAAGGTCTCGAACCAGATGACATAACTATCTTATCACAATATTAAAAAGAGAAAGTTCAACCGAATCAATCTCTAACTAACTTTTGATAAGATGCTTTAGCGATGCAATCCTATCTCAAAAACACCTCAACCGAGTGAGTTAATGATCCACAAATCTCTAAATCTCAATCGAGTAAATAGAGATGGGATATAAAATGCTTATCGAAAGATCAATCAACTGAGAGAGATCAAAAGAACAAATCTCAATAATACCAACCAGTTAAAATCGAGTACTCAAAAGATAGCATTAAAATCCGCATACATATTCAGAATATTCAGAGTAGTAAATCTTATTCAACGATCTAACAAAGTCCAACATAAATTGATCCTAATTAGAACTCTATTACATAGATAAAGAAACAGTAGAGAGAAAAACAAGAAATTAAAAGATAGAAAAAAGGAGAAATAATCTCTTCAAAATTATCTAAACTCCTCTGAAAGAATCTCCACCGAGTAGACGACCAGAGGCTCTCTCTCTTATTGCCTTTGCAATGGATTTTTGAATTCTAGACTTGGATGATTAAGTGAGGTGATATGGACCCCTTTTTATAGTCGAAATTGCATCTGCCCTTTGAGAATCAACACGGATTGTATCATCAATGATATCTGCCGCATTAATGAAAATATAATTATTTGGCTGAGGAAGCAAAATTAATAAAACGGATCATGTTATTAATAACACGGATCGTGTTATTAATACACGGGTTGTTTTATATATTGTTAGAATGATTTCCGTCAATATCTCAGATTTTGAAGATATGGTGATTGCTTGCTAACATGGACCATGTTGCAAGGAACATGGGCTGTGTTGCTTGAAAATGCGGACCGTGTTGAACCAACGCGGGCCGTGTTATATGGACAATGCGGACTGTGTTGAATCAATGCAGGCCGTGTTGCTCAACGCGGACTGTGTTGAAATAACGCGGACCGTGTTGGCTGCTGTAGAAATAAAAATGAAAAATTAGGCACCAACTGATTCTTTGAAAGTTTTAATTAAGAATGAAGAAAAGTTTTTATATGATAGAATAAAATTATGAAAAATAGACCAAATGATATGAAATAAATATGTATAAAATGTCATGCATTAATCACCATCAAAATTTAACATTGTAGAAGATTTCGATTAATTTGAGAACTCAAACAATATTATTACAGGTTAAATTTGTATTTTTATGTTTGATTATTATTCATCTTTCTAATTTTTTTTATAGTCGTGTTATTAACTTTGGCTTTTCAAACATTTATGTGGAAGCTACCGGGACAAGTCAAGTTGGGCTCTCAAGCTCAACATTCGATAAACATGATTGTAGATGGTTAAATCTTTGGGTATGTGAACTTTGTCTTTCCTTTTATATTTTAGTAATTAGTTGTATGCTAATTTACTTGCTTCAAGGGTTCTATATTATTTTAGTAATATAGATTCTGTATAAACATTTTAACATAGATGCCTTGATTATTTAAGTTGACATACATTTGAACAATTTTTTTTGCGCCCCCTTATAAAAAATGTTATTGATTTACTTTCTTCTTTCTACTTGCAGGTCCAAGGATCATATGAAGTTTATCTTGTTTTTGCAATGATTCTGTGATTCGGTTGGACAATGATCATCAATGATTTTGTTGGACAATGATTTTTTGAATATGTGAACATGAATTTTCTATTATGATTTATGATATGATTCTGTGAATCTATGACGATGATTCTATAAATCTGTGAACATGAATTTTCTATTATGGTTTCTGTGAATCATCAATAATTTTGTGCTTATGTGGTGTGTGTGAGTGCTTGCATATCAGTAATCAGTATATGGTTTATGATATGTTGTTATTTATTCTTGCATGATTTAAATTTATTCTACTAATCTTTTAAAATAATTTTGACCTAGTTAGAAATAACTTACATATTTTCATTATGGAGTTTTTCTAGTTGTGTAGAAATCTGGTAACTTGCATGTGTGTAGAGGACAACTTGTGTAAAAATTATGCTTTGATAACAAATCTTTACTTACTCTTTTGTATATCAATTTTTTTTCTTTTTTTTCATAAAATTCTCGGTTTGTTTCCCGGATTTATTCCCGGTTTTTTGGGTTTGTTCCGGACCTGGTCCTGATCGGGCCGAGAAATTTGATACTCGACTATAACCGGGTCGGGACCGGGTCCGGACCCGGTCCCGAACCCGGTTCTGCTCTCCCCTAGTCAGTAGACCAGAAATGTAGAATATCATTTTATGAGTATATTCTTGTGTCAAAGAATACTAACTGGGCAGCCGACAGCTCTTCCTTATTGTGAACTTTAATCTCTTTCATATATGATATGCTGGCATAAATCAAGTTTTAATCTACATCTAAATTTTAGTTATTTATTCTAAGCGATGAATAGTAAAACATGCTAAAAAGTAATGTGTCCATTTTTATATGCCCATGTTACCGATCGATATATGTGAGTATACATAATACATGCGGAGTTGCTTAATTGTCCAATATTGTTACCATCATTGCCATGCCCTCCTTTGCATGCACCATGTGACGCTTCGTGCATTATAAAAAAAGGAAATGAAACGAACGGTCAGCAGGGGAGGCGTCACCTCCCTTGGCCTCCCGTCGTTTCACCTCCGGCCGACCAAGGGTCGGCCGGGGTGTATAAAAGGGGGGCCATAGGGGTGCCTTGCGACCTCTTGGAACCCCGACGAACCTCCACCCCCTTCGTCCTTCTTCCTCTCGACCGGCGACACCGCGACGCACGAACGGCCAAGCAGAGGAGACGACGCATCCTCGTTTAGTGCGCATTCTCGGCTAATTCACGTGCGCGGACGCCCCTTGACATGCGCACAGAAGAGGCGACTCCCCCCTCGCCGAACAGGAACGTCCGACGACAATCGGACGTCGACAGGAACGCCGACGAACCCAATCGAACGGAAACAAGGTACCCTTAGCATTTTAATCCCATAGACGAAGAACTAAGTATCGATTGATGCGTAAAGTTAGTTCATTATAATCCTGAAGTTATTTCCTACATTTTTTGTATTGATATCGGCGTCAATGGACGGCCGAAAGGTCGCCGGAATCAATGGAGAAATCCGGTGGCCCTATTTTACCGCAAGGACCGGTTGACCGATTTAATTAAACGGTCGACCGGTTTGTGTATTGATGCATACCGTTTCTTCCTTATCGGTCGACTGGCCGCATCACGGCGGTCGACTGATCCATATGTAGTAATTCTTCCCCCTACCTTCTGAACTGGGTGGGGTAGTAACACCCATCCCTTTTCCCGTTTACGGGCTTACTGGCATCAGTGAATCAGAGAGACACCCCTGACATCCCAACCTAATAAAGTCGAGCTCGCATAGGACAGCCAACTCTAAGGATATTTTAGTAATGTAAAAGATGTAGTACAACTCACAGCAGAGCAATACAAAGTAAAATAAAGCAGAGTATTGAAAAGCAAAGCAATGTAAAGTAGCAATGTACAATAGAGTAATGTAAAGTAAAGTACTGTAAAGTAAAATAGAGTAATGTAAAGCAAAGTACTATAAAGTAAAGCAGAGTAATGTAAAGATAAAGTATTATCACAGCAGAGAACAGAGTATTGATATGACCCAAGATATATATATATATATATGTTGATTTTCTGATCATCCTTGATCCTTATTTCACATCTATTGCTATTGTATTGGGCATCTTTGCTCATGGGTATTCTATTCCTCTGCATTGAGATTTTGCAGGTGAGAATGCCAACTGATGAGGCGGTGGAGGGCAAAGAGCTTGGAGAACGCTACACATGATTGATATTTTTGCTCCGAGCTTCCTCACTGCATATCTGTTTAATTATCTTTATTGTTCAGAGACGTCACAATTCTTCCGCACATTTTCTATACTGAAAGACATCATGAACTTCCACATATTTTATATAATACGAGACATTATGAATTTCCGCATTAAAATCCTTCATCGTGACATTTCGACTATTCTTCGGCATTTAAAGTTCTCTATCATGTTTATTATTATTTTATCAGTGCCACGTAAGCTGTTTTGTTGAACAATCAAAGTCAGTAGAGCAATAGATAGTGTAGCGCCTCCGGGGTCAATCTGACCGCCTACGTGGCGGGAGGTGCGATTTTGGGGGTGTTACAGTTTAGTATCAGAGCCTAAGTTCTTGGCTCCTTCATTGATCATAGTAGAGTATAGGTACATGCATCGCATCCATTGTTCATGTTGATCACACAGTTCAAAGTAAAGTCATGTGCAAGCTTCTCAAGCATCTGCGGCTCCATTCCTCAAGTAAGTGATAAGTACATTTGGATGTGAATTCTACTTATATTATTAAGTTAACTTGTTTTATAGATGCCTCCACACCGTATGTTAACCAGAGTCGTACGAAGGGGTAGGGGTCATATAGTTGGGATACGTATATGCCCACTAGATCCCCCAACCCCGCCACAGCCTGCTCCAGAGGTACCGAGCTTTCAGACCTATAGAGCATGGGGAGTAATGATCCGGAGTTACCTTCCCCACGTCACTTCTTTCCCACGGAGACCCGTGAAGAAATGAATCGGAGGTGGCACCTGCAGACGATAGGGGGACGCCTTGATAACCCTATCTGCCTGTCTTCAGACGATGAAGAAGAAGCCCATGAACCCAGAGGAGAAGTTCAGAGTCGGGAGACCAGCCCGATAAGCAAGTTTGATCCAGAGCCATACTGTAGTCTCTGTGATCAAGATGGACATTTTGAAGAGGAGTGCCCTAATCCCCCGAAGAACCCCGGGAATGAACCAGAGGGACCCTCTCGACGTAGTGATTAGTACCGTGCTATTTTCTTTCTTTGTGAAAGGCCTTAGTGTGCCTCAGACATATGTTACATTTTGCAAATCTTAATGAGAAATGAACGTTTTACTTTAGTAAATGTTGAGTAGCAAGGTCTCCATTTTAATATAAGATTTCTATCCTCATTAAAGATCCTTGGTTATACACCCTTCTCAAACATTGCCATGATCTCTTTATAGATGGCCGACCAGAGAAGAGGATCAACGTCCAGTGAATATGAGATGTATAACGAGGAAGAGGCCCATTTTATTCATCCACCTCCATTGGATCCTCCTCGGCCTTCCCCACCTATGCTTGGTTCGCCACCACAGCAGGGACGCCGGGCCCCCATCCCTTATACATTGCAAGAATTTTGAAGGTCGAAGTCTCTGACGTTTAACGGGGAAGGAGGAATTGACGATGCTAAGTAGTGGATTGAGACTTTGGAAGAAAAGTTCGACATCCTTGACGTCCCGGAGCACAAGAAGGTCCTATTCGCTGGAGATGCTCTCCAGAGAGATGCAAAAGAATGGTGGAAGGCAAAGATGGCCACCAGTTTTCCGGGAGTCAGAACCGTGGAATGAGGAGACTTCCGCAGAGCATTCGAGATGCGCTACCTCCCATCCTTCCAGAAATACCTGAAGCAAAAGGAGTTTCTGCATTTAGAGCAAGGAGCTATGACCGTGGACCAATATGTAACCAAGTTCGACCGGTTGAAAAAGTATTCAAATTTGACTATGGACGAATTGGCCTTGACAAAATATTTTGTGGACGGACTGAGACCCTCACTGAGGTCTCAAACCAGGCCAGGAAACTGCAAAACCCTGGATGAAGCGGTCAGCCTGTCAACCCTGACCGAGAGGGACCATCAAGACCTCATGAGGGAGAAGAAGACTCAGCAGAACGTGGGGCAGAGTTTCCACTAGAAACAACAGTTTCGTGGGAACAACCGGCAACACCAACAACGGGATAACCGGTACCACCCATATTCTGCGCCTCAACAGAACTACCGCCCTCCACAACAACAACCCTACCGTCCTCCACAACAAGCTCCTCCCCCACAGCAACAACAACCACAACAACAGCAATAGCAGCGACCCTCTCAGTAGGGACAAAGACGCCCAGCCCAGCAGCAGAGGCAACAACCTCCTAGAGCCCCTCAGGCACCACCCGCACAAGGTGAGCGGGTCTTATGCAACATCTGTGGTAGGACCCATGCTGGGGAAAGCCGCATGAAGTCGGGAGCATGATATTACTGCGGTGGAATGGGACACATGGCAGCAAGTTGTCCGAGACGCGGACAACAACAGTTGGTGTAGGGAAGACTCTTCAATCTGGAAGAGGATGCTCTCCAGAATGACGCTGATGTCATTCGAAGTACACTATTCATAGCCGATTTACCTATCAAAGTATTATTTGATTCCAATGCCTCACATTCCTTTATATCAGAAGAGTGTGCCAAAACATTAGGGTTAAAAGCAGTGAACTTAGAGCCAAAGATGAATATATTGACCCCACAAGGCACCCTCATTACCACAAAGTATCTCCCCAATGTACCCATAGAGATAGAGAAAAGGAACCATCATGTCAATCTCATCATCATCCTCATGAGAGATTATGATATAATTTTGGGTATGGATTGGCTAACCTCACACGATGCTTCCATCTTGTGCAAACAAAAGAAAGTAATCATAGGCACACAGAGTAAAGATAAAGTTATAGTCAGGGGAATCGCACAAAAGGAACCAAAGATCATAGTATCTGCCATAAAAGCACAAAATCTACTGCAAAAAGGATGTAGATGTTACCTAGCTAGTATAACCAAAATAGAGGAACCAAAGAAGACTCCTCAAGACATAGACGTGGTGAGGGAATTTTCTGATGTATTCCCTAATGATGTTAATGGTCTATCGCCCAGAAGGGAGATAGACTTTCGTATCGAAGTGACACCCAGAACTGCACTAATCTCCAAAGCCCCATATCGCATGGCTTCATCAGAAATGAAGGAATTGAAAGATCAAATTCAAGAGCTATTGGACAAAGGTTTCATCAGTCCTAGTATTTCACCGTGGGTGCACCAATCCTTTTTGTCAAGAAGAAGGACGGATCATTGAGACTTTGTACAGAATGTTGAACAAAGTCACAATAAAGAACAGGTACCCGCTACCTCGTATTGATGATCTATTTGATCAATTATCTAAAGGAAAGGTGTTCTCCAAAATTGATATGAGGAACGGATACCATCAGCTAAGAGTGACAGAAGAAGACATTCCGAAGACAACATTCCGATCAAGATGATAGTGATATTTGGGTTTTCTAGTGATAACTTGCTGAAATTAAAGAAAATGTCAATTTTTCATTTTTTTGGTCTCCCAACTCACTAGCTGCAAGTGCACAGGTAAGTTGTAGTAGACTCAGGTTGTCGTATCCACAAGAATTTGAAGTCTAAGACACCCTAAAACAATTTAGATTAGTTCTACTTAAGTGGCTAAAAACAGATTTTTAATGAATAGTGAAAATAGAATTTTTTATAGAAAGTGAAATGATAACAGATTTTTGGGTTTTGGAAATTTATCAAAACTGAATTATAAATGCTAGAATGAAGTCTAAAAAGGTTTAACTATCTATGAGGAAGGTTCTTCTAGGATTTGGGGTTCATCTAAATTAATTAAGGATGGAATGGAACAAGTTATCACTAAATGTCCAACTTTTGATTCAACTTGAAAATGGGTGTTCCCATAGCTCAATTGGCTTCTAACTAAGCAATATATGATTATATAATTGTTAGCTAGGTTGAATCAAAAGAGGGTCCTCACTGAAAATCAAGTTATCATTGGGCTTAAAAGAAAGATTCAATGCTGATTTTTTGCAATTCAAGGAAGTTTGGAATGATAACTTGCATTTACAATCATAAAAAGATGGAATCATTCCAATCAACCAAACCAGGATAAAATATACTCAATAATGGTGCTTGTGTTCCATGATTCATCTCTGAATTCAAGGGAGATTCAAAATCAACCTCTCGGTTGCAAAATAAATTGGAATCCACACAAACACACTCAATTGGAAATGCAAAACATATGGCCACATGAGTTCACAATTTCCATTGCTCCTTGGCCCATCTCTGGATCTCAAAGAAGCCCTTAAGACTACCTCTCAGTAGTGGATTAATATGAGGGTTGACAATGGAAATCAGAAGTTAGAAAAATGAGAAAACAGAAATCAACATTTCTGAAAAAATCAGCAATGTGGATTGATGGAATTCAAGTTTGCCAAATGCCCCTTGACCCATCTCTGGATTACAAGGGATTCCTAGAGTACACCTCTCAGTGATTTGAATAAAATAGGGATTAACAATTGGCAAATCAGATTCCAAACAATCAGAAAATAGAATTTAGAATCAAACTAAGAAATCAGATTTTGGAAAAAAAAATCAGATTTGAATTCTGAATTGTCAAATGATCTTGATTCATTTCTGAATAAGATCATGGCATATATTAGCCTCTCAACTATTCAATTATCTAATCCTTGATGACAATCAGATTCAAAAGCCCAAGAAATCAGATTTTGGAATTCAGGAAACCAAAAAATCAGCAACTCATTCAAATCAGGAAAAACCAAATCAGTTTTGAATCATAGGAATGTCAAAGCTTCTCAATTCATTTCTGAACAAGATTGGGATAGATGTCAACCTCTCAGTTGTTCAATTAGTTCAATCCCCAATGACAATCAGATTCAAACAGCCCAAGAAAATCAGAAATCAGATTTCAAGAAATCAGATTTCAGAAAATAGAAATCAGAATTCTAATTGGGTTTGTATCTAGAACTTGCCATTGATTCTTGATTCATTTCTGAACAAGGGTTAGACCAAATGGTAACTTCTCAGTTATAAATACAAATGGGGTCTTCAAATGGCAAGATCAGATTTATAACAAATCAGATTTCAGAAATGTAAAACCAGAAAAATCAGATTTCTGATTTCAGTTCAGAAATTAATGGAAAATCTGATTTGAGTCAAATGATTGCCCAAACAATCTTGATTCATTTCTGAATAAGATGGGGACAATACCAACATCCCAAGGACTCAATTAACCAAGTTAGAAATGAAGAACAGATTCTGATATTTATAAGAATCAAATTCAGAAATCAGAAAACCAAATCAGAAATCAGAATTGCAATTGAATGAAATCAGAAAACTGACATTAATTCTTAATCCACTTCTATAGAATGATTAGATCAAGTAATACTTCTCAGTCATTGGTTACAATTAGATCTAATAGTAGCATAGCATAAATCAGTAAAGAAGTTTCTGAAATCTGAAAATCAGAAATGATTCAGTGCAGGAATTATAAAACAGTCCATATCCATCCAAAACTAATCTAAACTACTACCCTATCCTAGAAGAAATGGAGTTTAGCTCCTCATATTTACAAGATTTGGCATCAAATGGGATAAGAAACAGATACAAATCATGAATCCTTTGAAGCTTCTCGGCCAGCAGCTCCCAAAATCCAGCAGAATCCCCTTGCAGCCTTGCCTTGCTCCAAACCCTTGAATGACCAGCCCCCTTCATTCTCCAGAAAAATCCAGCTTTTATATCACTTCTCCCCACCTTTGGATCAGCATCAGAACATTCTTTGTGCTTTGATTGCAGCCATGTGTCCCCTGGCCCTGAAATTCCAGCAGTGACAGCTTTTTGGACAGCCAAAAAGCTAGTGGTCCCCCCTCCTTTTTTCTTCCTTTTGGCCACCTTTTCCACTTGCTACAAGGGCCAAAACATCAAGCATGAAAGTCTTCTAATAATATTTAAACAACTAAGGATTAGGACAGTAGTTAAAATCAGATCTATATCAAAAAGGGAATTGGTGTGTTGCAAGAATGAAAACCGATATCGATATGAATGAATTCAAGGGCCCGGAATGATAACTTTATGGAAATCTTGGGAAATGTCCTAATATGGGTGGTTCAAAGCATTTCAGGCATCAATTTGATTAGAGTGACAAGTGAGTGAGGTCAAAAATCAAATATGAATGAGATTCCTAAAAGTGATAACTTGAGTGCCCCAAAAACGATAACTTATATGACTTAAAAACGATAACTTGTCATAACTTGAGTTTTGATTATCCAAATGTGATGAAATTTGACCAGCAATGAGTTAGAACAATAATAAGATGATTGCTTAAGGTCCTTGTGCAGAATTAATGGTTTTTCATGTCGAAATGACAGAATTGCCCTTTAACGATAACTTGGCACTTGAAAAATGATAACTTGTTCAAATGGACTTAAAACTTTGCACAAGTTGAGATGTGACTATCCAAATATGATTTATACATAATAATGATGGATTTAGGGCAAGAAAACCATTGAAAATAAGTTCATTCAAAATAATGATAACTTGACACTTAGGAATGATAACTTGTCCTCAAAATGATAACTTGGCATAGAATTTAAATATTAATGGATTTTGGCATTTCAGAACCTCTATGCACATGGAATTAAGTATGAAATGAGGAATATCAACTAGTTATCACAATGTTTGCATTCCAAGTATAATTGGCCCAAAAATAGGTAAAAGTGGGACTCCATATGTATGAATTTCATCTAAAATGGGTTAAAATCATATAGTGACCAGCGAGTGATCACAAGATATGGACATTATGAATTTATGGTGATGCCATTTGGATTGACGAATGCCCCGGCTGCATTCATGGATCTCATGAATCAAACTTTCTACGAACACCTGGATAAGTTCGTAATTGTCTTCGTGGAGGACATCCTCATTTACTCGTCAAGTATGGAATAGCATAGAGAACATTTGAGGATAGTACTGGCGACCTTACGAGCGAAGCAATGGTACGCAAAATTCTCTAAATGTAAATTTTGGCTAGAACATATAATGTTTCTTGGACACATCATATCTAAAAATGGAGTTGCAGTGGATCCAGCAAAAGTAGAAGCAGTGTCCAACTGGGCTCAACTGAAGAATGTGTCAGAGATTAGGAGTTTTCTTGGTTTAGCCGGCTACTACAGTCGTTTTATCAAAGACTTCTCCAGAATAGAACTGCCGCTGACCAAGCTCACAAGGAAAGGGGAAAAGTTCATCTGGTCACCCAAGTGTGAGGAAAGCTTTCAAGAGTTAAAGAAATGGCTAACTTCAACGCCAATCCTGACATTACTATCGGGCAAGGGTGGCTACATGGTTTACAGTGATGCCAGTGGCATGGGATTGGGATGCGTACTGATGCAACATGGTAAAGTAGTGACTTATGCATCCAGACAACTGAAGAAGTACGAGGTTAATTATTCAACGCATGACCTCGAGCTGGCAGCAGTAGTGTTCGCCCTCAAGCTTTGGCGCCACTACTTATACGGAGAAGAATTTGTTGTCTATGCAGACCACAAAAGCTTGAAGTATGTATTTACACAGAAGAAATTGAACATGCGCCAACGACGCTGGATGGAATTCCTCATGGACTACGAGTTTGCCATTAACTACCAGCTTGATAAGGCAAACTCCGTCGCCGACGCGCTCAGCCAAAAATGGGAAGGATCCTTGGCCGACATGCGCCTACGACGGTTTGAGCTTATGGAAGAACTATTCAAATGGACGCCAAGAGTGAGACACGATGGATCGCTAATGATGATGCAGAGAATAGTACCTGATATGATAGGAAGGATTTTAGAAGGACAAGTTGAAGACTCAAAATATCAGACAATGCTGATGAAGACCAGTCTAGAGACTACCAATTTCAAAGTCTCTTCGGATGGTGGCATCAGGTACCGTGATCGGCTATGGGTGCCGAATATTCCCGAACTCCGGATAGAAGTGTTAGATGAATGCCACAAGTCTGAGTTTGCCATCCACCCAGGGAGCAAAAAAATGTACAAGGATGTGCAGAGGAGTTTTTGGTGGCCAGACATGAAGAAGAAGATAGCCGAATATGTCTCCAAATGCATAGTGTGCCAACAGGTCAAGGTGGAAAACCAGAAATTACAAGGAACCTTGAAGAGTCTGGGTATCCCACAGTGGAAGTGGGAAGAGATATCAATGGATTTCATCACAGGCCTACCTCGGACTTTAAAGGGACATGATGCCATTTGGGTTATAGTGGACTGACTCACTAAATCGGCTCACTTCCTACCCATTAAGGTAAAACAATCTCTTGAAAGCCTCATGGATTTATATGTGTAGGAGATTGTCAGGCTTCATGGGATCCCATCAGCCATCATGTCTGATAGAGATCCCAGGTTCACATCAAGATTCTGGAAGAGTCTTCAGAATGCCGTTGGAACAAGGCTTCGGTATAGCACCGCCTTCCACCCTCAGACAGACGGCCAATCAGAGAGAACGATCCAGACACTAGAGGATATGCTGAGAGCATGCGCTCTGGATTGGCACGGTAGTTGGGACAAGCACCTCCCTCTTATAGAGTTTTCCTACAACAACAGCTTCCATGCCAGCATAGAGATGTCTCCCTTTGAAGCGTTGTATGATCGCCCATGTCGTTCTCCGGCATGTTAGGGCGAAGTGGGAGAAAGAAAGATCTTGAATGCAGAATTACAGAAGCAAACGCAAGAGTATACAGACATAGTCTAACTGATAAAGAAAAGAATGAAGTCTACTCAAGATCGTCAAAAGGCCTACGTAGACAAGAAGCGCCGATAACATAAGTTCAAGGCAGGAGACCAAGTCCTACTCAAAGTCTCCCCTTCAAAAGGAGTAATGCGATTTAGCAAACGGGGGAAATTGAGCCCAAGGTACGTAGGCCCATTCGAAATACTAGATATGGTTGGAGACTCAGCATGCAGGTCGGCCCTGTCTCCAGCCTACTCAAGAGTACACAACATCTTCCATGTCTCCCTACTTCGGATGTACAAGCACGACTATGCCAACGTGATCCAAATTGAGGAACCAAACCTCAAGGAGAATCTGACGTATGAAGAACAACCCACGGAGATATTGGAGTACCAAGAACATCAACAAGGAATGAAGAGAATAGCACTGGTCAAAGTGACATGGAAACATCACCAAGGAAAGGAAGCAACGTGGGAAGTAGAATAAAAAATTCGAGAGAAATTTCTTGAACTTTTCGGTAAGCCTTAACCCTCATCCAAATTCGAGGACGAATTTTTTTAAAGGGTAATAATATGATGCTTCGTACATTATAAAAAAAAAGAGAAATGAAACGAACGGTCGGCACCCTGGCCTCCCGTCATTTCGCCTAAAAGGGGGGCCATAGGTGTGCCTTGCGACCTCTTGGAAGCCCGCCGAAACTCCACCCCCTTCGTCCTTCTTCCTCTCGACCGGCGACACCGCGACACACGAACGGCCGAGCAGAGGCGACGACGCATCCCCGTTCAGTGCGCATTCTCAGCTAATTCATGTGCGCGGATGCCCCTTGACGTGCGCAAGGAAGAGGCGACTCCTCCCTCGCCGAACAGGAACGTCCGACGACAATCGGCCATCGATAGGAATGCCGGCGAACCCAATCGAACGGAAACAAGGTACCCTTAGCGTTTTAATCCCATAAACGAAGAACTAAGGATCGATTGATGCGTAAAGTTAGTTGATTATAATTCTGAAGTTATTTCCTACATTTTTCGCAGTGATATCGGCGTCAATGGACGGCCGGAAGGCCGCCAGAATCAATGGAGAAATTCGGTGGCCCTATTTTACCTTAGGGACCGGTCGACCGATTTAATTAAATGATCGACCGGTCTGCGTATTGATGCATACCGTTTGTTCCTTATCGGTCGAGCGGCCGCATCACGGCGGTCGACCAATCCATATGTTGACGGACAGATTCTGCCTTACGATCGGTCGATCGGTTCCAGAGAATGGTCGATCGATCTGATGGGTAGTGCGCATCTGTACAGCCTAACGAATGGTTGACCGACACCCTGGACGGTCGACCGATTCGCGGGCGTCCCATCAGAGAACTCGGTCGACTGATCCCAGAGGACCGGTCGACCGGTACCAGTGGGCGGTCGACCGGTCCGACAGAGACTCATAGATCGAACTAAATCAGATTGATCCACTCATAATCTTAATTACGACTCTGACCAATTCACCTATACTGGCTGAGTCTCATTGTATAAAGATCAACTTCCAGTGGATCCCAAATAATGGATTTCACAGTAACGAAAGATAATTAAAGTAAAGACAAAGATGTGGGATTGCTACGTGCCGTCCCCAATGTTAAAGTAAAGAACAGAGATTAAAGCAATAGGGGGATAGGTAGTTAGCTGAGGAGACAGCGAAGCTATTGGCTTAAATGCCCACTATTCCTGAGATTTCAGGTATTCTTCCACCGATATCTCGAATTGAAGGGTGATTCTATGGTCACACATCTTCCCTTAAAGATTAAAGTATTATGCCAGAGGGACATGTAGTTAGCTGAGGAGACAGTGAACCTACAGGTCTAGTAACCGACCACTGTTCCTAGATTGTAGTAATTCTTCCCCCTACCTTCCGAACTAGGTGGGGTAGTAACGCCCATCCCTTTTCTCGTTTACGGGCTTACTGGCATCAGTGAATCAGAGAGGCACCCCTGGCATCCCAACCTAATAAAGTCGAGCTCGCATAGGACAACCAACTCTAAGGATATTTTAGTAATGTAAAAGACGTTGTACGACTAACAACAGAGCAATGCAAAGTAAAGTAAAGTAGAGTATTGAAAAGCAAAGCAATTAAAGTAAAGCAATGTATAACAGAGTAATGTAAAGTAAAGTACTGTAAAGTAAAACAGAGTAATGTAAAGCAAAGTACTATAAAGTAAAACAAAGTAATGTAAAGATAAAGTATTATCACAGCAGAGAACGGAGTATTGATATGACCAGATATATATATATATATATAGATTTCATGATCATCCTTGTTCCTTATTTCACGTCTATTGCTATTGTACTGGGCATCTTTGCTCATGGGTATTCTATTTCCCTGCATTGGGATTTTGTAGGTGAGAATGCCAATTGATGAGGCGATGGAGGACACAGAGCTTGGAGAACGCTGCACATGACTGATATTTTTGCTTCGAGCTTCCTCACTGCATATATGTTTAATTATCTTTATTGTTCAGAGACATCACATTTCTTTCGCACATTTTCTATACTGAAAGACGTCATGAACTTCCACATATTTTATATAATATGAGACATTATGAATTTCCGCATTAAAGTCCTTCATCATGACATTTCGACTATTCTTCGACATTTAAAGTTCTCTATCATGTTTATTATTATTTTATCGGTGCCACGTAAGCTGTGTTGTTGAACGGTCAAGGACAGTAGAGCAATAGATAGTATAGCGCCTCCGGGTCAATCTGACCGCCTACGTGGCGGGAGGTGCGATTTTGGGGGCGTTACACACCAGCTTTACCGGAAAGAAATTTCAAACAGTTGTAATGATATAGATAGAGCTAGGCTTAAGTAATCATGTATATTTGAAAATGTACTTGGCACAATGTGTTCGAATTTTGTTTTTAATCCAATGAATACTTCAGCTGTTCAATATGTGACATACAACTTCTATAGTTCTTAGATTTCTATATCACTTTAGAAAGATACATATAGTTATTCGTTAGCAATCATTACTGTTTTGTTTTGTTTTCTGAATCACGTAAGATGAGAGTAATTAATTAACCAATATTCTTTTACGGTTTACTTTGACATTGGAGAAAAGAGAGGATGAGAGGCAACACATGGCGGCCACGGTGTCTCGGCCAGCTCAGACATCCTTAAATAAGATTTTATCACATAATTCTACAACTTTAACTATAGAAATTACGCCAAATTTAAATTAATCAGATGTTAATATGTTGATATCAGATTTGAATGGATTTATATTATATCACACGTCACTAGTAGGTCACATAATGACGCTAGAATGATTTAATTTGTACACAAGCTGCAATAGTAGTGATTAAAAGATTACTAAGGGAGGTTTCCTCCTTTTGGCACAGTGATCGAGCTATTTGATGCATGCTTGGGAATATTCCCCTTTATCAAAAGCTAGCCCGCGTGTAACAATAATAATAGTATTATTAATTGTTAGTCAATGGACGAGCAACGCATTCATGCACATCATCCAGTACATATCCCTTCCAGAATATAAATTTTTGATCTCTTTCAGTCAAATTCTAGTGCGGGGGATCTCTCCATGGAAAATTATGGAGACCCGTTGATGCCTTTCTCTATGTGTGTGTGTGAGAGAGTGTGTTTTCCTTTTTCTCTCCCTCTTTGTGTGAGAGAGAGAGATAGATAGAGGGAGGGAGGGAGGGAGGGAGAGAGAAGGGGGGGGGGGGGGGGGAGAGAAGTTGGTGTTAACTCATGTTTTAGAGTTGTATCGGTTTGTAAATAGTAGAGACGAAGGCAGTTATTTTAGTTTTATCGTAGCAGTCTTTGTATGACAGTTAAAACAAGTCGTTATAGGTACCATACTTTTGAATATAAAAAGCAAACCGCATCTCAACGTTTGAGTTGACTCATTTTTTGGCCAAAAAATATTCTTATTCAACACGATATTAGAGCGAAACCGATCCAAATATGAAGACTCGTGTGGATAAGCCTATAATCGATTCTACGAAACAATGAGATTTTAATCTACATATTAGGTGACTTCGCTCAGCTTCAGTCACTCTTGCTTCTGTATTCCGATTCTTTTCTCGACCTATTTATTTTTTAATTAACGATCAAGGGGATCTTACTTTTCTATGGTGAATTCGTCTGAATCTGGTACTTCTTTTGCTATTCTTTCTCTCGATCATACCCACCCTCTTTATCTGCATCCTTTGATATAACTAGGATTGCTTTGATTCCCTTACAGTTGATTCGATCTAAAAACTACTCATTATAGAGTAGACCTTTTTCAAATGTGCTTTTAGCCAAACACAAGATATGTTTCATTGATGGATCTGAAAACTACTCATTATGGAGTATGATCAACCTTGCATTTTCGGTGGAAAAGGTGCAATGCCCTTTTACATTCTTAGATAATCACTACGATTGCATATGGTCTTTTAGGTAGTATTGCCTATGCTTCTAATGCCTTAATTATATGGAAGGATCTCAAAGAGAGATTTGACTCCATTTGTGCATCAAGAGTTTATCATCTGCATCGAGAGATTGCTATTCTGGTTCAAGGTGATTATAGTATCATAGAGTATCACACTAAACCCAAGATATATTGGGAGGAGCTCTACAACATCATACGTTCGTTGGGAATCATGAATCCAGAGAATATAGTGTATCTTCAATGATAGAAGGTATTTATGTTTTTAATGGGATTAAAGGAAACTTATTCTATAGTCCGTTCTCAGATCATCTTGATGAGGTTGTTTCATTATGAGAATCAAGCATATGCAATGCTTTTGGAAGAAGAATGACAATGCAAAAGCAATTTACATCCTATGACCCATAACTTTGCTAGAGCAAATATCGATAATTAGGAGGCTAATTCAGCTTTCCAAGGTATGGACATAAGAGTAAAAGGAATAAGAATTTGATTTATGATCAATGTCATAAGATGGGCCATATCAAATCTCAATGTCATAAGAATGTAAAGTTATAGACTTATTGGTTTTCCTCCGAGATTCAAGTTCAATAAGACCAAGAATCAGGCAACCAGTGTTAATAGTGTTCATTTGGAGGATATTAGTGCAACAACTTTGTTGGAAATATTGCACCGAGGATCGATATTAACACAACGATTTAACATGATAAAATCCTCATCAATGTGAATGAGAGATAAACATCCACGAGAAAAGGATGCCACTGTCAGAAAAAGTTTCATTATGAACAATAGAGAGTACATCAATAAAACATTAATCACCCAAACCCTCTTCCACCACATATTCTCATTTTTCCTTTTTATTCATTTTTTCTTTCACAATGTTGGGTACATGGTACACAATTCAAGGCATATAAAAAGTCTCCACATTGACTTGAATTTTACATAAAAAATTGTCAAAGATAAATGCTCAACATGCTCTCCTTTTCTCGAATGATCCATGTGGGCCAAGCTTGATCTTTACAGAATGCTGAACAATATTCAAAATTGACAATAGATAAGCTCTTTATCATCATATATGTTGGATTGTCATGAGTGTCAGTCTTCTGAACTTGAACATCTTGCTTTTCCACAATATTACAATCAGAATGATATCTCACATCAATATGCTTTGTCTTTGTAAGATATATTGCACTTTGATTATCACAATATATAATAGTAACTTCCTCATTCATAGTGAGCTCTTGATCACTAGCTGATCACTATAAGTTTCTAGCCCATTTTAGATGCATTTCATTCATATCGAGCCCCATTTTTGCCTACATTTTGGCCAATTATGCTTGGAATGCATAGATTGTGATAACTAGTTGATCTTCCTCACTTTATATTTAATTCCATGTGCATAGAGGTTCTGAAATGCCAAAATCCATAAATATTTAAATTCTATGCCAAGTTATCATTTTTAGGACAAGTTATCACTCCTATATGTCAAGTTATCATTATTTTGAGTGAACTGATTTTCAATGATTTTCTTGCCCTAAATCCATTATTATCATGTATGAATCATATTTGGATAGTCATATCTCAACTTGTGCAAAGTTTTAAGTCCATTTGAATAAGTTATCATTTTTTCCATTGCCAAGTTATCGTTAAAGGGCAAAATTGTCATTTCGATATGCATAACTATCAATTCTGCACAAAGGCCTTAGGCATTCATTATATTATTGTCCTAACTCATTGCTGTTCAAATTTGATCACATTTGGATAACCACAACAAAAGTTATGACAAGTTATCGTTTTTAAGGCAAACAAGTTATCGTTTTGGCACCCAAGTTATCATTTTTATGAAATCTTATTCATATTTGATTTCTGACTTCACTCACTTGCCACCCTAACCCATTTGATGCCTTCAATGCTTTGAACCACTCATATTTGGACATTTTCCATGAAATTTGCAAAGTTATCATTTCGGGTTCCATAAGTTATCAGTTTTAATTTGTGATTTTCATTCCTGCAAAACACCCAATCCTATTTGGTGTTGGAGATGATATATACCACTGTTTTAAAGCTTTATTTGTTTAAATCCTATTCAAGGGCTTTGATGTGTTGCTGTTGTGGACTTTCCAGCAGGTATAACAAGGCTGCACAAAGGGAAAAAGTAGGGGGGGACCATCTACTTTTTCTGTCCAAAAAGTTGCTGCAGCAGCAGAAAATTCAGAGCAGGGACAGATGACATAATCAGGCATAGTAGAACATTAAGATGCTGATCAAAGGGTGGACAAAGGGGATATAAAAGCTGGAATTTCTGGAGGGGAAAGGAGGCTGGCCATTGCAGGGTTTGGAGGAGGGTTTCTGCACCAAGGAGCAAGGGTTTGAAGCTGGATTGCTGAGCTGCTAAAGTTCTGCCCGAGAAGCTTCAAACCAGGATGATTTGTACCTGTTCTTCAATCCATTTTGTTTCAAATTTTATAATTATGAGGAGCTAAACTCCATGTCTCCTAGGATAGGACAGTAGTCTAGGTTAATTTGGATGGATATGGACAGAAATTAATCCCAAACTATTATCAATTCTGATTTTTAGATTTTTGCATTGAAATGAATCTGTTCTTATCATTGTTAGGTCCTACTTGTATCTACAACTGAGGAGTTGTCATTTGATCTAACCTTTGTTCAGATATAAATTAAGAATCAGTGATAAGTTTCTGGATCCCTTTTTTGAAATCTGATTTCTGCATTCTGATTTCCTGCACTGAACTCAATCCTGAAATTTCTGATTTCTGCAATGTTATGGGTCTATTCTTTCCATTGTTAGATCCCATTTGTAATCTATAACTGAGAAGTTATCATTTGATCTAGCCCTTATTCAGAAATGAATTAGGAATCAATGCCAAGTTACTGGATTCCATTTTGATTTAAAATCTGATTTTTGATTTTTTGATTTTCTTGAATCTATTTGTCATTGGGGATTTGATCAATTGAACAGCTGAGATGTTGATATTGGTCCCAATCTTAT
The DNA here is from genome assembly GCA_030549335.1 of Pontederia crassipes. NCBI lineage: Eukaryota > Viridiplantae > Streptophyta > Magnoliopsida > Commelinales > Pontederiaceae > Pontederia > Pontederia crassipes. The sequence goes on along the minus strand of CM060191.1, from coordinate 52,002,021 downwards.
TCAGAAATGAATCAAGATACTTGACATTCTTTATGATTCAAACCTGTTTTTCCCCAATTTGATTTCTGAATTTGCAATTCTGAAATCTATTTTCTGAACTTCTTTTGGAATCTGATTTGCTACTTGAACCTCTGATTTCATTCAATAACTGAAAGGTGAACCTAAGGATTTCTTGTTATCCATGGATGGATCAAGATCCATTTGGCAAATCCTGAATTCCAATGAGCAACAAAGCTGATTTCCATGTGCCATTATCTTGCTGATTTCTATTTTCTGATTTTCTTGGAATTCAATTGCCATTGTTAAACCATATTTTAACCTACCACTGAGAGGTGGTCTTATGGCCTTCCTTGAGATTCAGAGATGGGCCAAGGATCAATGGCAATTGTGAATTCCAAATCTGAGATTTTATGTCTTGTACTTCCAATCAAATTGTGCGTGTGTGGATTTCACTTCAATTGTTGCCGAGAGGCTGATTTTGGGTCCTCTTGAAATTCAGAGATGAATCAAGAAGCACAAGCACTGTTATTGGATAGATTTCACCCATGTTTAGCTATTTGAAGTGATTTCCTCATTTTGTGATTGCCTCTAAAAGTTATCACTTTAGATTTTTATAAAAAATTGAGAAAATCAGCAATGAACTTGAATTGGAGCCTAATGATAATTGATTTTCTGTGGGTATTCTCTTCTAATTCAACCTAACTAACAATTATATGATAATATATTGATTAGTTCAGGGCCAATTGAGCTGTGAGAACAGCTATATCCAAGGTTGAATCATATTTGAGCTTTTAATGATAACTTGATCCAATCCATCCATAATTAATTTAGATGAACCCCAACTCCTAGGAGAACCTTCCTCATAGATAGTTAAACATTTTTAGCTTATAATTTAGCATTTATAATTCAGTTTTGACAGATTTCCAAAACTTAAAAAATAGTTATCATTCTGCACAATTAAAATTCTATTTTTTCCAATTCCTTTAGTTTCCTATTTTTAGCCACTAAAGTAGAACTAGTCTAGATTATTTTAGGGAGTCTTATGCGTCAAATCTTTGTGGATGCGACAACCTGAGGCTACTACAACTTACCTATGCACTTGCAGTTAGTGAGTTGGGAGACCAAAAATTGAAAAATTGCACTTTTACATAAAATTCAGCAAGTTATCACTACACCCACAAATTTCACTATCAAGTTTTTGGCGCCGTTGCCGATGATTTGAAGTCAATTAGACTAACTTGGATAGTTTAGATTAGTTTTAGATTAGTTTTTAGTCCATTTGTTAGGCCAATTTTCAGTTTTTGCAAGTTATCATTCCCAATTTTCAACTTTTGTCTAGTTTTCTTTCTTTTCTCAATTTGATACTTCTGAATTCATTTATGCAGGATTTGGACAATCAAGAGAACCATTACCAATCAGATCCTTAGCCTGAAAGAAGATTCTTAAGAAGAAGGAGATGGCAAAGGTTGGAGGCAAGAAGAAGGATATTTGAAGAAGAGGAAGAGGAGCAAGTAAACATGGCTGCACCAAGGACTTTGAAGGATTGCTATTCTCCTAGTAATGTCAGAAATCAACAAGGGAATGGAGTCCTAGCACCAGCTGCAAACTTTGAAGTGAATCCAGCCTTGGTGACAATGATAAGGCAATACCAATTTTTTGGATTGGGCAATGAAGATCCAGCCTTACACTTGGATAACTTCAAGGAGATTTGTAGTACTGTCCACTTCAACAACACACCCATGGATGCTGTTTATATGAGGCTATTTCCATTCTCACTCAAGGACAAGGCCAAGACTTGGTACAAGACCCTCAAACTAGAAGAGATGGCTACATGGGAATCTATTATTCAATTGTTTCTAGCTGAATTCTTTTCGCCTAGCAAAACTGATAACTATAGAGATCAGATTGTGAGGTTCTACCAATTGGATCAAGAGAACATATGTGATGCATGGCAAAGACTCTAAGGCTTGTTGAGGGCATGTCCACATCATGGCTTTGAAAAATGGCAACTTGTCAACTATTTTCACAAAGGATTTAATTACCCCAGCAAGGTTGCATTGGATACAGCAGCAGGGGGGATATTTGCATCAAGAAATATTGATGAAGCCTACCAATTGATTGAGAACATGGCCAAGAACCACCATTTCCTTACACATGACAGGACAAGAAGGCCATCCAATGAAAACCAAGTCAATAACATTGCTGTCTAGATTGAAGAAGGATTGAAAAAGGCATTGGAGAATCTGAATTTGTCCACTAATGTAGGAAAGTCTTCAAATCAAGAATCAAGGTGTGATGTATGTGGAAACCATGGCCATGTCACTGAGAGTTGCAACTTGATAATGCAGCAATATGAGTAATCCATAGATCAAGTTAATGCTGTGGGGAATTATGGAATCAAGCCACCTTCTGAATTCTATACTCCAGAAAACAGGAATCATCCCTATCTTTCCTACAAGGCCAATCATTTCCAAGGGCCACCAATGCATAATTCTAATTGGCAACCCAAGATTTTGCCAAGGAACCAGCCACCTCCATATGGAAATCAGCTCTCAACCATTCCAATGCAAAGAACTCCTTATGAGCAGCCACCACAACCTCAACCCACTCAATTCTCAAAGATGGAAGAGTTGCTGCAACAAATTTTGAAGAAACAAGAAAAGCAAGAGGAGGAGATGCAGAAGTTAACAAATGGATATGAAGCCTTGAATGTCAATCAGAAGTTGCTTGAAAGTCAAATTACCCAACAAGCAAGCACATCCAATAGGCCACCTTTATTCTTTCCTGGACAGTCAGAGGTGAACCCTAAAGAACATGCCAAGACAATTCAACTAAGGAGTGGAAGGCAAGTTCACAAGCCAATGCAAAATCTAGAGGCCAATCCAACTCAAGAGAATTCAAACTCCAAGAATGTGGAAGGAAATTCAGCTGAAGAACACTCCTGCCCAGAACTTAAAAATAAGGGAATTGAAGAGGCTGCTGTAGGAAATTAGAAATGGAACTTTCAAAATGAAGCCAATGAAAGAATCTTTGACAAAGTGCCTTTCCTCAAAGATTAGTGAAAGCCAAGCAAGACCAGCAATATGGAAGGTTTTTAGAGATCTTGAAGAAGCTATACATCAATGTGCCATTTGTTGAAGCCATTCAAGAGATGCCTTCATATGCAAAATTTTTGAAGGAAATCCTAACCAAGAAGAGGAGAATTGTGGAATGTGAGACTATTGCACTAACTGAAGAGGCTTCCGCAATAATTCAAAATAAGTTGCCTCCTAAGCTAAAGGATCCAGGGAGTTTCTCCATTTCATGTGAGATAGGAAATAGAAAAATTCAAAGGGCCATGTGTGACTTGGGTGCTTCTGTAAGTGTTATACCCTTGTCCCTATGCAGGAAACTTGAAGTAGGAGATATGAAGCCCACCAACATGTCTCTACAGATGGCTGATAGGTCCATCAAATATCCCCATGGAATCATTGAAGACATACCCCTAAAGGTTGGAAAATTCTATATACCAGTGGACTTTGTGGTTTTGGATATGGATGAGGATTTGAATACACCCATCTTGCTTGGGAGACCCTTTCTTGCTACTGCTGGAGCTGTCATTGATGTTAAGGAGGGGAGATTGACCTTCCAAATTGGTGAAGAAAAGATAGAGTTTAACCTTGCACAAGTTATCAACAGGCCAGCTTGTCAACAAGATGATTTTGGGGATGGACAGATTGATCAAATTGTGGAATAGGCCTCAGCAATAATACTCATTGAAGATCCATTGAAAAGGTACCTTATGTTTGATCATTTGAAGGAATTAGAAGATCCAGAGGCTGCAGCATACCAATCAACATTGAATCTGTCCAAATCAGTAGAAAATTCAGAAAATCAGCACCAAGTTTAGGAAGTTATCACTGCTGAACTCCAGGGAACTCAAGCCAATTCTTCCAAATTGGAACTCAAGCCAATTCTTCCAAATTGGAACTCAAGCCAATTCTTCCAAATTGGAACTCAAGCCTCTCCCCAACTGCCTGAAGTATGAATTCTTGGGGGAGAATTCAACATTTCCAGTTATCATCAATGCAAACTTGCCCAAGAATCAAGTTGAAGAGCTACTGAAAAAACTAAGGCTGTACAAAGAGGTAATTGGCTATTCCATTGATGATATCAAGGGTATTAATCTCTCAATTTGTATGCATAGGATCCCCATGGAGGACAGTTGCAAGCCCTCCATTGAATGCCAAAGAAGACTCAATCCAATTATGAAGGAGGTGATTAAAAAGGAGGTGTTGAAGTTGCTGAATGCTAGGATTATTTACTCCATTTTAGATAGTGAATGGGTCAGCCCTGTCCAAGTGGTGCCTAAGAAGGGAGGGACTACAATAGTCAAATCAGATTCTAATGAACTCATACCCACCAGGACAGTCACAAGATGGAGGATGTGCATTGATTTCAGGAAATTGAACAAGGCAACTAGGAAGGACCACTTCCCACTTCCTTTCATTGATCAAATGTTGGAAAGATTGGCAAGACACTCTCACTTTTGTTATTTGGATGGCTATGTAGGTTTTCTACAAATTCCTATCCATCCACAAGACCAACACAAGACTACCTTCACTTGTCCATATGGGACATTTGCATATAGGAGGATGCCATTTGGATTGTGCAATGCCCCTGCCACATTTTCAGAGGTGTATGATGTCCATCTTTTTAGACTTCATTGACGATATTATGGAAGTGTTTATGGATGATTTTTCAGTTTATGGAGATTCCTTTGAGGCTTGTTTGGAAAATTTGACAAAAGTGTTGCAAAGGTGCAGGGAATCCAATCTAATTCTAAATTGGGAAAAGTGCCACTTCATGGTTCAAGAAGGAGTGGTATTGTGCCACATTGTATCTAGTAGAGGGATTGAAATGGACAAGGCAAAGATTGAGGCAATTGAGAAGTTGCCACCTCCAAAGAATGTGAAGACTATAAGGAGTTTCTTGGGGCATGTAGGCTTCTATAGAAGATTCATTAAAAACTTTTCAATGATAACCAGACCCCTTACAAGGTTGCTGGCCAAAGATGTGGAGTTCAATTTTGATGAAGATTGCTTAAAGGCTTTCAACCACTTGAAGGAAGCCCTCACTTCAGCCCCCATAGTGCAGCCACCAGATTGGGCATTGCCCTTTGAGATTATATGTGATGCTTCTGACCAGGCAGTAGAGGCAGTTTGGGGAAAACCAAAGAGAAGAAGCACTATGTTATATGTTATGCTAGCAAGACATTGGATGGAGCTCAAGTCAACTATGCGACCACTGAAAAGGAATTGTTGGCTGTTGTGTTTGCCTTTGACAAATTCAGATCTTATTTGATTGGCTCTAAAGTAATTGTCTTCACTGATCACCAGGCAGTAAGGCATCTGATCAACAAGAAGAAAACCAAGCCAAGGCTCATAAGATGGATCCTATTGCTGCAAGAGTTTGATGTAGAAATCAGGGACAAAAGAGGGACATAAAATTTGGTTGCTGATCACTTGTCAAGAATGGAAGGAATTCAGGACTTTTCATCAATTCCTATCAATGATTCTTTCCCTGATGATTATCTAATGGCCATATTAGCTGCCCCTACCCCTACCCCTTGGTATGCTGATATTGTCAATTACTTGGCATGTGGAATCATTCCTTCTGATTACACCTACCAATAGAAGAAGAAATTCTTCCATGACTTGAAGGACTTCTATTGGGATGATCCCCTCTTGTTCAAAAAGTCCCCTGATAGCATATATAGGAGATGTATATCACAATCTGAATTCCAAGAGATCTTGGAGGCGTGCCACTCATCTCCATATGGTGGGCATGGTGCAACACAGAAGACAGCTGCAAAAATCCTACAATCTGGTTTCTATTGACCTTCTTTGTTCAAAGATGCCCATTTATATGTTAAAAGTTGTGATGTGTGCCAAAGAATAGGATCAATCTCCAGGAGGAATGAAATGCCACAGAATAGTATCCTAGAAGTTGAAATTTTTGATGTTTGGGACATTGATTATATGGGGCCCTTTCCTAGCTCCTTTGGATACAAATTCATATTGTTGGCTGTTGATTATGTGTCCAAGTGGATAGAATCCATCCCCACAACAGTTGCTGATTCCAGGGCTGTTATCAAGTTATTCAAGGATGTAATCTTCCCAAGATTTAGAACTCCAAGGGTGGTTATAAGTGATGGAGGCAGACATTTCTTTGAAAAATGTTTTAAGAACCTCCTAAACAAGTATGGAGTTAAGCACAAGGTCTCCACTGCATATCATCCTCAAAAAAATGGCCAAGCAGAAATTTCAAATAGGAAAATCAAGGCCATATTGAAGAAAACAGTTTCCTTGACTAGGAAGGATTGGAGTTTGAGGCTAAATGAGGCACTTTGGGCATATAGGACAACCTATAAGACCCCTATAGGCACTTCTCCTTATAAGTTGGTCTATGAAAAAACTTGTCACCTACCAATTGATTTGAAGCATAAGGCATATTGGGCAGTAAAGGCACTCAATTTTGATATGCAAGCATGTGGACAAAAGAGGCTTCTCCAAATTGATGAGTTGGATGAGATTAGGCTAAATGCCTACCATAATTCATAATTTTACAAGGAAAGGACTCAGAGATGGCATGATAGCAGAATTCTGAATAAGGAATTCAAGGTTGGAGACTTGGTATTATTGTTTAATTCAAGGTTAAAACTATTTCCTGGAAAGTTGAAATCAAGGTGGAGTGGACCCTTCAAAGTCCACAAAGTTTATCCTTATGGTGTTGTGGACCTTTTGAATGATAAGGATGATGTATTCAAGGTTAATGGACAGAGGTTGAAGCCATATTATCCCACAGCTCAAGAATCAGCTAAGGAGGTGCTGAATTTGCAAGAATTGTCAGGTTTGCCTAGCTGAATTCAAGTGGAAAGATGTTCAGCCTAAGACATTAAAGTAGGGCACCTCTTGGGAGGTAACCCAACACATTTTACACTTAACTTTTGTATTTTGCAGGAATAAAGAAGGGAGGAATCAGATCCATCCACAATTTGAAAGAAGGGAGTACCCCTACCCTCACTTTTGATTTTTCCTCACTGAAATCCCAATGATAACTGATATAATCTTTTCTCTCATGCTGAAATCATCATATTATTATCTGAATCATAATGCATATCAGTTGTCCCAATCCACCTTAGCTGAATTTCAGTGCAAATTTAGTGAATCCCATTACCTTGTTGAATTAAGCATCTAAAAATCTGATATTGCATGCCCAACTGATTTCTTTTGTTTCTCTACGGGGATTAGATGAAATTCATGAAGAATGGAACACCTGAAGACTAGGACTGAGATGCAAGACCCATTGAAAGGGAGCAAATGCAAAATTCCTTATATTTCATACCCTCCCAACCCTCTCTCTTGCCTTAAATTTCCAACACTAGGGACAGTGTTGAGAAGAAGCTTGGGGGAGGAAACCTGGTGCTTTTCTAACCTTTACAATGTGTTATCAATATATTTTAATGTTTATATCATCAATTACCACCAGGTTATCATTGTTTGAATAAGTTATCACTCGGTTATCACTACTTATCACTATTCGAGTCCAATTCAAGTCTTGCCTTTATTTTGACTCTAAAGTGGGTGAAATACTTCATAGGATAGTTGGTACACTCCAAGACCAAGTGGCCAACTTGGCCATTAGTCTTCTTGCTTTAACTGACATTATAAATTCAGATGCATATGAGTGAAATTTTCAACTGAAATTTTTCTTTTTGTGGGTAACACTAGCTGACATTCATTGACTAATTAGAAAGTAGAAGATGTTTAGAAAGGAGTCAAGGATCTTGCTGCCATGTTATATAAGAAATCTTGACTATTTGCATTTAAGGATCTAATCTATACTTGAGTTTGAACCATCGCTTACTTTATGAACAGAATAGAAAAAGAAAAAAAAGGAAAAAGGAAAAGTGAAAAGTTGCATTTTGCATTGCATGCATACATGAATAAAGAGAGTGAAAATTTCAAAAAGGAACCTCTCCTGAATAAAGTCAGGATTCTTATCCTGTGACTAGCATGAACAAAAAATTAGGTTCAAACCTGTTTATTGCATCCTCATGAATAAAAGTCAGGTTTTCAAACCTGCTTAAGCAATGAAAAAAAATAAAAATCTGTTCATGAAGAGATTGATGTTTCAAACTTTTTAGTAAAGTTGACAATCCTTGTAATCCAAATCAGTTAATGTTAGTACTTTTATCATGGCTTAAATTTGCTTTAACCTTTATGACTCCTCAGCTAGAATTTGGGATTGGAAGGAATGGGATGGAATGTTAGCAAAGTGGGAAACTCATTTAGATCTTATTCAGCTGATTTTTCTATTCATTTGTGGATGATAAATTCAAATTTGTCCTTAATTTTTGAATATTTTGCTTGAGGACAAGCAAAAAGCTAAGCTTGGGGGAGTTTGATCACTAGCTGATCACTATAAATTTCTAGCCCATTTAGATGCATTTCATTCATATCGAGCCCCATTTTTGCCTACATTTTGGCCAATTATGCTTGGAATGCATAGATTGTGATAACTAGTTGATCTTCCCCATTTTATACTTAATTCCATGTGCATAGAGGTTCTGAAATACCAAAATCCATAAATATTTAAATTCTATGCCAAGTTATCATTTTTAGGACAAGTTATCACTCCTATATGTCAAGTTATCATTATTTTGAGTGAACTAATTTTCAATGATTTTCTTGCCCTAAATACATTATTATCATGTATGAATCATATTTGGATAGTCATATCTCAACTTGTGCAAAGTTTTAAGTCCATTTGAACAAGTTATCATTTTTTCCATTGCCAAGTTATCGTTAAAGGGTAAAATTGTCATTTCGATATGCATAACTATCAATTCTGCACAAAGGCCTTAATCATTCATTATATTATTGTCTTAACTCATTGCTGTTCAAATTTGATCACATTTGGATAACCACAACAAAAGTTATGACATGTTATCATTTTTAAGGCAACCAAGTTATCATTTTGGCACCCAAGTTATCATTTTTATGAAATCTTATTCATATTTGATTTCTGACTTCACTCACTTGCCACCCTAACCCATTTGATGCCTTCAATGCTTTGAACCACTCATATTTGGACATTTTCCATGAAATTTGCAAAGTTATCATTCTGGGTTCCATAAGTTATCAATTTTAATTTGTGATTTTCATTCCTGCACAACACCAAATCCTATTTGGTGTTTGAGCTGATATATACCACTGTTTTAAAGCTTTATTTGTTTAAATCCTATTCAAGGGCTTTGATGTTTGTTGTTGTGGACTTTCCACCAGGTACAACAAGGTTGCACAAAGGGAAAAAGTAGGAGGGGGGACCATCTACTTTTTTTGTCCAAAAAGTTGCTGCAGCAGCAAAAAATTCAGAGCAGGGACAGATGGCATAATCAGGCATAGTAGAACATTAAGATGCTGATCAAATGGTGGAAAGAGGGGATATAAAAGCTGGAATTTCTGGAGGGGAAAGGAGGATGGCCAATGCAGGGTTTGGAGGAGGGTTTCTGCACCAAGAAGCAAGAGTTTGAAGCTGGATTGCTGAGCTGCTGAAGTTCTGGCCGAGAAGCTTCAAATCAGGATGATTTGTACCTGCTCTTCAATCCATTTTGTTTCAAATTTTATAATTATGAGGAGCTAAACTCCATGTCTCCTAGGATATGGCAGTAGTCTAGGTTAATTTAGATGGATATGGACAGAAATTAATCCCAAACTGTTATCAATTCTGATTTTTAGATTTTTGCATTGAAATGAATCTGTTCTTATCATTGTTAGGTCATACTTATATCTACAACTGAGAAGTTGTCATTTGATCTAACCTTTGTTCAGATATGAATTAAGAATCAGTGATAAGTTTCTGGATCCCATTTTTGAAATCTGATTTCTGCATTCTGATTTCCTGCACTGAACTTAATCCTGAAATTTCTGATTTCTGCAATGTTATGGGTCTATTCTTGCCATTTGATCTAGCACTTATTCAGAAATGAATTAGGAATCAACGCCAAGTTACTGGATTCCATTTTGATTTAAAATCTGATTTTTGATTTTCTGATTTTCTAATTTCCTTGAATCTATTTGTCATTGGGGATTTGATCAATTGAACAACTGAGAGGTTGATATTGGTCCTAATCTTATTCAGAAATGAATCAAGATACTTGACATTCTTTATGATTCAAACCAATTTTTCCCCAATCTGATTTTTGAATTTGCAATTCTAAAATCTATTTTCTGAACTTCTTTTGGAATCTGATTTGCTACTTGAACCTCTGATTTCATTCAATAACTGAAAGGTGAACCTAAGGATTTCTTGTTATCCATGGATGGATCAAGATCCATTTGGCAAATCCTGAATTCCAATGAGCAACAAAGCTGATTTCCATGTGCCATTATCTTGCTGATTTCTATTTTCTGATTTTCTTGGAATTCAATTGCCATTGTTAAACCATATTTTAACCTACCACTGAGAGGTGGTCTTATGGCCTTCCTTGAAATCCAGAGATGGGCCAAGGATCAATGGCAATTGTGAATTCCAAATCTGAGATTTTATGTCTTGTACTTCCAATCAAATTGTGCGTGTGTGGATTTCACTTCAATTGTTGCCGAGAGGCTGATTTTGGGTCCTCTTGAAATTCAGAGATGAATCAAGAAGCACAAGCACTGTTATTGGATAGATTTCACCCATGTTTAGCTATTTGAAGTGATTTCCTCATTTTGTGATTGCCTCTAAAAGTTATCACTTCAGATTTTTATAAAAAATTGAGAAAATCAGCAATGAACTTGAATTGGAGCCTAATGATAATTGATTTTCTGTGGGTATTCTCTTCTAATTCAACCTAACTAACAATTATATGATAATATATTGATTAGTTCAGGGCCAATTGAGCTGTGAGAACAGCTATATCCAAGGTTGAATCATATTTGAGCTTTTAATGATAACTTGATCCAATCCATCCATAATTAATTTAGATGAACCCCAACTCCTAGGAGAACCTTCCTCATAGATAGTTAAACATTTTTAGCTTACAATCTAGCATTTATAATTCAGTTTTGACAGATTTCCAAAACCTAAAAAATAGTTATCATTCTGCGCAATTAAAATTCTATTTTTTCCAATTCCTTTAGTTTCCTATTTTTAGCCACTAAAGTAGAACTAGTCTAGATTGTTTTAGGGAGTCTTAGGCATCAAATCTTTGTGGATGCGACAACCTGAGGCTACTATAACTTACTTGTGCACTTGCAGTTAGTGAGTTGGGAGACCAAGAATTGAAAAATTGCACTTTTACATAAAATTCAACAAGTTATCACTACACCCACAAATTTCACTATCAGCTCTCCAACTAATCCTCTCAACTCTATAGCTTTCTTTACATCTTCAGTGATGACAATATATTCAACTTCAGTGGTACATAATGCTATTGTATTCTGCAAAATAGTTTTGTAGCTCATAACACGATCAGTAATAATAAAGACATAACTAGTTAAAGGCATTCTTCTATCAAGATCTCATGCAAAATCTGAATCAACAAAGCCAACTTCTAGTCCAATTGAATTTGTACTAAATTCTAAGCATACATAAGAAGTACTTCTTAAATATCTTAATATCAACTTAATAGCTTCCCAATGCTTCTTTCCTAAATTAGACATATATCTACTAATAACACTGACAACATGAGATATATTTGGAGTGCAGAAATGCTACCAACTGCACTACAGTAAGGAACTATTGACATATACCTTTTGTCTTCATCAAATTGTGGTGAACATGAAGCTGATAATTTAAAGTATGAAGTAGTTAGGATGAAAAGAGACTCTTTTGAGGCCCTTATACTCGAAATATAACTGCTACGTCAAAACTAGGTGCGAAGAACCAACCAAATTGACCTAGTGGATAAATCAGGAACACGAAAACAAAAAAAATAGTTGGACCAGAGAATGAGTACTAACAACCTTTGCATTCTACATTCCAAAATGCTCTAAAACTTTCTTAGTATACTTCTGTTGAGAGAGAAATAGTCTTTCTGTGCTTCTCTCAAATTTAGAACTTAACTTATTTTTCAAAATTAATTTCATACACGTAGAATAGCAGTCTTTTGCCACACACACACACATATCTTCTTTAAGATCACCATGTAGAATAGCAGTCTTCACATCTATCTGCTCAAGTTCATATTTTTCTAAACCAACAATAGCAAGTAAGATACGAATAGAAGTATATTTCACAATAAGAGAGAACACATCATGAAAATCAACACTGTCCACTTGAATGTAGTCTTTTGCCACCAATGTTTCTTTGTACTTTGTATTTTCATTATTAATTCATTCTTTCTCCTTGAACACCTATTTGCAATCAACAATCTTCTTATTCATTGCTTGTTTTACAAGTTTCAAGTATCAAATCAGAGTTAAAACGAAGCCAAAAAGTGAAAAACAGTAGAAGCGGTTGAAATTGCACTGTCACGATCCATGAAGAACATTTCATGGGCCGTGAAGAAGCTGTGAAATACTCGACCCGTGCCATTAAAATGTATTGTTTCCAATGCAGAAAGTTGCCCGAGACTATAAGGGCCATTACATCAACATCACATGCCGTAAAAATCCATTTCTAACCGATTCAAACACTGTTAAGCCGTTAAATCCCTATAACAGCTCGTGACGAAGTGCATATTCGAGTTTTGAATGAATGTTTGGAAGAATTTCAAGTACACAAGGATTTTTACTCATACCATATGATCCCAAGATGATTTGTAAATATATTATGGATGAAATTTTGGAGTGTGATAAGGCCAAAATTTCAGAACTAAATCAACTCCGAATTTTCCTTATTTTGACATAGAAAAGTTTTTCGTTTCTTATCCAATCACATAATCCCTATAAATAGAGTCTTTTTACATCCACAAGGGAGTATGCTAGGGCATGCAACCAAAGCTTTGAAGCTAAGAACATAGGAGGACTTTAGAGGGCTCACTAAAATAATTTCTACACGATTGACTCAAGATGAGGATCGTGCAGTAGTTCTTCAGTGTTCTTGAGAGTACTCTCCACTCTACTTTGTGTTGGGATAATCTATGTTTAATTGATACATTATTCTATTTTTTATAATCCGGATAATTTAGTTTTTTTTGTTTAAGACTTGTGTAACAGTTTTAATTGATAAGGCAAATGATTAAACCTTCTTTCATTATCGATTAAAGTTTAGTTTTCTTTCGAATATGCATGTTATTATTAATGTTTTTTTAAAGATTAATTATCTTATTTAGTTAGCTATTATCCTTGTGGGAGTAGTTACTTTTAATTGCATGATTTATATGGAATTGATTCTTGACTTTTAAGTCGAAGTATTGCATGTCACAACTCGCATGATCCTTGACGGAATATTAGTGTGTGGTCTATTAATCATACCATGATATGGGTGATAATAATTTAGAGACTAATTTTAATGCATCTTAATCTAAGGTTTGATTAGATTATGATCCTTGACGGAGTAGTCTTAATCTAATTTGAATTAAGATAGGTTGATTGATCACAGACGAAAATCAATAATTTGAATAGACTCTAATCCGTCATTAGAAACTAACTTGAAATATTTAGTTATTTCAGTTTGTATATAATTTCTTTTATCATCCTAAGTCCTAGAAATCAGTAAATTAGATTAATTTAGTTTTAATCTTTATTTTCTGCACATCTTTTATCCAAAATCATGTTGACTCCCATTAGCTTCTGAAATTAGTTTAGTTAAGTAAGTTAATTCCTTGTGGGTTCGACACTCATTATACTTTATTACTTGAGTGACTAGTGCACTTGTTAGAGCATATATTATTATCAATTCTCGTATCAGCTTCTCCTCAGTTTTCCCAAGATACTCAGCTACTCAAAGGGGCTACAAAGTTATTAATTTGGCTATTCAACTAGTCATAGTTAGTCGAGATGTTCAATTTTATGAACATGTATTTCCATTTTCAAATTCTAGGAAATCTTTTCTTAATTCTTCTCAGGCTGGTCATGAAGGTTTATTTCCTTCCTTATTATGGCATAATTCTTTTGATTCTACTGGTAGTTTGGATTCTCTTCCTTTTGTTAGTTCAGATTCTTTTTTTTATTCGAGCATTTCTAATGCTCCTAAGTCTCTTCCGATTTGGTCGAACTCTTCACCTCTTGCTAGTGTTCCAGTACAGCTAGCTTAAGTTTTACATTTATTGTGAATGACACCATCTCTTTTGCTGAAAGGCCTCGACATGCTACTAAGCCTCCTCAGTGGTTACATGATTATATTGTTAACTCTTCTTCATTGGTTTCTTTTTCTACTTCTCATCCTATTTCAAATTTTATTTCTTACTCGCATGTTCCATCATAGCACCATGCTTTTACAGTTTCTCTAAATGTTGTTCATGCATGTTCATCTTATATTGGGGCTACTAAGGACCCTAATTGGATCTCGACTATGCAAGAGGAAATGACTGCCGTCGAGATCAACAATACATGGGATGTCCTTGATTTGCCTGTTTGTAAAAAGACCATTGATTCTAAGTGGGTTTATAAGGTAAAGTTGACTTCTTTTAGTAACATAAAGGGCTATAAAGCTAGATTAGTCACCAAGGATTTACTTAGAAGGCATTGATTACAAGGATACATTTTTTTTTCGATTGCAAAAATGTCTACCATCCGGTGCTTATTATTTCTTGCAACATCTCGTTCTTGGCCTTTGTTTCATGTAGACATCAACATTGTCTTTCTTAACGGTGATCTATTTGAGGGGGTTTACATTTACATGCAGTTACCTCAGGCTTTCGATGACCGAGGGAGTGCTCTTCTCACAAAGTATGTCATCTACAAAAGTCTCCTTATGATTTAAAGAAGGCTTCTCCACAATGGAATTTGAAGCTTACTCAGGTTTTAGTTGAAGCTGGCTATCAGCAAAGAAAATTCGATTACTCTATTTTTACCTAGAAATTCGACAGTGATATTGTAGTTGTAATACCCCAAATTTTTCATTAAGGGTAATTTGAACTTTTTGTTCAAATCCTCATAATCTTCCCTATATAAAGCCTTTTATTCCTATTGTTCACCTCTTTTCTCCAAATCTCTTGATAATTTGGGATTGAAGAGGGAGAACTTGAGGAACAAGGAGGAGGAAGAAGAGAAAGAAGAAGAGGAAGAAAGAGGAGGAAGATCTAGAAGAAATATATATAAAGGGGATCCAATCTCTCTCTTCTCTCTCAATGTTCTTCCTGTAATGTATCCAGAGCAAGAGGACATCTTGTTCTCTTATTGGATTGTGATTGAGGGTTCTTGGTTATTGATTTGATCTATGCATGTCTAGACTTTTATAGTTTGATCTATGCCATGAATAGATTCTATGATTAGATCCAATAGTTAGGGCTCATGTGTTCATTTTGATGTTCATTATAATTGCATGTTTTAATATTTTTTATGATGTTCTTTTGATCCTACAATGTCTGGAGAACATGTATGTGTCATTTTTAAAATTTATAAATCATTTTCCACAATTTCTATATCAAAATCATGTAAAATCGGACTGGATAACAGAGTTCCAAAGCTTTGTCATGACCGTGAAGAAATCCATCACGCTTGTGATAGAAGGGCTGGAATCAACCCAAAATTGGGTTTCTGTCATGCCCGTGACAGACGGTGACATAGTGCGCATGGGCGTAACTGCTAACTGGCACGATCGTGACAGAAAGGGGGATTGTTCAAGGTTCTGTCATAGCCATGACCAACCCATCACGGAAGTGACCATATGAAAGATGATTATATGATATTTAAAATGTTATTTTCAAAGTATTAATAGTATGTAATGATGCTTATTGATTGTATGAGCCTAGATACACATATATGTATGTTTCTCACGTAATTAAATTAAAATCGAAAGATTGAGCGACGTAAATTTTTGTTGATTGTAAAGCATAATGAATCCAATTGTGGATGGTATTACATGTCGACCAACTATGAATCTTTATTGAATTTTTACCCAGAATGATCATTACACACATCGACAATGGTGTGTCTTTCTGATGCGCCCTCGGTCGAGAATCCAAAATGATCATTACACACACCGGCAATGATCGGTACATTCTGATGTCGCCTTAGGGCGAGAGGGGAGAATTTTCTCCACGGCTTAGCTAGCCTAGTGAGAGGGCAACAACATAAATCCCAACTATTGAAAGATATAACCTAAATTAAAGGACCAATGATCGATCGAATGAAATTATGTCCCACGAAAATGAAAGTTCAAAGGGTTATAAAGAAACCCTGATAAAAGTTATGAAGACGATGGTTATGGTAAGTGCACTTCACTTATGCGCCTATGGATTGAATTGATGATTGTCCATGCTAAATGTATGATGATAGTGATTGCACGTCTCTCCTTGCTTTTATATTATTGCATGATGATAGGAATGGTATGATTTAATGACATGTAGATCATATGTCAAGTACATGGCATGCATATTGTTTTTTCTTATTATATGGAGATAATAATGCATATCATGTAGTATCTTGTTTAGGATCATGACATCGCATTGCATGGCTTTTACATACTCTAACTAGAAATCCTGCACCCTGGATCCGTACAGAAAACTAATGATTTGACGGATGGTGGCTCAGCTCATGACAATAAAGATTCACATTGGTTTAGGATGTTGAGTCATTATGTTCTAGAGTCTTTTGACTATGATTTTAAAAAGATGTTTTGATTATGGCTTAAAAATATTTTAATTGCTAGTAGAGATGATGTTTAGATGTGTTTCAATTCTATAACATTACGTTTGATGTTTTCACGAAGTTTTTTGCATTTAATGAAAGATTCTTTTATCTTATTTAATGGTTTTATGGTTTGCTAAAATTAATTGAATCATATTTTATTATGATTATGTGATGGCGAACGGGCTAATACAATTGATTGACCTAATTGTCCTTGACAATTGGGGATGAAATTTCGGGGTGTTATAATAGTTTTCTAGTGTATGTGGACGATATTATTATCATTGGCAATACAAACACCCTTGCACTTGCGTAGGATATTGTCCGCTTTGGACCTCGGCCCGCATGGTTTTACCAAAACGCATCATACTAGGCCAAGGCCATGTTCCCATATATACCCAGCATCTCTCCCGTGACATATACATGTGGGACTAATCCAAGGCATGCCTCATGCACCCTTCCCCCATTAGGAGACTCAACGTCCTCGTTGAGTGATCGCACCCCACCATGCACAGAGGCTCATGCGGAGTGGCTCTGACACTGCTTATTAAATAGGCTAAGTTAGTTCTTTCATCCAAGTTCAAGATTAAAGACCTTGGAGAGCTTAAGTTTTTCCTGGGTTTGGAAGTTCTAAGATCAAATGAGGGAATTATCGTTAAACAGCGCAAATATGCCTTGGATCTCATAGCAGATACTAGAGTTGTTGGAGCTAAGATTGCAACATTTCCTTTAAATAAGAGTTTTAAGCTTACCTCTGTTGAGCATGATACACATTATAGGCAGAAATAATGCAGATACCCTATTATCGGATCCTCTCTCTCTATTAATTTACTTGATCATCACATGCCCTGACATCTCTAGTACATCTCTATGAGGATTGTACTATATCTCAAAGGCTATCCTAGTGCAGGAATTTTCTTCCCTGCAGATAATGATTTTAGGCTAAGTGGATTCTGCGACGTGGATTGGGCAACTTGCAATCTGACCAAAAGATTATTGACTGCTTTCTGTGTCACCTTAGGTGGTGCGCTGGTGTCTTGGAAGTCGAAGAAATAAGAAATCGTTTTACGTTCATCTGCGGATTTAGAGTACCGTTGTATGGCTAGTTTAATTGTAGATCTGATATGGCTTGTTCGTCTTTTCAATGAACTTGGAGTTGTTGAGAGGCCTATTCCTGCCGCTTGTGATAACAAAGCTGCCATACATATTGCCAACGATCCGGACTTCCAAGAAAGGACGAAACACATCAAAATTCATTGCTGTTTTGTTCGTGACAGTTGTTTCCACATTTATCGAACCTCATCATGTTTCTTTTATAGAGCAGTTGGCGGACATATTCACCAAGGGATTATGTGTCAAACAGCATACATATCTTTTTTCCTTTCCTTGGCTTGCGAAGCTCAAGCCCTGCCAAGGAGTGTTAACTCATATTATCTTTTAGAGTTGTATCGGTTTGTAAATAGCAAAGACGAAGACAGTTATTTTAGTTTTTCTGTAGCAGTCTTTTGTATGATAGTTAAAATAGATTCTTACCAAGTACTGTAGGTACCACAGTTTTAAATATAAAAAGCAAGCCGTGCCTCAAATATATAATATCAATTTAAACATTTTTAAGACCGTTGAAATTAATAAAATGGCACAAATTTATATTTTTGAAACAATTTGATGAAATAAAATAATGCATGAGGGTAAAGGTGATAAGTTTTGTCATCACTGATCGCTAATCTTTATATACTCTTAAAACTATCTTTTTAGGGTGAAATATGAAAACTCTATTTGATGACTTTGATAGTTAACTTTTTATCTCAAAAAGTCGAAAAAAACTAAATGTTATAAGTTACTCCAAGTAATAATTTGATATTTTAAGCCTAATATACATATATACATGATACATATATATATATCACTACATGAAAATTGGCGATTAGCGACTCAAGATAGGCGACGCTAGCTAGGGAGGCGCTATTACGTCTCCGTTGTGAAGAGCGTCTCATTAGTGTCCAACTAGCGCCGCAAAATTGAGACGCTAGAAATCGGTGGCTAGTGGCATCGCACTAGAGTCAAAGAAAATGAGACGCAACTAGCGCCACTTGTTGACGCTATCTTGACGTTATTAAGACGTGATGTTTGTGGCTGTGCGAAGAAAAAGTGCGTCGCTAAGTCGACGCGCAAGGGGCGCTAGACATGAGGCGCTATTCCGACGCCCACGGGTCGCTATTGTAGGCGTTAGGAAGGCGCTGAAGTGAAGCAAATATGATTGTGTATGCGTCGCTAATAAGACGCGGATATGGCGCTAAGTACGATATATTTAAGGCAGCGTCGACAGTCATTGCGACGCTAATGGGACGCTTGGAGTCGCTAGGTTCAGATTTTTTTTACCCATTCAATCCTCATTTTTCCCCTTCCCAGACCATACAATTATATAATGCATATAAAAATGCATTGATATTCATCACAGGCAATATAAGAGCATCACATGCAATATAAGAGCATCATAGGCATAATATTTAACATAAGAATACGAAAAGTAATAAACCGAAGTAACAAACTATATGTATATCTAAATATATAAGTAACAAAAGCTTTGTTTGTATTCATGGATTGTTTCTATCCTAGGTTTGGGAGTTATTGTTATCATTCCGGACATTCAACCCAGACTTGCTCGGTCCATGACCTCGCGGGGATGGATTCTGCATCGGGATCAATCCCTGAATCGCCTGCAATATCGAAGCCAATTGCTGCGACAACTGTTACGACACCTGCTGCGACACCTGTTGTGATATCTATGCCGATAACTGCTGCAATAGCTGCATCATATCAGGTGCAACGGATGAGCTCGGAGCAGATGCACCTCCTGCATATCCTCCGATCCTCCTCGGTATTTGAGCGGCTGTGCCGAGGCCACGCAAGTATCCCCCTCGTGTCGTGCCAGCCACCTCCTCCGAAACAAGGTCCTCTACGAAATAGAAAAAATTATACAATCATATAATATATAAATTATATATCAAGAAACACATAAATTAAAAACATGACTAAAGCAACGAAGAAACATTACCTGGTGGCTGAGTACTCGGATCATCTCCATACTTTTCAGCTGTTTTCGCATTATACTCATCTTAAAAAATTTAAATATTGTGTATTTAAAAATAGTACACTAACGTCAAGAACCAAATGACCATGTCATGAGACTTACCAAAAGCCTACGAGCAGTGGACGTGACTATATCGTTTGCCTCATAGACCGCTTGAAAGTCTACGATACCGCCTTCTTTCTCCTCCTACGATTAAGTTTGAAATTTGATAACACAAGTATAATTCAAAAGGGTTGATAAATTGAATTTATATGTAAATTACCATGCGCCGTCAATGCTCGTCAAATCGCATCGACCTCCCTGTGTGAACGTGTGCCTCGGCTTCGAAAGACGGTTAACTCTTGCCTTTTCCGACTTCCTTTGCCATCGTTCATCCGTCCTTTATGAACATCAAATACTTAGACTTTAAAAACTATAAATTTAATAAAGATAATTTAAAAGTAAACATACTTACCACTTTCTACATAAGGACTCCCAAACCGATCGCCTAATATGCCTTGGGCATCTTTGTATGCCCTGCTCCAAAGTGAGGCCGGCGGACGTGATGACCTTGCGAAACTTGTATAATCGATTTCGGAGGCATTTCGCAGCGACCTCCTTAAAAGCTCTTCGGATCATCCCTAAACTAAGATCCGGATGAAACTGATTTACCTCCTGCAAAATACGTTAAAACTTACTACTTTTGAAATAATATAAATCCAATTATGTAACCCAAATAGAAGATCGTACCGTAAAGGCTCGAAAGATGTCATCCCGCACTTGAATTGGGACGTCTTTCCAGGATCCTGCCCCTTCCGACAGGTGGAAAAGAATGAGAGCACTGACATCCCGCACGGTACTAGCGGGTATGAAAGTGGTCCTACCAATTACAAAGAAGAATTAATTTTCAATGATAACCAAAACTATAACAAAATTTGTACAACTTATTTAACTTACGGTCGAGCAATATTATTCACAGTGACCACCCCATTATCGTGTAACTCCTCTTCATCACTCGAAGAGGAATCATCATCCGGTACAGCTGGGGTAGGCTGTGAAGGTCCGACATCATCTACGGGCCCTAATACATAATAAATCATTAGTGTCATACCAAATTAAAATTGTGATAATTGATAGATGTACAATAATGTTCTCACCTCGATTGATGTGTACCGCATGATCAGTGGCAGTCCGCTCGTCTGAATGAATTGAGTTAGGTGCTTGTGCTATCGGGGCGTAGCAACTAACATTATTAAAAAATAAATTAATATAATTAATTGAGAAATATCAATAACAATAAATATATCACCTGGCGTAAGATGTCGCTCGCCAACGCTAGAATGTGGTGAAGCGTCTGGTATTATCAACGGTGGCGGTGGGGTAGCAACTGTCATCATAAGAAAATATATAAAATTTGGCTCCAATATAAAATTATGGAATATACAAAAAATAACCTGGTGTGAGCAACTATCACAAAAGCAACATATTTAAAAAACTCTATCTCCTACTGTGTATTGCCTACAATGTGCCACGTATCTGGAGTGATACGCTGAGCAGACCCACCAATGGATCGCCTACTATGTGACGATTCGGCTACGTGCCCCGTCGACGGCGAAGGAACTGATATTATTAAAAAAGGAATTTAACTACTATAATCAACTATAAATAAGCAGCTCACAATAAATATATTATCTGGTGGTTGTGATGGCTGACTCATTTGGAATGAACGCCTAGAAGAGCGAGATGACCCAGATGCTCGACCCCTAGTAACCATGACTGAAAAAAAAGAAAGAAATTTCTCTTATTATCGGTAACCATATATAACTTAAAAAAAAGTAAAAAGCTTATGTCATTAGAATAACTATGGGATTCATTCATTCATTTCGTATTCTGATTCATTTTCATCATCGTCGCTATAATCTTGGTTCGAGTCATCGTCAACAAAATTATCAAAGTTAACATCCAAGAGGTCATTTGAATTGAACTCATCCATTGGCTCAGCGTCATCGACCAATTGAAAATTCTCAACTCCATCGGCCACATCAATCATCTCATTCACTCTATCTTCTTGATAGTAATCGTCCATGGGCACATCGTTGTGTACTTCATTGTCATCTACCATTGTTTCTGCTAAGAATAGTCTATTCCTCACCTTGCATGACGCCCACCATTCATCCTTGGTTCTTTTCGATGGAAACTTAGTGTAGTACACTTGTTGTGCTTGTTCCACCAATACGAATGCATTTGCCACATTTTTTTCGAACTTTGAGTATTCTTTTTCGGCTTGAATCTGGGCTCGCCACAAATAGAACAACTCATAAGTGAGTTGTTTTCCTTGTAGTACAACATGCAATGATTGCGGCATGCATCAATCTTCTGATATTCCAATCCTAAATATCTCATCAACCGCTTGCACTTGTAAAAATTCCGTTAATTTCTTTGAAGCTGGAAGCATACTCTTAATAATGGCAAGCATCCGATCAAAATAACTTTCGCTCATATTAAATTCTGATTTTAAGTTCGTTAGTTGTGCCACTGCAGAAAGTGTAGTTTGCTTCATGCATCCATCCCATAAAGGTTCATCTGCTTCTTCGAGAAGTCTATAAAACTTAGAAGCCGAAGGATTCGGGTCTTCTTCAATCAATGTTTTGCCAACATTTTCTCCTAACATTGCATCTCGTATCATGTCTCTGTACGGATTGCTCGAGTCGCCCACAACGGTATCTACATTACTTGTTTCTTTAGCCATCTTTCTTCGCCATGAAAGAACCAATTGGTGTATGTCAGTAAGAAACCGTTGTAATATAAATCCTTCTGCACATCATATCTTACTTTCCATTGATAACATTTGCACTTCCGGCATGGACATAAGATTTCTCCATATGAAGAAGCAACACCTTCATTTTGACATGTTACATTAACGAATTCATCAACACCATCCTTATATTCTTCAGTTATGACTCCATGTTTATCCTTCCAATGATGAATCCAACTACGATCAGGCTTTAGCATTTCTGTAACGGATAATATTAAGCCATATGTCAATAAATTCGTGTACTTGAAACGTGTGATTTTGAACTTACGAAGTCCAAAATCATATGTTTCAAGTACTTCATCATCGAATCATAATCTCATTTTATCACCAAGAATGTGGAAGTACATCCTTAGTAAAATTTATGAGAACATGATAAAAAAGAGGTTCTAGAATTATTAAAAAAATAGTATTTAACAATCAAGTAATTAAGTAATACTTAACTTAATAACCAAGTAATTAAGTAATTAAGTAATACTTAACATGCATTAGTTCATAACTTAATTTAAGTAATACTTAACTTATCATGCATTAGTTCATAACTTAACATGCAGCAAAACAATCAAGTAATTAAGTAATACTTAACTTAACATGCATTAGTTCATAACTTAATTTAACTTCATGCATTAATAATTAACTTAACATACATGGTGGCGGGCTAGTACCTTCTTAACCGGTGAGGAAGGCGGCGAAGGGCGGAGGGCGGAGGAGGCGGCGGTGGAGGAGGTAGAGGCGGTGGTGGAGGGCGGACGAGGCGGAGGGAGGAGGAAGAGGAGGAGGCGGCGGTGGAGGCAGAGGGCGGCATTGGACGCGGAGATCGGCGGAGGCGGAGGGCGGCAGTGGACGCGGAGATCGGTGGAGGTGGACATCGGCGGCGGTGGAGGACGTACGAGGTGGAGGTAGGAGGAGGAGGAGGAGGCGTCGGTGGAGGCAGAGGCGGACGTCGGCGCGTGGGCGGAGGGCGGTGGAGGAGGCGGAGGTGGCGGTGGAGGGCGGTGGAAGGGCGCGGTGGAGGTGGCAGGCATCGGGCATCGGGTGTCGGAGGTCGAGCGTCGGGTGTCGGAGGTCGAAGGTCAAACGGTTGGGCGTCGAACGTCGAAGAAGAGAGGTAAACAGTAAAAGTGAAAACGAAGAAGAGGGGTTAGGGATTTAAGTAAATTTTTTAGTGTCTCCCAAGAACGCGACGCTAAGTAGTCGCAATGTAGGCGCCGACTAAAAATTCGGCTAGTGCGGCGCTATGGATAAGCTAATGTGTCGCTAAGATAACGTAGCGACACTATAGTATCATAGGGGCGTCTCCATGGATTTAGCGTCTCAAGAGTGCGACGCCATTGAGACGCACATTAAAAGACTTTTTCAAAATTTTTAGTATGTATGAAATTTTATTTATCAATGTAGTGTCTCATCGCATTGTGCCCCATTTCAATTGTTTTATTTCCTTCCGACAATCTATCATGTATGTATATAAAATTATAAATCTATATGTATATGTGTCTATGACAAAATTGTGTGTGTGTATATATATACATATGTAATATATGCGTATGTATATATATGTTGACGTGTGGGAGATTAAGTTACAACAATGTGTTTATCTATATGTATTATAAATATATATGTGTATGTATATGTCTATACATGTACGAGTCATATATATATATAGATAACGTGTATATGTATACGTATTCGAAGTGAATATATGTGTATATGTTTATATGTGCGAGATTAAGTTATAATAATATGCATATATGCACTTATTATATATAAGTATAAGCATATACGCGTATTTATATGTCTATATGTGCTCGATTAAGATATGGGGTAAAAAGTCAGCTTATGAGGTGCAATACCAACGTTATTGAGTCACTATTTACATTTAGCGACACCGTAGCGCTGAACTAGCATCTAATACTTTGTCGCGTCTCAATTGTGCGACGCTATAGAGACGCCAACAGTGTCACCATAGCGTCGACACTAACGGAGGCTCTAGTTAGACGCGACGTGGACGCTATTGAGTCTCCACGGTGACGCTAAAATGGTAGCAAATCACTCTCTTAATTCAACCATCGTAATTTCATTATTAAGTATATAATAATAATATATGCATAATTAAGATCTTATATATATTATATGTATAGATAACATAAATAATATAGGTAACAAATTATATATTTAGGAACACTCCTATCATGTAAAAATACATATATATATATATATATATATAATCATGTAATTAATACATATATATGTTGATAATACGCTATTGATAATATGTTGATAATCATGTAATTAATACTAATATAATATTTAATTAATTTATTGATTAACATATAGTATATTTAATATATATGGTTTAATTATAAAACAAATAGCGAGATAAACATAGATAAGCTATGATAATACAGTAGCGTCCAAATAGGGTCGCCTATGACTGAGGCGCCATATAGATTCGCGTTAGATTCGTGTCAAACGTCGTCGACGCGAGAACGGCGCTAGGTGCTGCCACGCATTTCTGCTTCGTGGCGCGAAATAATAGCTTCTACGTAGCATCTCGATTGCGCCAGCATTAGCGTCTATCTCCTGAATAGCTAAGAAGACGCTAATGAGATGCTATCGAGAGGCAAGTAGCGTCTCAAAATTGTGACGCAAAGTAGACGCCATAAAGGCGCTAGTGGCGTCTATGTAGCGTCACTTCTCTGGGCGACGCTACTTTGTGTCGCTAAGCGCCCATTTTCTTGTAGTGTATATAGAATATTTAGTTTTAAAAATTTAGAATCCACTTTATTTTAAATATTTCGTATCTATATTTTTTTCTAACTAATAAAACAAGAATTCAATGTTAACAATAAAAAATATTAAATTTCTAACTAACAACAAACATTATATCATCATTTGAGAACATATGTTATGCCATTACATGGATTATCGTCATGTTACGATATCAAATTATCCCAAGCACAACAATTAGAAAATATATTAAATCTACTAATTAAACTAATATATAATTAGAGTTAAATCGTTATTTGCTAAGTGAACTATTAGTCTTGTCAAAAGCCATTGATTTTATTTACAATTTAATACTTTTATATTGCTATTGTAACAAACCAAAATTTCATAAAAAATTTAAAACTTTTATAATTGTCGGTCGGACTTTCGAATGCTAGAAACTAAAGCGGGCGTCCATTGTCAATTGACATCTCAGTTGACACCCTATCGCATGATCGAAACTTTTTCGGACGCTCAAAAGTGCAACAAAAAAATGAAGGATTTATAACTCCTCTACTCATGATATGAAGAGATTTATGGCTGAAACCTCCACCATTATGCCCTTAAAAGCCCACCTCCTCTCTTTTTATTTTCTTCTTCTTCATCTTCTCCTCTTCTTCGATTTCTATGTTTTTGTTTGCTCCACCTTTAAAGAACATTCGAAAGAATCGTTAAAATGTGTATTTTTTGGATCTAGGTTAAGAGATTATTGTTTAGACAAATCTTGCATGTTCTAAGGACCTTGTTAGGCGTAAGATCCATGCTAGATAGATAGTATGTATGCCTTAAGGTTCTGTTCAAAATGATGATCTATTATACTTGAAAAAATGATTGTTCGGATTGCAATTATAATAGAGTTACATGATTTTATGATTACTGCATGATAGATCCATGTTTAAGGTTATTTGATCAATATAAGGCATATTGTTTATCTTGAAATGATTTTAATATTATAGGCTTTGACTTGATTGGAAAGGATTAGAAATATGTTGATGATAAGTTAATGTTGAAATAGAATAAGATTATTAGATATGTAATATATAGATAAAGTAGATTGGATCATGTGAAAATCTTTGCTTCTGAATCAAGCATGTTAGTAGGAATAATGTTAGTATATGTTTAGATATTTGTTGTGTGAAAACATGATTAAAAACTTAAGGATTTTGCAATGACTTATAGCTCTGCCGATATGAAATGGGCGACCGAATCCCTTTCGGGCGTCTGAATCCTTTTCGGGCATTCGATTCAGCTCAACAAGAGTATAAAGACTACCATATCAGACATTCGAAATCATATCAGACGAACGATCTAAACCAGAATGAAAGTTAGAAACTTGACCGGATGACCTAATTGGGAAATGTCGAGTCTTGGAATTGGCAACGGTCGAACGAAACCATTTCGGACCAATCCTGTAAGAGGGTCTGACAATCAATGGAGAACTTTCTTCGATCGGCCTGATTCCATTTCATTGATCGATGAATTATAGATAAATGGACGTCCGAACCTCTTTCGGATGACCGTTGAAGAATACCAAAACGGACGACCGCTCAACCTTTCAGACATCCAATCTCTGGATAGAGAAAATATGACCATAATTTAAACTTCCTGATTTGACAATTCTCTGTCCACCTTATTGGTATTGAATTACCTAAACTAAAAGATGATCTACAACCATCTTTGCTCCTTACAACCTTGATTAATTCAAGTGATCGAAAGATGTTTTCATTTTGTGCGAGGTAATGGTAACCCTCATCCATAAATGGGAGCTTTTGATAGCCTTATGCGAGACAATCCTATGGAACTTCTCTACCTATAGATGTTTTCATTTTGTGCGAGGTCATTTTGCTCGACGAGACATTTGTCATGGCATTAATCCCCTTTGACCCACTATGGTCTAGATAGATACACATTTGTGTGCTTGAAATGGTACTCCCTAAAAGTGGAGAGCTCTTCTAACCCATGAATAAGATGAAAGATTTTGAATGTCTAAAGATGAATGGAAGGATTTTATCCTTGTGAATATTAACATGACCCATGATCATGAACCATGAACACGAACATGAAATATGACATGAAATGATAAGGCATGAAACTATGATGATCTTGTGATTTACCATCATATCTTTCTATTATATTTGTTTCATTTATTTTGATGGAACTTTCTTATGGCATATATGAATTCACAGTTAGCTTTATGCTAACAATTGTGCATGCTTCTATATGTGATCCCCAGAGGTACTTGATATGATTGATGGTTAGTTGATGTGTGCACGACTATTGCACTAGGATGGTACTTGCATGGTGATCATATAGCTAAATGGAGTCTACTTTCACTATCTTATCGAGTTGTATTTGGATTATATATGGGACCTATTGAGTCGTACCATGGTATGAACTTGTATATATCTTATGTTGAGACATTATGATGTATCTTTTATTTATTTAGCTTTCACATTCTTATCCTTGATTATTGTAATATTTCATTTTAAATCTTTCTCTTACTTTCTTTCTTCTTGACCATTTGGGTCAACAAAAGAGTTAAAAATGTACCGAAGAGAGTATCACATAAGAGAATATTTCACCATGTGGCAGGATCGAATTTCGAGATGTTACACATATATCAAATGTACATCCTCACTTTACCGAAATCGACAATTGTGTTTACGTAATTCATGACCACTAACTAAACATCTCACCATTTTGTGTAAACCCTAAGAGTTTATGTTATATTTTTAGCAAAATCATGATGACAAGTCAAAATTCCACTATTTTTTTAGGTAAATCCAGATCTCATTTTGAATGAAGTCTTGTTGATATTGGAGTTATTAATTTAATTACCACTTGATCAAGAATTTTTCATTCTTATATTTATTTTTTGTTTTGAACAAATTCAAAATCTTGCATTCATGTTGTTCATGGTACATTGGCATTATTCTCAATCAGTGTTGCCTATAGTATTGATTAGGAAATTGTATATATCATTTTCAAATATATGAAAACACCGATGGTGATATTATAATTATTTCATATCTTTGCATATCCTTCCGAATTAATTAGATAGTAACACATAACTTATGACTGAGCTATTTTAGCTCACTCTATTGTTTCTAATATTTTTCAGATTAATATAGCTATTTGGGATCGTGGAAGGTGATAGTCTTAACAACCTTGGTGGTAGAGTATCGACAAGAATTGTGTCTCTCATATTCTTTTGTTAGAATTAATTATGTGTATTCTGTATACGAAATCCTGTACCTTGTAAAGAAGGATGAATAATCTATAATGTGAAACTTAACTTATATTGGTCTACTCTGAAATGATCATCAAAAGTTGTGTAATTTGTTTAATGATACTTTTATTCTTATGTTATAAAAAAATCATCACATTTCCACGATTCTTCATAATTTTGTTTGATCGTCCGTAATGAGTCATAGACTCTAGTTTTATAATGCGGTTTAAATCAGAGTCGTGATAGTTATGGTATTAGAGCAATAGGTTCTTCCCTGGGTCAAAGTTTGCATAGCTATGTCTAGGATGACATGGTTATGCTTATAGTGGGGTTATCATTTTTATGCTTCTAGTGGAGTATCAATGTTTAGCTTGGGTTGTGGCAATTTTAGGATTATAGTGTGAGATTATATAAGGGCTAGTGTATGACAGTTCGAAATGTGATTGTCATATTTGCTTTTGATCAATTATGACTCTATGCATCGCAACCCTATACATTGATTTGTGTATGTGAACTTGGCATGCTATTTGAAAAAAAAAGAGAGAGAACCATCGTGTATTTACATATAATATACTAATAATGCATAGTTATTAATGCGACAAGTACTTTATTATTGATATGATTGTCTTGTATTTTTATGAAATTGATGTGATTTTGGGTATGGATTAATTGTGTGGCATGCATGTTTAAATTGACACGGGAAGATATCTATCCTTTTGGTTTCAAATTAGTCACCATTTGTGTTATATGAGAGATAGACAAGTAACTCCATGTTTTCCAATCTAGTATAGGTATGCCAATAAGTTGTTAAAAAAGGATGTCATAGGTTCTGGATTATTTGAGGAATGAAAATATTTATTTTCAAAACCATGTTCCTGTTGGAGCAAAGTTTTTATACCATATATAATTATGTTTTGATGATACAAATCTCAAAAAAATAGAGTTATATTTAAAATGCCGAAAAAGTTTAAATAGAAATGCATGAATTAAACTTTCGATTAATATTTGTTTATGTTCTTACGAGATTTACATTAATGGGTGAATATAAAAGTTATAGATAATTATATTATGTTTGTAGAAAATCAAATATCATCTCATTTGAATGTTAGTATGAAAAGTTAAGTATAAAAGAGTAAAGGTCTAAAATGTTTTATTTGAAATGGACAATTTTATATATTAAACTTTGAATCCATTTTTGACTATGATTTCATTCTATTTTGGATGAATGATGAATACAAATTTGTAGATATTTCTGTTATCTTTTCATAGAATAAAAAATCATATCATTTGAATAACGGTGCAAAAAGTTATGCTTAAACTAGTGCAGAGTAGTCGACCAGTCAGCGCAGAGAATGCACTATAACGGTCATATTTTGACCTCAAAATTAGGAAACAAATCCTAACGGCTAAATGGAGTTAAAAAGGCTATAAAAGAGGACCCAAAGGTGTAAGAATGATCAAGACTTCTAAGGAAAAGTGGGAAGAACATTTCAGAAGTCCATTTGAGCTCCAAGTTGCAAATCTTTCAATTCTTTCTCCCTTACTTTTGTGTGAGGTTCCAAATTGTAAAAGAGAGATTGTTGAGTGTTCATGTGATATTTTAATTGTTGTTTAGCTCCTGAGTGAAAATAGGTTGTCTTACCTCTTGAGCGAAGAAAAAACAAGTGAAAGCCTAGGAGTGAAGGAGGAGTGCCTTACCTTTTGAAAAGGAGAAAAGGCAAGAGTTGTAAAGGGTTTCTTCCTTGCCCCATTTAGAACGAAGGAAGGGTATTAGTGGAATCTCCGACGGTCTCAAGGTCGAGAAGTCGGAGTGGGGTCGTAGGTCAAGGTGTGGCGGAACCTCATCAACAAATTGCCTTGCGTTCATGTGTTTGCCTTTTTCTCTCGCTCTCCTTCCTACTTCATTATTCATATGATTTGATTACTATTGTGTTGGTTTAAATATTAACGAATCGATTTTAAGCTTTCACAATGATTTTCGTGAAATCGGTATTTTCGGGTTTAGCACCAATTCACCCTCCCCCCTCCCCTTCTTGGTGCCTTGTGATCATATAGTTCCTATGTTTAAAAAGTTCTAGAATCCATTTTATAGAAGTGGATTGACCTACCCCTGATAGAGGAATTCTTTATTGACCTTCTTCATAGGAATATTCCTTCTTTTAATACTCGCCATCATTCACACAAAAAGAATTGTGTGAACCTTTGTATGAGGATTCTATTTGACCACATTATGAGCCTCAGTGTTATTCATCAAGAACAAAGATGAATCCCCAAGTTGAATGGTAGGCATCTGAATCAAGTAACTACAAGGGATATCTTGCGGGAAGTAAGTTATTTGTTTGGTTAACTGCAATTTGCCCTTGTATTTCCAGCGTGACTTAAGATCTTAATACCATTGATAAAAAAGAATGATGTATACTTCAAAGAGTACA
Organism: Pontederia crassipes; assembly: GCA_030549335.1. Lineage (NCBI taxonomy): Eukaryota > Viridiplantae > Streptophyta > Magnoliopsida > Commelinales > Pontederiaceae > Pontederia > Pontederia crassipes. The sequence continues at coordinate 51,970,949 of CM060191.1, read as the reverse complement.
CTTGGAACATGACATGATCATTATGAGTTCTTGGTAATGTCATTGGATTATGGATCGAATCAAATTTTCAAACCATTCTTTGATTGAATTGTAATTAATTTTATTGATGTCACCCTAATTCGTTCGTAGAGTCATGTAAGCCTAGAATCCTATTTTGCAAGACCCTTATAGAACAAAGGTGGGTGTCAAAATTAGGGTGCATTTTGGTCTAAGCATATAGTGATGGGCCATGGTGATCATGAGAAAGATAAATCATGCATATACAAAAATCATTTGAGATACTTGAGTGATTCAGATCAAATAATTATCATTTAGCCCCAAATGGATGTTATGTGTTTCTGATACATATTGAAGGAAATCTAAATCAAATCATTTATATATGATTGAGTATGTCCAAACCTATCAATTTGAACGAAATATATCGTGTAAAAAAATAATAAGTAGTTCATATCATTGATTACAAGAGAACTAGATAAAGTAAGAAAAGTTTGTACCCTAAAATGTCAAGTCACAAAACCTTTAGTGTTATAAGACATTATATTTTGGGATTAATACTTTTAAACAATAAGATGAAGGAATATCTATAATCCACCCGAATGAAACATAACATCCATGTGTGAGAGTCAAAGGGTGAGTTTGTCTTATATCAATGATATTCTAATTGAAAATGAAAAAGACAAACTGCGTGTATTTGCAAACATTGATCTTAACACTTTTAAAGAAATTTTGGTTATCTAAAATTTTGAATGACCTCCACATGGATAGACCTTGCAGTCCATATTCTACTAGGTTGAGATGCATTCCAACCATATGTATAAATAAGAAGATAGAAAGAAAAGATGGGTATAATTATGTTATTCTAAATAGTCTATAAATCAATGTACGAAATGTGTAAGATAATGCAAGTAAAACTTCAGTATGGTTTTTATCAAAATCTTATAGGTATATAAATACTAGTTTAATACATGTTTGGACTATTTGAATTAGATATGTTTGTAGAAGAATTGTGAGTTGTCATCTCCAACTTGGAGAACATTAAAAAGGAATAAGATTATAATGAAAATTTGGTGGGAACAATCCCTAAGGGGAATATATTATAATTTTATTGTGACAATATGTGGTGTCTATATTTTAGGGAATTATAAACATTTATGAGAAAAAAAACCAGTAAGATAAGTATAAAATGTTGAAAAACCAACTTTGGAATTTGTTTAATGTTGAAAAGTAATACTTACTTGGTAGGGTCGAAATCATTCGATGAGCAAAAAACTATCATTCGTAGATGTGAATCATTATTAATAATTTTCAAAGTATTGTGAATCTTTGATATTAGAATCATTGTAAACTCCCCACTCATCATTATAGATTTTGGAGTCTCTGATGATCCTCGATTGATCATTACTGACTGCAATTCAATATTTGCGTATGAATTTTTAGCTTACCTATGTTTGTCACATCTCACATTATCCGAATGATTGAATATAATCATTATCCATTCGAAGTTATCATCTTTGAGCATCATTTCATAGTTGATCCTTAGTTCATCTTTGCTTGTTTCATCTCACTCAACATAATTGATTGAATCACACCATTGCCATTTATATGGGTGATAAATGATTTGTCATTACTGACTTTAGTATATCAACCGACCCATGGAGTGAGGCCTCCTCTGGTCATCGTTCGAGAGCTTGAGTGGAACCATAGAGTTTGCTGTCATAGAATGTGGTTTGAGAGTTTAGCGAAAGAATGGTTGGAAGGGGACGTCTTTCCGATCCTCTCGATCGTGAACTCGAACAAACATTGCTACAAACCCATGAGAGGAAAATGACGTATCCACACTTCTTATTAATGTTTATTCCTTTACCTTCATTGATATAAATAATAGGTTATAGTTTTTTTTAGAAATATGATAATCCACAATTGTGACTTGTGTTTAAGGTTCCAACCTCTTTAAGAGATCTCGACTTAGGCACATGTTGAAATTTTTGGACTATGACACATGTACACATCGAAATTTTGGCTATTATCAATAATATACAAGTTCCATCGTAATTATGGAAAATTTATTACCAAACCTAATTCTTGGAAAACATTTACATCTATTTATTTGTCTTTAGTATCACGAGAAAAAGTTAGAATTTCTAGGTTGGTCACCACAATGAAAGCTTGAGGACACCATGTACAAATAAAAAGTATTCATATCCTCAATCAAATAGATTAAGTTATTTGATGCGACATAATAATTATTGTAAGGTTTTGTGGTAGCATTATGATACTAAGAAAACTTAGGAAATCCAACCAAATATGTGTGATCATTATCCATATTTCTATGAACAATGAGATACATTAAATTTCGAGGATGAAATTTTTTTAAGGGGGTAGAATGTAATATCCTAATATTTACTAATTTTCTAATTAATTAAATATGCAAGTAATGAAGTTAATTAGTCTCTTTGATATAAATGTAACTTGATTGCAATTAAATTGTATAGGAATTACTCAACTTATTAATTTATATTGCAAGTATTTTAATATTAATATTAAAATTATGTATATGCTAGTAACTACTGTGAATCAAGGATCCTAATTAATCACTAAATTGGTGACTGAATTGATTAATTGGCTACACAATATATTCACAATAGTATATAATAACATAGCTTGTATGTGTAGAATTAGAATATTAAAATTGTTGATCACCATTTTCCATTAGCATTAGAAAATATTGATACTAGCAAAAACTGAGATACTTGCATTACTTAATAAAATTTAAATCAATTGGTCATTATGGTTTCTTCTTAATTTATTAGTTAATTGAGTAGCTAGTATCCGGATATCGTTTTTCATTTTATATGTTGGGTATTATTAACCATCATGGTTTCTTAAAACAGCATGACCGACTAAACTAAATTTATAAATATGATCATTTCACATGACCAGCATGTACTGACTTAAAAAAAAGGACAGAAAGAAACACTTAAACTCACCTCACAATAATATAGATTAATTGGTGAGTTGCCAACTTACCATGAGTTGGCAGTCATGCAAATTTAGAGCTAAGTTACAAAAAGAAAATATAGAAGTTATCTGATTGGTGCGAAAAAAGGAGAATGAAGATATGCCGACTTAAAAAGGAAGAAAATAAGGGGTTTTATTTCATTGTGGTCAGCCAGAAGGAGGAATAGGGAAAAAAAGGAAAGAAAGAGGGTTAAAAGGAAAGGTTCTGATTTAGAAGATGTATAAGATATGCAAATTGAAGTGGCCGAACCAAAGAAGGAAAGGCGACGGCAACAAGGCACGAAAAAAATAAAGAGAAGGAAAGAAATAGAAATTTACAAGGTATGTATGAGGTAATTGATTTTCCCGACTTTATGGCAGTTTAAATACTTGCAAAATTAAATTTAAGGTCATGCATGGCAGATTGGTTGAATCAATAAGGAAATTTGACTAATGATTTAGATATCAAAAAAATCAAAGTTAGGAAAATCAATTCTCTGATTCCAAGTTTAGTATCAGAATGTTCAATCCATTGTTAAAATATATAATAATGATTATAAAGATTATGGAACCTATAGAAAATGATTATTTAGAAGTTCAGTTTTAGGAAAGGGTTATTAGAGATTTTGTGTGCTATGTCTTGCTATCCTACAGAATCAGCAATTGGATTAGAAATTATGCTAAAAATTATATATTTAGAAATAAAATATGAATTTTAAGACTAAGGACCTTGCGTAAATAAGGGTTCCAACATAATTTGAGCCAATTCAAAATAATTTGGGGTTCTAATATAATTTGAGTCGATTCAAAATAATTTTGTGTAGAGAAAGTTATGAATATAATGAGTGGTATGATTTTTTATAAGTAATAATGAGATGTCCTTGACATGAAAATTTTTGTAAAATTATTATAATGTATAAAAATCTGAAATTTATGTATGTTGTACTTTAGGAGGTTTGCTGTCAAATAAAATTATGTTGCAATTATTTTTACCTTTGAATCAAAAGTTATAAATTTTATAACCCATGTTAGTTAGTCTGCTATAAATTTATGTAGTTCATAATTAAGGAAAATTGGAATCGATCATTTAGTTTAAAAGATATGAATTTTCTTTTACCAAGTGCGCAAGATATCATAATACACTTTTGATGGGTAAAGCAATAAGATTGAACACATGAATCATATATATTTGTCATGTTCTACGTATGCTAGGTTGGTGTCAATTTTATAATAATAATATGAACATATATTATTGTTGTAGGAAAGAAGATTAATGTAAGAAAAAGAACGAGGAAAGTCTTTTGTTATTGTCCATATAAGGTAAGTTGGTTTCTCCTACTCTGGTTCACCTTTTTTGAATTTGGTGTGACATTGATTGTTATATGTATTGAATGCATATTTTGACAAGTTTATATGAAAAGTACGTTGAAATGATTGATCAATTGATGATGAAATTGAAAAGCATATGTGGTATGTTATGGATCGAGTTTATAGGATGCAATCCTATTCTGTCTGAATAAGTATTTGATATGATTCATCCTCTCATATATGAGATATACTTGTTATATGATGAATCATGTATCTACATCTGTCTGCATATGCATATATGATGGTTGGAGCTAAGTGCTACATGGAGCTACCTCTAGAGTCCAATCCATCATTCTATTCCCTAGAAATGTAATGAGATAAGATGAAACTAAGTGTCGTGCGGAGCTAAATGTTACATCATGAGGGTGGGAATCACCTCTACAATCTATATGGGCCACCTCTGGAATTATTGCATTTTGATCTGTATGGTGGTTAGAGCTACGTGCTACATCGCTGATCATGATGGGAGCCACTTGTGAATTCAATCCATCATTTTGTTCGTCCGAAATGGAATAAGATAAAATGGAGCTAAGTGGCGTGCAGACCCAAGTGTTACACCATGAGGGTGGGAGCCACCTCTAGAATCCGTATGGGCCACCTCTGGAAGCCATCTATCGACTATACAAACTAGCCAGTTGGTGATCCGTGCATTCATATGAGAGTGTTGTATTTGCATACATCTGTTTGATATGATTGAATGATATTGATGCAATTGGAATGTGATGATTTTGATTAGGAAATTGTATATATTATTTTCAAATATATGAAAACACCGATTGTGATATTTTATTTCATATCTTTGCATATCCCTCCGAATTAATTAGATAGTAACACATAGCTTATGAGTTATCAACTTACTGAGCTATTTTAGCTCACTCTATTATTTCTAATAATTTTCAGATTAACATAGTTGTTTGGGATCGTGGAAGGTGATAGTCTTAACAACCTTGGTGGTAGAATATCGAGAAGAATTGTGTCTCTCATATTCTTTTGTTAGAATATTGAGAAAATTAATTACGTTTATGTATATGAAATCTTGTACCTTGTAAAGAAGGATGAATAATCTATAATGTCAAACTTAACTTATATTGGTCTGCTCTAAAATTGTCATCATAAGTTGTGTAATTTTTTAATGATACTTTTATTCTTATGTTATAAAAAAAATCATCACATTTCCGCCATTCTTCATAATTTTGTTTGATCGTCCGTAATGAGTCGCGGACTCTAGTTTAAATTGCGGTTTAAATCAAGGTCGTGACAGTTATGGTATTAGAGCAATAGGTGCTTCCCTAGTCAAAGTTTGCATAGCTATGTCTAGGACGACATGGTTATGCTTATAATGGGGTTGTCATTTTCCGCCATTTTTGTGGCAGTTTTAGGATTATAGTGTTAGATTATATAAGGGCTAATGTATGACAGTTCAAAATGTGACTGTGATATTTGCTTTGATCAATTTATGACTCTATGCATCGCAACCCTATACATTGATTTGTATATGTGAACTTGGTGCTGAAAATTTATCTATATTTAGTTTTGTGTTTTTATCTATAGTTAGTTTGGAAATTTATCTATATTTAGTTTTTGGGTTGCTCTGTTTTGTAGGTTATTTTCTTTGGTGCTTCAGGAAGTTATGCTTAGCTTATCTAAATCAGTTCATGTTCTTATCTAATAGTCATTATTATACGAGACTATTATATAAGTCTCAATTGCAGTTTAATAAAAGATTAGAGTTGCAATCTCTCTTAGTTGTTCTGTTTTGCTCTATTCTGCACTTTGTTCTTGGTTATCGGTGGTATGAGATCCATGTTAGGGAGATACTCAGAAGATGCCGCAGCTCATGTCATCCCTTGGTCATCCATGGCTGTAGAGAACAACTCTGCGCAAGCTGCTATTCCTCATTTCGATGATCACTATGACCATTGGAGTATGTTGATGGAAAATTTCCTTCGGTCAAAGGAGTATTGGGCAATTGTTGAGTCTGGCATCAAAAGTCCGGCGGAAGGCAAAACTCTAACAAGTGCGCATGAAGCTAATTTTGAAGCAAAGGAAACTGAAAGGTTTGAAGGCAAAGAACTATCTCTTTCAGGCCATTGACCAGTCCATCTTGGAGACTATTCTTTGCAAAGATACCTCCAAAGATATTTGGGATTCAATGAGGAAGAAGAATGAAGGTTCTGCCAGAGTGAAGCGGGCACTACTTCAAGCATTAAGGAGGGACTTCGAGACCCTACAAATAAAAGATGGAGAATCTGTTATTAGCTACAGTGGTTAGAGTCATGGAAATATGCAATGAAATGCGATTCCATGGTGAGAAGATGGAAGATGTCACCATTATAGAAAAAATTATTCGTTCATTGACATCAAAATTTGACTATGTTGTTTGCTCCATTGAGGAGTCGAAAGACATCGACGTGCTTTCTCTTGATGAATTGCAAAGATCTTTGCTAGTTCATGAACAAAAGATAAACAAGATTCACCTTTAGACGAGCAAGCATTGAAGGCCTCTACAACTACTCATTTCTCAAATTCAAGAGGAAGGGGTAGAGGTAGAGGAGAGGAAGAGGAAGAGGGGATCATGAAAACAAGATGGAAGCAGCAAAGATGGTAACAGGAATGTTATATCTAACTATGACCACAACAAAGGTAGAGGTCGGGGATTCGATAAATCCAAGATAGAGTGCTTCAGATGCCACAAATTTGGTGACTATCGCTCTGAGTGTTATACTAAATTGCCAAAAGACAAGGAAGAGAAGTCCAACTTTGTTGAGGAAAATGAAGGAGAGACTCTGTTGATGACTGTCCAAACTGAAAAGGAACTCGCACAAGATGTTTGGTATGTGGATACTAGCTGCAACAACCATATGAGTGGGAGTAAGTCTTCTTTTTCTTATATAAATGAAGGCTTTCGTACTATAGTCAGCTTTGGTGATTGTTCTACTGTGAATGTTTTGGGGAAAGGTGATATAAAGATTAGAACCAAGAACGGTTCAGTTGAAACAATCTCAAATGTTCTATATGTTCCTAATATAAAAAGCAATTTATTGAGTGTTGTTCAGCTGCTAGAGAAAGGTTATACTATCACCATGAAGGATGGTGTTTGCGAGATTTTTGATCCGACAAGAGGGGTTGTAGCTATTGTTCAGATGAGCTCCAAGAGATTGTTTCCATTAAAGATTGAGACTGTTCAATCTTGTTTTTTGACTAAAATTAAAAGTCCTTCATGGTTATGGCATTTACGATATGGCCACTTGGGTTTTAATGGAATGAAGATCCTTCAAAAGAAGAATATGGTGATTGGTCTCCCTGAAATTGAAATTCCTTCTGAAATTTGTGAAGAACGCGTTGTTGGCAAACAACATCGAACTCCCTTTCCTAAAGGCAAGTCATGGAGAGTAAAGGAGGTTTTGGAGCTGATCCACTCAGACATTTGTGGATCAATCACTCCAACTTCTAATGGCGGTAAAAGGTATTTAATTACCTTCATTAATGATTTGACCCGAAAGTCTTGGGTCTATTTTTTGTAGGAAAAATCTGAAGCTTTCAAAGTATTTAAAAGCTTCAAGGTTTGAGTTGAGAATGAAAATGGAAAGACCATTAAGACCCTTAGAACTGATCGAGGAGGTGAGTACCAGTCAAAAGCGTTTGAAAATTTCTATGAAACTGAAGGCATTCGAAGAGAACTCACAACGGCATACACACCACAACAGAACTATGTATCAAAAAGGAAGAATAGAACCATTTTAAATATTGTTCAGAGCTTATTAGCTGGAGGAAGAGTCCCAAAGACATTTTGGCTAGAAGCAATAAATTGGAGCATTCACATCTTGAATCGAAGTCCCACACTTGCTCTTCGAGATGTGATGCCAGAAGAGGCTTGGAGTGAAAGAAAACCATCTATAGCTCACTTTAAAATTTTTGGATGCATTGCTGACGTTCATGTTCCAGATATAAAAAGAAAGAAGCTTGATAACAAATGTGAGAAATGTGTCTTCCTAGATGTTAGTGAAGTGTCCAAGGCATATAAGTTGTTCAATCCTCTAACTAAGAAGATCATGACCAACAGAGATGTTCTTTTTTATGAGGAAAACACTTGGGATTGGGATGAACAGAGATCTACACAAGTTCTTTATGATAATGAAGCTGATGAGTTAACTCAAGTGCCAAACAACTCTGCAAATAAAAGTCCACCAGCCATTGAGATTTCTCCAATGCATCAATGGAATCACTTCCTCGTGTTCGAAAAAGGCCAGCATGGATGCAAGATTGTGGTAACTGGAATTGATAATGATGAAATTAGTCACTTTGCTTTGTTTGCAGATTGGGATCCAACAAACTTTGAAAATGCTATCAAAGAACCAAAATGGAAGAAAGCTATGGATGCTAAAATTAAAACCATTCAAAGGAATGACACTTGAGAGCTAGTTGATCTTCCTATATGATGAAACACTATTGGTGTAAAATGGGTTTTCAAAATAATGCTTAGAGAAAATGGCGAGGTAGACAAGTATAAAGCAAGGTTGGTAGCTAAGGGTTACAAGCAAGAATATGAAATAGATTATATAGAAGTTTTTGCTCCAATTGCACGACATGATACAATCAGATTGATGATTGCATTGGCAGCACAAAACTCTTGGCCTATCTTCTAGCTAGATGTCAAATCAACATTTTTGCATGGAAATCTGAAGGAACAACCCCCTGGTTATGTTATGATCGGAAGTGAGCATAAAGTTTATAAACTGAAAAGGCCCTATATGGACTAAAACAAGCTCCACGAGCTTGGTATAGTCGTATTGAAACTTATTTTCTAAATGCTGTCTTTCAGAAGTGCCCTATGAACACACCCTGTTTGTTAAACTAGGAGATGACAATAAGATTCTCATTGTTTGCTTATATGTGGATGATCTCATATTTACTGGGAATGATAGTGTCATGTTCAGAAATTTCAAGGAGTTGATGCATGAAAATTAAGCGCAAATATACTAGCAAGTATACTAGACCGTGTCAAGTAATAAATAGTGAATAGAGTGTCGAACCCAAGAGGACTAATCTAGAATCTTATCTTTCTAACTTAAGTTTATTAATTGAGAAAGTAACAAGAATTGTTTTGAGATAAAAGTAATCCGAATTGATGACAATCAGAGATAATGATGCCTTTAATTAATGTGAGAGACAGTTAGAACTCAGACTTCGTATCCCTATCATATTCTCTTAATTATCGATAATTAAATATGGACTTCTTGTAGAAAATAAATGGATAAAAGGTATAGGACTCAAAAGCTTGAGGACCTAACTACCCTAATAAAAAATATAATCAAAGCACGTTGAAAACTCAATCCACTTTAATATATTTTAAACTAAGATGCATTAATATGAAAGGTTGCTTGAAGTAAATGACTCAAAAAACTTGAGAACATAATTATCTTAAATAGAAGTAAAATCAAAGACGTCGAAAACTCGATCAATTCTAATCTACTTTAAGTTGCAAACCTCTGTTTACTGATATAATTGTTAGCAATTAAAACTAATTTACTAACAAAAATATCAAATTAACATAACTCGGCCCGGGTCAAAAGGAACTCGGCCCGGGCTAACTCAAAACTTTCTATTCAGCAGAAATAATGAAGGAACCCAGCTCGGGTTGTATCCAACTCGGCCCGGGTTCTTCACATAGAAGAATTTTGATAGATTTTTCTTGCAAAATTTAACTGAAATTATATGAAATTAATGCAAGAAACTAATAAACTCAGATTAAGCATGAAATCCACATCATAATAATGTTCTCAGAAGTCTAAACAATAAAATATATCAAGAGAAAACTAAAGTTCAACATAATCTTCCTCTAACAACTAAACTAATCCATAGTCGAAAGAATTTAACATCAAATTCAAGGAATAAAATATAAAATAAAGATTATAAATTATAAATCAAACTCCCAAGAAGTGGTGGATGTCTCTGGAACAAGCTTTGGCCGAAACTATGCTCCAAACGATTGCCCGAAATCACGAAATCTTTACTTCTACGATTGAACTACAGTGGCGCGCAGTGGAACTTCGTCTCTCATTTCTGGTGCGGCTAGGGCTTCAAACTCCAAGATTCCATTCTCCTGAGCTTCGTGGTACATCCATATTTATAGGGGTCATGACCGTTTTGGATTCCTAGTTGAGTTCGCGATTTAAATCCAAGTTAAAGTCGGCCGAAAAAGCACACAATCTGCCAGTTTGCCTGATTTGTACTAACTCGGCCCGGGTCTGATCCAACTCGGGCCGGGTTCAGTTCAAATTTTATTTTTGTACAGAAATCAATTCGGAGTCAGATTTTAATGCCAACCCGATCCAGGTATGATGCCAGCTCGGTCCTGGTTTCTCTTGAACTCAATCATATGTGCTCTTTGTGCTCCATTTTACGTGTTTTTCTGATCCGATCGCTTTGCACCTCTAAAATGATGATCCTAAGAATAAAATAGACCAAAAGTGGATAGATTTGGACTCAAAACATATTAAGAAAATAAATAAGAAAATAGATGCATGCAATAGTCTCTCAAATAATAGCATTAATGTTGAATGCAAACAGTATAGAGTGAGCTTAATTTTACTTTATTCACCTTTTTATTGATTTATAGAATTGATTACTCATGTGCTTCTCCATATTGCGCAAGGTGGTCCATGTATCAGGCTTTCGACCGACGGATCCCAGACCAGTTGGCCTTAGGTCGCCAGGCAAGAATCCCCTACGGGTCTAATCACCTGAACACACCAAGGTTCCGGATAACACAGTTATGCATCGTTTAAAACTTGTCCCTTTTTGTGATTTGGTACTCTTGTGCTTCTCCATATTGCGCAAGGTGGTTCATGTAGCGCGCTTTCGACCGACGGATCCCAGAGCAGTTGCCCTTAGGTAGCCAAGCAAGGATCCCCTACGGATCTAATCACCCGAACACACCTAGGTTTCGGATACACAATTATACCTTCTTATAACTTTTGGGGTTTAACTAACCCTCTTTCATATTTATTTATTTTAAGCTCACAAAATACTTTATGCGTTCAATAAAAAGGCTACTACCGTCAAGACATAAAATAAAAATAAGAAATGAAATGCGAGCATGAACAGGAATCAGTGGTCTAAGTATCCATAATTTTACTTGGCAACATACACTTTTCTTACCCAATACTAAGGTGGTGGAACAGATAAAATTATAGCAATAGAATTTCATAAGTACACAGAGTGTCCTTAAATTTCACTTAAGTGCAAATAAGAAGAAAAAACATTGAGGCAAAATGATGGTGAATGGTATTATTGTGATTTTTAATTTTTTTTAATTTTATGGATTTTCATAAGATGCAAAGATAAAGCAAACATGCAATACTGAAATAAACTAAAAGAAAGCAAATATGATGATGCAGTACAGTAAGCAAATATGATGCATGACATGCAATCTCCCCCAAGCTTGAACTAAACACTATCCTCAGTGTTAGCCAGACAAGGTAAGGAGTACTCGATGAAAGACTCAAAAAGATAGAAAAGAAGAAAGGAAAAGACATGACCAGCTAGCCCATCTCTCGAGGCGGTGGAGGTGGTGGATACTGCCCGAAGTACTCCTGAACCAGCTGCTCAAGGTGATCCTGGCGGTCGTTAAGCTGTCGAAACTGAGCCTGAGTCTCCTGATGGTGCTGCTGCATAAGCTGGTACTGTCGCTCTTGGCCCGCAAGAAGTGCGGCTAAGGTATCCTGCAGAGCAGAGACATTGAAACTAGCAGAGGCAGATGCATAAGCCGGCTGAGATGTGGACTCGCGCTGCGGTGGTGGACTCAGAGCCATAAAGGATGGCTGTGGATGCTGTGAAGGCCCCTCGTCCTGCAGAGGTACTGGATCCTCATCATCTGAATCTGGCTATGCATGAGGGTCTGCTATGTGGCGAGGCTTCACCTGTCTCAAAGAAGGAAAGTACGTCCAATTCGCATGATTGAAGACAGTGAAGCGATCAACATCAGTGCACGGTAATGTCTTGATCCTATTGCGAAACTTGAAGACCAAACCCCTTGAAGTCCTATCGACAAGGTTCATCTGAAGAACTGTGGTCATCCCAATAAATGTGGGCTCGATGGGCCAAGAGATGACAAGTCAAGGCCCAAATAAAGGGCTATAGGAGTAATCAGGCCACCATTATTAACTTTGCATGAAGACCTGGATGCCTGTCTCTGAAAATTATCGGCTAAGATGGCGTCGATGTTAAGTTGCCTTCCTTCCACCATAGCCCACAATATCTCCAGCTCCTTAGTATTAATAGCACTCTCGCTTTCTCCTCTACCACAGATGGTATAAGATATGATCCTGTGGACATATCGAAATACTGGATTCTGAATAAGATTTGCCTTTGCACGGGAAGGAAGGAAGGGCTCATCATTTGTTATTGCCTTCCAGAAGGCAGCTCCCTGAAACTCAGGAGAGGTCGCAGAAGACTCCAGTAGGGGAAATCCATAGATAGAGTTAAACTCTAGCATAGAAAAGCCATATTCATTATTAAAAAGTCAGAAGCTAACTTGATGGCGCCGAGCAGAGCACTCATAAGCATATGAACTGAAGAATTCATGGCACAACTTCTCGTACGTCGGCCACCATTGATCCAGAATAGTCTGCATCCCCACCCTCTCAAAGAGTAACATAATATCAGCATCAATATTCAACTCTGCATACCGGGTAGGAGTTAGTGAAGAAGAACGTCTGTCGGTAGCGTTTGCATTGGGTAGAATCCCTAAACTCTAGACTAGTGGGTCGTGGAGGTCGTTCTTCTTGTCGGGGAGCTGCATTGTCATCTGTCGAGGAAGCATTGGAGCGACGGACTACAGACTTCCGGCGAGGTTGCATTGTGAAGAATGTATCCCTACACACTCTGGTCAAGAAACCCGACCCGGGTAAGTAAGAAATTCGGCCTGGGTATATAATTGTGCGGCTGACGATGAACTAGATATGGCACGGTCCGGGTAGGTAATTGCGCGGCCCAAGTTATTTAGTAAGTCGTCGATGAAGATCGGGTTGCTGATGACATGACCTGGGGTGTCGCGAGTCGTAGACGCTGCGGGCTGAAAGAAGAGCTCAGACCGAGTATTGAGACGGCATGGCCCGGACTGGAGAAAGGAAGAATGTAGGCCGGATTATGCGGAACGCCGCCCGGGTGCTGAAGGTGGCGTGCGTCGGATGCGGTGCGAGGAGGTCTTCAGGCCGCCTGCAGAATATCACCGGTCGGGGTGAGTTTCGGATCGACGGATGTTTGGCAGAGGGGCGGCGGTGCGGTGAGGTAACAATGAGGAGTAGAGGCGTTAGATCTGGGACGCGGCCACGGGCGAGACAGAGAAGAGCATGGTGGCGGCGTGAACTCTTGGCAGTCAAAGCCTGACGGGACGCTGTCAACATTTGTGACGAACTGCCGGCGTCGGAGGAGTGCATGGAGTGACGGTGATGTGGCCCCGAGTTGCCTGTCCGCTGGGTTTTGTAGACGGATCCGCCCCAGGTGGGTGGCCGTTCTACTCCGATAATCGTGGGGAATCAATGCCACATCATTAAGACGGGTGGTTGGCAGTTCAATAGCATGATTCGCCATCATTAACGCGGCCAGATTTTGCATGTAGTCAACCGGCCAACATG